>CM055897.1:83565835-84165835 GCA_029582155.1 Panopea generosa | reverse complement strand
TGCATGTTATAGTGAATTATTTTATTGTTTTAAAGTTTTGGTAATTTTAAGGTCATATACTGTACATATGAGATATATAAGAATATCTCCATTTTACCAAGGTATGTGCATGAAGTACTAACTTAGTGGAGCGCCTTGCCCAGTGGAAGAGTACTGAACCTGTGATCGGAGGAGGGTTGTGGGTTTGATCCTCAGCCACAGTTCTGTATGGTGTCCTTGAGCAAGACATTTTTCCGCATATGCTTAGTACTGGTTCTAACCAGGAGACGTCGAGCGTGATTTGCCTTAGTTGTAAGAACTTGTTTCACAATCGAAGTAAAATAAATAAGTTTAAACTATAAGTACTTACTGTTACTGTGCAATTTACAAAGTGTTGCTGTTTGCAATGAATGTCTGCTCAGATCAGTCTGTGAATTGTAATTATATAGCTTGTGGTCTGATCAGGGCCTACATTGTTTGGATCTCTCTGATAATTGTTTTTAACATCTTTCTTAATGAAAATGTGGAATGTTCCTAAAGAATGAGAATGTATATTACTGAAACTCAACATGTTAAAGCGTGAGATTTGTGTACTATGTAATAACTATCTATGGTTACAGGTGATTTTGTGGTGTTGGGTGGTAACCAGGTGTTTCGCTTTAACAACCCTACAGAGGCAGCCAAACTCAGGGAACACAGAAGGGTAAGATATGAATATATATTATGTTTCTATTTATAGTTCACCTGAACAAAGCTCATCATAAGCTATTCTGATCACCATGCAGTGTCCTTTGTCAACCTTTGTCTTTATGTAGGATCTTCGCCAAACTTACACAGTAGTTATGTAACCGTAAATATGATGATACTGGTCAAATCTGGAGTTATTGCCCTTGGTTATAAAAACAAAATAAAATATGTGACCATGGCCTACTGTAGCACTGTATTCATCATATATCCCTATTTTTATACAGAAGTCGTGTAACCATATCACAGACAAGTTCTTAAGTGGCGAAATCTGATAATTAATACTAGATTTATGGCCATTGAAACATCAGAATTGTTTTATTTGACCATGTATGCACACTATAACTCTCATGTATCATTGTCAAAAATTGCATTATTCACTTTGTGGGCAATTCAGCTTCCACTTTTGTCACTTGAACTTCACCAAGCTCAGTTAAAATAAAAGAATTTTAATATAACCAGACATAAATATACACCACATAAAGGTGATCCGCAGACTAGCAGGTCTATACATGTCATGTACCTCAAAGGTCAAGATCTAATTCAGCAATTTTGGTTTGAATTTGATCTTAATTCATTGAATTTTCTTGTACGACTAGTTTTGTTTTTGCATTTCATCCAGAATTATTCAAACATTGAAGGATTCTGACATCTGAGTTCAAATTTTTTATTGTTTTATCTACATTTATTACATAATTTATAGTGCAGGAGTGTAATTAACCCATGACATATTTTTTATATTAACCTAGTGTAATATCAGTTCCGATTGATGACTCGGGTGTCTTCTGTATAACTCGCTCTTTTAAGTAAAGTGCGGAATTACCTTCCAACTTGCCCGAATATATAAATGGCGTCAATTTGTCACGGTAAAATTATGCTATTTTCAGTCGTACGTTAATGACAGAAACTTATATGGTTGACTGATTCTTGTTCCTTATAGAGGTGATCCAGAAAATGGTAAATGTACCATTTTCCTCAATAATGTGATAAAAAGAATCTTACATTCATGCTCATTTTTTATTTAATTTATTTTAACTTTTTGGCAAAATTGATTAAATGCTCGGCAGAGCCTATCATAATATATTTTTCACAACTCATTTAATAAATTCAATAATAAATGAGCAGGATTGTAATATCTTCTATTTATGTCTCACCTGCTGAGTTTGTTTTACAGAGCCAAGGAAGTTTAAACACGTTGAATACATCACATTTATCATTCGGTGGTCTGTCCAGGGCCAGCAGCTACAGCTCCATTGGGGGAGATGACTCTCACTACCTCAGTCCTCAGTCACAACTCATGAGGTCATACCCAAAGTAAGTAGAGTTGTCTTCCCATGTCACACTAGTCACATTTATTATGATGAATATTTACAAAATTATATCCTTCAAATACATGTTAAAGCTATGTTTTTGTGCCAGATTAAAAATTTGAATGTACAAAATGTAGCATCATTTTTTGTTATTCATTGTGAACAATATTTTAGTTTGTAAGTTCTAGTATTATACTGTGCGTTTGGGGTACCAGTCTGATGTACACTGTGCAATTTTTGAAGAATCATTTCAGTCTCATTGAGTATCAATTCTGTCTTATATTTACTTTATCATCTTAAATTGAATTAGCTTTTTCTTCATGTCATTGGTATTTTAGTTGGCAAATAAGAAAATAATAGGTATATATTTATGATGATAAAATAATTAATTAGTTTCCATGGTTTCTGTGCATACCATTCATTTCTGAAATATACAGATAAAATATAATGATAAATACAATAAAGTTGTAAAAATTGCATAATTAAATAAAACATTTTTAATTCTATTAATTTTCTATTTGATTAGTTGTTGAAAATGTTTTGCACCAAACCGTTGTTATTGCTCTCTGATATGTAAGGTCTTTATTTCCACCCCATTATAGTTCACGACGACATTCCGACATTATAATGTAAGCTATATCAATGTTTAGATACACGTAGATGGTTCATCCTGCATTATACCTTTGCATGTAAACTTTTTACCTGCTCAATGTACGAACAATATCTGCTCATTCAACAACATTTACTTGCACCATTTGCATGTAAACTTTTTACCTGCTCAATGTATAAACAATATCTGCTTATTCAACAACATTTGCTTACATCATTTACATGTAAAAAATTTACCTGATCGATATATAAACAATATATCTCATTCAACAACATTTACTTGCATCATTTGCATGTTAACTTTTTACCTACTCAATGTATGAACAATATCTGCTCATTCAACAACATTTACTTGCATCATTTGCAAGTAAACTTTTGACCTGCTCAATGTGTAAACAATATCCCCTCATTCAACAACATTTACTTGCATCATTTGCATGTAAACTTTTTATTCTCAATGTATGAACAATATCTCTCATTCAACAACATTTACTTGCATCATTTGCATGTAAAATTTTTACCTGCTCAATGTATGAACAATATCTACTCATTCAACAACATTTAATTGCATCATTTGCATGTAAACTTTTTACCTGCTCAATGTATGAACAATATCTGCTCATTCAACAATATTTACTTGCATCATTTACATGTAAAAATTTACCTGATCGATGTATAAACAATATATCTCATTCAACAGCATTTACTTGCATCATTTGCATGTAAACTTTTTATTCTCAATGTATGAACAATATCCGCTCGTTCAACAACATTTACTTGCATCATTTACATGTAAAAAAATTTACCTGATCAATGTATAAACAATATCCTCTCATACAACAACATTTACTTGCATCATTTGCTTGTTAACTTTTTACCTGATCAATGTATGAACAATATCTACTCATTCAACAACATTTACTTGCATCATTTGCATGTAAACTTTTTACCTGCTCGATGTATAATCAATATCCGCTCATTCAATGACATTTACTTGCATCATTTGCATGTAAACTTTTTATTCTCAATGTATGAACAATATCTGGTCATTCAACAACATTTACTTGCATCATTTGCATGTAAAACTTTTACCTGCTCAATGTATGAACAATATCCGCTCATGTCTAAACTTTTTGTTAGAAAACCCCCCAAAACAATTACACCGCAATTTACACTTATTGCATGTGAGTTTGTTTGTCTCAGAATAGGAAATATAGAAAGTCTTTCATTTCAGCCCCTCATTTGTTTTTTTTTCCATTTGAAGATGCTGTCTTTCTCATCCAGTATTTATATACGTGTATTTTATTTATTAGTCTGTCAATATTTATTCTTTCTCCACCATACATTAATATGTATATGTGCTCTCTATCAGTTCTTCCTGTGAATGGGACTTGAACATATCACATGATTTCCCTGCATGATTTGTAGTTATGCTGATTTTCTTTCTCAGTCACTGTGAGTTTTACATATTTATATGTGTTTCTCTTCTATCTTGTCTATGTAGAAATTCTGTCTTCTCAAATTTATTACATGCTATTGTTTTATGCTTGTCTCTCCATGCACCCCAACTACAAACTCCTTCATTGAGGGTCTCATGGAAGATTATTTGTAACTAAATGTGTTGCCCTCTGTAAATAAAGACAATTATTATTAATTATTATCATTAGCCCCTGCCCAATACTTCGAAGTTTGGCAGTATCCAGAACAATTATCTATGGTGCAGGTATTGTTATGTAAGTTTCTTAATGCAGCTCAGGATTATTTGGTCAGAAGTCAAGGTCATTGCATCTATAAATAGAAATTCATTCCCGTAACTAAGTAATCTTTCATCGAGTAGATCTGACAAAACTTCACCTCAATGAGAATGTTTTTCATAAAAAAGAAGCAAGAGTTGTCTTGCGTATTGGTTAATGTTTTACTAGTTGGTATGATTGATCTCATTCAGTGATAGCCACTTGTTACTGTTTTATTTCCTCCTTTGTTAATTCTTATTATTCTTCCTTAGCAACTTTTAGTTGTTATCATAAGTTTATAAAGCTATACACTTATCTGTGTCTATGTATACTTTTACAGTTGATTTCATATAATTTCCTGTAAGATTGTCCCTTCAACCACACTTATCTGTGTCTATGTAGACTTTCACAGTTGACTTAATATAATTTCCTGTAAGATTGTCCCTTCAACCACACTTATCTGTGTCTATGTAGACTTTCACAGTTGACTTAATATAATTTCCTGTAAGATTGTCCCTTCAACCACACTTATCTGTGTCTATGTAGACTTTCACAGTTGACTTTATATAATTTCCTGTAAGATTGTCCCTTCAACCACACTTATCTGTGTCTATGTAGACTTTCACAGTTGACTTCATATAATTTCCTGTAAGATTGTCCCTTCAACCACACTTATCTGTGTCTATGTATACTTTCACAGTTGACTTCATATAATTTCCTGTAAGATTGTCCCTTCAACCACACTTATCTGTGTCTATGTAGACTTTCACAGTTGACTTCATATAATTTCCTGTAAGATTGTCCCTTCAACCACACTTATCTGTGTCTATGTAGACTTTCACAGTTGACTTCATATAATTTCCTGTAAGATTGTCCCTTCAACCACACTTTCTGATTATTTCCAATTGTAGATGTGTTTTTTCAGTTTTGCTTAACATGTATGCAGTAAAACTTAGTTTGCAGGAAGATACACTTAACAAAAAGTGAACAATTTTTTACTTTGCTCAGAAAATCCAGTTAAAGCTTTAAAATGTGTTAATTATTAATATGGGTTGTAGTGATGGAAATATTTACATATATTTTTATTTGAATGATTTATACATAAATTGTTGACGATTTGTAAAACAAACATAAAAAAGTGTTTAACAATTAAGAAGTGGTATATTGTTAATAACAGCAACAATAATGTACATTGGAAAAAAAACATGTGTTTTAAGACCTGGGGATAAGATACTACATGTATGACAATAAAATGTTTAAATATTTTAAAATGTTGATAGATACACTTGATTTGTTTTGGGAGAAAAATTAACAGTTAGCTCTGATTACTTTTCATTGAAATTGATTTTAAACTTCAGGAAAAATGTGCAAATTTTTCAAAACCAGGTACAGACACACTGTGGTGTTAATAAATAAACATAATTTAGCAATGAGCTCTAACACTCTTGTAAATCATTGCTAAACACAAAAGTCAAATTCCATAGCCTGCAACAAGTTGTAAGATAATCAAAAGCCATTTGAATTTATAAAAATACTTGATAATATAACATGTACATGTATTTATGGCATCTAATTCTGAATCGTCATGCAAATTATTGCTAATTTTACCAAAAAAATATGTAAAAAATTCAAGGCTAGTTATAGATCAAAGGCTAAAACAGTGACAGTAGTAACATTAAGCATCTGCATTTTGCATTTTTGCATGTGATTGATTCATGTTTGTGTATATATCCCTAGTTATGCAGCCCCTGATTTGTGGTGAGTATGTCATATGTTTTGGTGCATTTGCTTTTCTCTCTGGCACTGGTAGCTAACATGGTTCTGGCTTGATATTCTGTTAACATTATTTTACTAATATTGACTTATGTTTTGTTTTCTCTAACTTTAACTGTTTTATATTCTCCTGCTTCTTGCGTCGGCGTCGTATGGCTCGAGAAAATTGAGCGGATAACTTTTGTTATTGTCATCAACCCAGCAAGCGCTAAATACTCAACCCGACATGTGATCTCTTTGATCTATCATGCATCATCAATACATGAAGTTATTGTCAGCTCTTTCAAACTGATCACATTTACTGTTGTCATGCATCAACAACCTGGCAAGTGATCATTCTATCTGACAAGTGATCACATTTACTGTTGTAGAGCATCATCAAACTGGCAAGTGATCATTCAGCCTTACAAACTGGCAAGTGATCATTTAGCCTTACAAACTGGCAGTCGATCATTCAGCCTTGCAAACTGGCAGGTTGTCAATTCAGCCTTGCAAACTGGTAAGTGATCAATTAAGCTTTGCAAACTGGCAAGTGATCATTCAGCTTTGCAAACTGGCAAGTGATCTTTCTATCTGACAAGTGATCACATTTAGTGTTGTTGTGCATCATCAAACTGGCAAGTGATCATTCAGCCTTGCAAACTGGCAAGTGATCATTTTGCCTTGCAAACTTGCAAGTGATCATTTAGCCCTTAAACTGGCAAATGATCATTCAGCCTTGCAAACTTGCAAATGATCATTCAGTCTTGCAAAATGACAGGTGATCATTCAGACTTGCAAACTGACAGGTGATCATTCAGCCTTGCAAACTGGCAAGTGATCATTCAGTCTTGCAAAGTGGCAGATGATCATTCAGCCTTGCAAACTGGCAAGTGATCATTCAGCCTTGCAAACTGGCAGGTGATCATTCAGCCTTGCAAACTGGCAATGATCACTTTCATTGTTATGCATCAACAACATGGCAATCCTATTCCTGTCTCAAGGGGTCACCAGGTTGACAAGACCATGATTAAGTTCCAAGGAACACATCTTTTATAAAACTACTTTGCTTATTTAATTTTCACAAACAAACAAACCTGATTTATTTAAATTTAGAAAAAAGCCCAAAATATTACAATAATGATGTAATTCTTGATCTTATTATATCACAACAAGAGGTGAAGGTCATTTAGGTAAACATTTCTAACATTGTCTACAATCTTCCAATCACTCTGCGTCACAGATGTATGCCACATTGTGCATGAGTTAATGAAGGAAATCGGAGACTTCAATCTTAAACTGAATATGAGTGTTCATTTAAAGAGTAGATAAATGTGTCACAAGAGAAGGTCAAGAACATTGGGAAAGGAAGGTTACACAAGAGAAGGTCAAGAACATTGGGAAAGGAAGGTTACACAAGAGAAGGTAAAGAACATTGGGAAAGGAAGGTTACACATGGAAAGGTCAAGAACATTGGGAAAGGAAGGTTACACATGGAAAGGTCAAGAACATTGGGAAAGGAAGGTTACACATAGAAAGGATGTAGAGTCTATGGACAAATGTTTTCAGTTCAAATGCAAGTTTTGTGAAGAAGTTTTTTTATGAAAACACAAAAAGAAATAAAATGTTTATTGTACAGTCTTTGTTGTAATAAATATCCCAAATATATATTTGGTCAGAAAGCATTCCTTCAGGCTTGTCTGGTAAGGTCTTCTTACACAATCTTCTTTCAGAAGTACTGTAATTATTCTTTAAATCTTAAAAACTGTTTTTCATATGGTAATTATGTACATGAAGCTCTAGATTTTCCTGTGCTTTAAATAAATTCTTATAAGCAGACTTTTGTTTAAAAATCATCCTCTTTATCTCTTTTTCTTTAATTGTTTAGCAGTAGATATTTAATATCATTTTTAATATTTATTGTAGCAGTTAATAAATATTTATTGATTTATCTATAATATTAAAGAAATATAATTCATTGTACATGAATGAATTATACCATTACATTCTACTGTCTTAGAATACATTTAAACATTCTTCAACTTTACTGTAGACTGACTCTGAATTAGTAGAGTATTATACCAGACCTTGTCAACAAAGTAATAACAAAGTATAAAATTGTATTGTTTTGTTTGCTGTCAGTTTAATGTACTATACTATCTGCAAATAATTATCAAGTAACTTTTCCTATGAAACGTCAACGTTGTTGATTGGTCAGCCATATATGTGAATATTAATTACATGTTAATTGTTTCATCTTTGTCAACCATATATAGGACTATGTTATTTGCATGTTAATTTTTCAATTTGGTCAACCATATATAGGATAATGTTAATTGCATGTTAATTGTTTTATCTTGGTCAACCATATATAGGACAATGTTAATTGCATGTTTATTGTTTCATCTTGGTCAACCAAATATAGGACAGTGTTAATTGCATGTTAATTGTTTCATATTGGTCAACCATATATAGGACAATGTTAATTGTTTCAGCTTGGTCAACCATATATAGGACAATGTTAATTGCTATTAATTGTTTCAGCTTGGTCAACCATATATAGGACAATATTAATTACTATTAATTGTTTCAGCCGAGAGCTGGAGAGTAAGCATCAGTCGGAACATGAAAGAATGGAGGAAACAAAGTAAGTACACAATGTTACATTTTTCTCTATTCAGGATGATGTGTCGTTACATATTTCTCTGTTCTTTATGATGCGTCGTTACATATTTCTCTGTTGTAGATGACACATTGTTACATATTTCTCTGTTCTGTATGACACGTTTTATATGTCTGTTCTGTATGATGCGTTGTTACATATTTCTCTGTTCTGTTTGATGTGTTGTTACATATTTCTCTGTTTTGGATGACATATCATTACATATTTCTCTGTTGTTGATGACACATCGTTACACGTTTCTGTGTTCTGTATGACACATTGTTACATATTTCTCTGTATTGGATGACATATTGTTACACATTTCTGTGTTCTGTATGACACATTGTTACATATTTCTCTGTTCTGTATGACAAATCATAACATATTTCTCTGTTCTGGATGACACATCATTACATATTTCTCTGTTCTGTATGACACATCGTTACATATTTCTCTGTTCTGTATGACACATCATAACATATTTCTCTGTTCTGGATGACACATCGTTACATATTTCTCTGTTCTGTATGACACATCGTTACATATTTCTTTGTTCTGTATGACACATCAATACATATTTCTCTGTTCTGTATGACACATTGATACATATTTCTCTGTTCTGTATGACACATCATTACATATTTCTTTGTTCTGTATGACTCATCATTACATATTTCTCTGTTCTGTATGACACATCGTTACATATTTCACTGTTCTGTATGACTCATCATTACATATTTCTCTGTTCTGTATGACACATCATTACACATTTCTCTGTTCTGTATGACACATCATTACATATTTTTCTGTTCTGTATGACACATCATTACATATTTCTCTGTTCTGTATGACACATCATTACATATTTCTCTGTTCTGTATGACTCATCATTACATATTTCTCTGTTCTGTATGACACATCATTACACATTTCTCTGTTCTGTATGACTCATCATTACACATTTCTCTGTTCTGTATGACACATCATTACATATTTCTCTGTTCTGTATGACACATCATTACATATTTCTTTGTTCTGTATGACTCATCGTTACATATTTCTCTGTTCTGTATGACACATCGTTACATATTTCACTGTTCTGTATGACACATCATGACATGTTTCTCTGTGCTGTATGACAAATTATAACATATTTCTCTGTTCTGTATGACACATCGTTACATATTTCTCTGTTCTGGAAGACTTGATGCTGAATGATAGAATGTCCCTGACACTACTACCAAAATGTTTTATAAAAAATATATCAACTATATAAAGACATAATAGTGTAAAGAAATGTAAATACTGTCTCTCTTGATTATATTTTTCTGTTCTGGTAAATTCAGATCCTCAAATTGTCATAAAATATTGATTTCCTTGTCATAGGAGATAATGTTTTGTCCTTAATAGTACATCTAATTGTTATACAGTATTGATTTCCATGTCATAGGAAGTAATGTATTGTTCTAAAACATACATCTAATTTCATATAGTATTGATTTCCATGTCATAGGAAATAATGTTTTATTCTAAAAGTACATCTAATTGTCATATGGTATTGATTCCATGCCATAGGAGATAATGTTTTGTCCTATATAGTAAATCTAATTGTCATATGGTATTGATTTCCATGTAATAGGAGACAATGTTTTGTCCTAAATAGTACATCTAATTGTCATACAGTATTGATTTCCATGTCATAGGAGGTAATGTTTTATTCTAAAAGTACATCTAATTGTCATATGGTATTGATTCCATGCCATAGGAGATAATGTTTTGTCCTAAACAGTACATCAAATTGTCATACAGCATTGATTTCCATGTCATAGGAGATAATGTTTTATTCTAAAAGTACATCTAATTGCCATATGGTATTGATTCCATGCCATAGGAGATAATGTTTTGTCCTAAATAGTACATCTAATTGTCATACAGTATTGATTTCCATGCCATAGGAGATAATGTTTTATTCTAAAAGTACATCTAATTATCATATGGTATTGATTTCCATGTCACAGGAGACAATGTTTTGTCCTAAATAGTACATCTAATTGTCATACAGTATTGATTTCCATGCCATAGGAGATAATGTTTTGTCCTAAATGGTACATCAAATTGTCAAACATTATTGATTACCATGTCATAGGAGGTTATGTTTTGTCTTAAAGAGTACATCAAATTGTCAAACAGTATTGATTTCCATGTCATAGGAGATAATGTTTTGTCCTAAATGGAACATCAAATTGTCAAACAGTGTTGATTTCACTGCCATAGGAGATAATGTTTTGTCCTAAATAGTACATCTAATTGTCAAACAGTATTGATTACCATGTCATAGGGGATAATGTTTTGTCCTAAATAGAACATCTAATTTTCAAATAGTATTGATTTCCATGTCCTTATAAGGAGATAATGTTTTGTCCTAAATAGTAGATCTAATTGTCAAACAGTATTGATTGCCATGTCATATGAGATAATGTTTTGTCCTTAATAGTATGTCTAATTTTCAAACAGTAATGATTACCATGTCATAGGAGATAATGTTTTGTCCTTAATAGAACATCTAATTTTCAAACAGTATTGATTTCCATGTCCTTATAAGGAGATAATGTTTTGTCCTAAATAGTACATCTAATTGTCAAACAGTATTGATTACCATGTCATAGGGGATAATGTTTTGTCCTAAATAGAACATCTAATTTTCAAATAGTATTGATTTCCATGTCCTTATAAGGAGATAATGTTTTGTCCTAAAGAGTACATCTAATTGTCAAACAGTATTGATTACCATGTCATAGGGGATAATGTTTTGTCATTAAGAGTACATCAAATTGTCAAACAGTATTGATTTCTATGTCATAGGGGATAATGTTTTGTTCTAAAGAGTACATCTCATTGTCATACAGTATTGATTTCTATTTCATAGAGGATAATGTTTTGTCCTAAAGAGTACATCAAATTGTCAAACAGTATTGATTTCTATGTCATAGGGGATACTGTTTTGTCCTAAAGAGTACATCTAATTGTCAAACAGTATTGATTTCTATGTCATAGGGGATAATGTTTTGTCCTAAAGAGTACATCTAATTGTCATACAGTATTGATTTCTATGTCATAGGGGATAATGTTTTGTCCTAAAGAGTACATCTAATTGTCATACAGTATTGATTTCTATGTCATAGGGGATAATGTTTTGTCCTAAAGAGTACATCTAATTGTCATACAGTATTGATTACTATGTCATAGGGGATAATGTTTTGTCCTAAAGAGTACATCAAATTGTCAAACAGTATTGATTTCTATGTCATAGGGGATAATGTTAAGTTCTAAAGAGTACATCTAATTGTCATACAGTATTGATTTTCTATGTCATAGGGGATAATGTTTTGTCCTAAAGAGTACATGCCTAAAGAAGTAATGAGTGATGAATGACTGGTCATATGTGATATTGTCACACAGTTGTAACTTGATATGTGATTTATTGTCACACAGTGGTAACTTGATATGTGATTTATTGTCACACAGTGGTAACTTGATATGTTTGATTTAATGTATATTAAAACAACAAACATAGTTTGTATTTACATCTTCAAGGAAACCAGTTATTTTACCAAAATATTATATTTTTGTAATATCATGAAAAGACAACTTTCGCAGTCAATTACACCATCTCAGCAAAAGTTGCCTGCCCATTACTATTGCTGATGTATAGTAAATTTATTTTTAATTTGAGCAATTTGATTTTGTCACAGAAGAAGTTTGGTATTTGTTGAGCCAACTTGTGGTGAGCTTGACATAGTTGTCAAAATGGCGGTTCCATGTGTGTGTCAGTCCGATCTTGACTATGCTGTAACTTAATCATGCATGAGGGACTTTGAATCTCCGTTTTATATCCTGTAACATGCCATAAGTGTTCACCATAATGAGACAACATTTAGTCATTGGTCTGTTCTGGCGGGCTCGACATTGTAACCCTTGGACATATAGTTAAATGGAACACGGCAATGTATCCATCAAATCTTTCTAATACTTGTGCACATGTAAACATATGAAGATAGCAACCTCCATATTACTATATAAAACATCATAACATATAAGAAATAAGTAGCATTTTAAGTTCAACTGGGCTAAAATTTCTTGTCAGCTCACCTTAGTTGAAGACTTCTTGTAAACTCACCTAGGCCAAAGGCTTCTTGTAAGCTGACCTGGTCCAAAGGTTTCTTGTTAGCTCACCTGGGCCAAAGGTTACTTGTTAGCTCACCTGGGCCAAATGCTTCTTGTAAGTTCACCTGGGCCAAAGGTTTCTTGTTAGCTCAACTGGGCCAAAAGCTTTTTGTTAGCTCACCTGGGCAAAAGGCTTCTTGTTAGCTCACCTGGGCAAAAGGCTTCTTGTTAGCTAACCTTGGCAAAAGGCTTCTTGTTAGCTCACCTGGGCAAAAGGCTTCTTGTTAGCCCAACTGGGCTAAATGCATCTTGTTAGCTCATCTGGATCAAAGGCTTCTTGTTAGTTCACCTGGACGAAGGGTTTCATGTTAACTCACCTAGGCCAAAGGCTTCTTGTTAGCTCACCAGGGCCAAAGGTTTCTTGTTAGCTTATCTGGGTCAAATGCTACTTGTTAGCTCACCTGGACCAAAAGCTTCTTAGTAGCTCACTTGTGCCAAATTCTTCTTGTTAGCTCACCTGGGAAAAATGCTTCTTGTTAGCTCACCTGAGCCAAAGGCTCCTTGGTAGCTCACCTGGGCAAAAGGCTTCTTGTAAGCTCATCTGGCCCAAATGCTTCTTGTTAGCTCACCTGGGCCAAAGGCTTCTTGTTAGCTCACCTGGGCCAGAGGCTTCTTGTTAGCTCACCTTGGCCAAAGGTTTCTTGTTAGCTCACCTTGGTCAAAGGCTTCTTGTTAGCTCACCTTGGCCAAATGCTTCTTGTAAGCTCATCTGGGCCAAAGGCTTCTTGTTAATTCACCTGGACCAAAGGTTTCTTGTTAGCTCACTTGGGCCAAAGGCTTCTTGTTAGTTCACCGGGGCTAAATGCTTCTTGTGAGCTCATCTGGGCCAAAGGCTTCTTGTTAGCTCACCTGGGCTTAATGCTTCTTGTGAGCTCATCTGGGCCAAAGGCTTCTTGTTAACTTACCTGGGCCAAAGGCTTCTTGTTAGCTTACCTGGGCCAAAGGCTACTTGTTAGCTCACCTGGGCCAAAGGCTTCTTGTTAGCTCACATGAACTGAAGGCTCATTCGCTCAAGTGAGATTTCGCCTTAACTGTTTTTAAACCAATAACTTCTGGTGAGTTTTGATATATCATGAAAATATGTAGCTTTACCAATTGATTCCTCCATGGCTGAGTGGTCTTAGGCGCCATCTCAAGATCTCTTAACTTTCACCACTAAGGTCATAGGTTGGCGTCCTTCTCGATCCAAAAACTTTCTATGAAAAAGTTTGCCTGTTACTTGTGATGGTGGTTCTACTCAGATTCGTTATGAGGTTCTCTTCCATCAGTAAAACTATATGACCTGCAATGTGTTGAAAATGGCTTAAAACCACATTAAAAAAATGCTTGATCAGCTGACCCAATGCATTCAAATGTAGACTCTTTGTGAGATCCAAGTAAACAATGTTCTAATATACTAACACCATACAATACATTTAATAACAAAGGCAATCAAGGGCCGATAATCCCAGACAGATGTCCTCATGTATGTGTATAATTACCTTACCGTTTATAGGTGTAGTATTATATTATGAAACAACCATTTGAATTGTCAAAGTCCTGTATTCTCCTATTTCACTTTTTCTTTATTTTCAAGCATTTCACCTAGCGGCTTGAAATACTGTTAAACATTATTTACAGTGGTACTTGACAATGACAGGATATCAGGTATCTCATGTAAACAATAACTGCCGACTTTTTGATGTATTGTAAACATTGGATATCTCATCTTACATCTCGCCAGAATATAAACAAATGTCCTATAGCAGGTATATTGTATCTTCATGATTCCGTGTCATCACAAGCGATGACAATCAACTGAAGACTGAAATGTGCTTTATTAACATTGTTAACAAATGGTTTTGGATTATAAAAAGTTTCGTTTGTGGTTTGTGTTGACTTTGATGAATTTTGGTGAGTTTACATCATATAATAATAGTTAAATTTGTAGTTGTTATATAATTTGAAATTTTAGTTGTAAAATTGAAGTGAATTTTGAGTTAAAAAAACAATAAGTCTTTGAGAATACAATGTACATTTAGAGATTAAAATAATTCATATATTAATGTATTGGGAATTAGTAATTCATTAAGTCAACAACATGGTCATATTTGGAATGTCCATGCTATCCATGTTTGTTTACTTTTTTCTGTAAATATTACTTGACTGATACTTATCAATTTAAAGTGAATCTTTTATGTCTATGAAATATGGATAAACAAATCACACCGAGGGTTACAGTTGCAGAGAGGCTATGTCCTATCTGTGATCACCGTAGAGGTGGTCTAGCGGAAGAGCATCCGCCCTGTATGCAGAAGGTTGTGGATTCGATCCCGGATGGGTCCTACCAAAGATTAAAAAAATGGTACTGGAAGTTTCCTTGCTTGGAGCTCATCACATAGAGGATTGTCATTTCTAGATCTGGACGTGTTAGGACTGAAAAATTGTTGAAAGCAGCCCCAAACTACATACAAAAACAACCTTTCTTTGATCAGAAAATCATGAAGATGTGACTATGAGAACAGATGTAGTTAAGGAAACCCCACAACAGGATTAAAGTTACAGAGAGGTCTGTCTTATCTTTGATCAGTAATACATGAAGATGTGACTATGAGAACAGATGTAGTTAAGGAATCCCCACACCAGGATTAAAGTTACAGAGAGGTCTGTCTTATCTTTGATCAGTAATACATGAAGATGTGACTATGAGAACAGATGTAGTTAAGGAAACCCCACACCAGGATTAAAGTTACAGAGAGGTCTGTCTTATCTTTGATCAGTAATACATGAAGATGTGACTATGAGAACAGATGTAGTTAAGGAAACCCCACACCAGGATTAAAGTTACAGAGAGTTCTGTCCTATCTTTGATCAGTAATACATGAAGATGTGACTATGAGAACAGATGTGATTAAGGAAACCCCACAACAGGATTAAAGTTACAGAGAGGTCTGTCTTATCTTTGATCAGTAATACATGAAGATGTGACTATGAGAACAGATGTAGTTACGGAAACCCCACACCAGGATTAAAGTTACAGAGAGGTCTGTCCTATCTTTGATCAGTAATACATGAAGATGTGACTATGAGAACAGATGTAGTTAAGGAAACCCTACAACAGGATTAAAGTTACAGAGAGGTCTGTCTTATCTTTGATCAGTAATACATGAAGATGTGACTATGAGAACAGATGTAGTTAAGGAAACCCCACACCAGGATTAAAGTTACAGAGAGGTCTGTCTTATCTTTGATCAGTAATACATGAAGATGTGACTATGAGAACAGATGTAGTTACGGAAACCCCACACCAGGATTAAAGTTACAGAGAGGTCTGTCCTATCTTTGATCAGTAATACATGAAGATGTGACTATGAGAACAGATGTAGTTAAGGAAACCCTCCAACAGGATTAAAGTTACAGAGAGGTCTGTCTTATCTTTAATCAGTAATACATGAAGATGTGACTATGAGAACAGATGTAGTTAAGGAAACCCCACAACAGGATTAAAGTTACAGAGAGGTCTGTCCTATCTTTGATCAGTAATACATGAAGATGTGACTATGAGAACAGATGTAGTTAAGGAAACCCTACAACAGGATTAAAGTTACAGAGAGGTCTGTCTTATCTTTAATCAGTAATACATGAAGATGTGACTATGAGAACAGATGTGATTAAGGAAACCCAGGATTAAAGTTACAGAGAGGTCTGTCCTTTCTTTGATCAGTAATACATGAAGATGTGACTATTGTAACTGACTGAAAGCCAAACCATGTACACGATGATCAGCATGTTACTTCCATGTTTTTCTTCCCTACCAGATAAGGATATCTGCATTTTTGCCGGGTTGGATATTCTAGATCACCCTAGAGCCGAGATAAAATTCTTGCGCTATGATGTTAGACTCATTAATGTTGTAATGTATACAATATATGATGTAAATCACATAATATAATGTCTTAAAAATGTCCGTTGTGAAAATATAATGATAAATTGATTAAAAATAATTATTAATATGTTTGGTATGCAAGGAAAAGAATTATTCATGGCTTTTTTGGTTCAGATAGAAAATTTCGTCACTTGGGATAACTGTTTTCACGGGAACTCAGCAGAGACTCGTTCCCGCCAAAACAGTTATCCCTCGGGACAGAATTTTCTATCGGAACCTCAAACCCATGTAAGATTCTTATAGTCAGTGTCTACAGTGCTGGCAAATGGTGTCACTGACAGGCTATGAGAGTTTAAAAAAAAAAAAAAAAGACAAGTCAGTTTTGCTCAATTGAAACTTTTAGCAAACAGATGCTACAACAAAATGTTTTCTTTGAGTCACACGAAATAAAAAAATGCTGTTATCAGAACAATAACTGAAACTGATCTTTTACTTGAAACATACCATGTAAGTATTAGAAAGATGATCAAATTGACAGACACCTTGGTTATCGGTTTTGTTCCTACATCTGGTTATACAACTAGAACAGCTGTACAATCAATAGCTGTACAGAGAGGATAACTTGGAGGAACTGGTCAGCATAAGTGACAGCTGAAGTTCCATTGTTGGAGAAACTTAACGACAATATATCAGATAAAACTGTCTTGTTCTATGGAAAATCTTTAGTACATTTGGAGACATTTGGCAGTTAACATTGTGTATAACGTGATGAAATAAAATATAAAAAAAGGTAGGTTCGATAGCTTATATTTAATGCCTTAATAAAAAAAGGGCATCTTGTCTAGATGTTCATTTTTAGCTCCAATTATTTTTTAAATTGTTTAACCCTTTACTTCATATAGATGCCTTTGGACACCTCTAATATAGACGCCTTTGGACACCTCTAATATAGAAGGCTTTGAGTTATTGGGTGAATTATGTTTATATTAACTGACAGAGTGGAAAACAGTGCAGGAAGTGTTCAGATTGCTTGTTACGAGCAATCTGAACTCTTCCTGCACTGTTTTCAAAGGCCTTCTGTGATTGGTGCGGGAAAACCTGTATCTATGGAGTAAAGGGTTAAAATAGCTGATTTAAAGGTTACTTAATGAAATGAAGTGAAATTATAATATATTTTACCAATGTTTTTGTTCATTTTTCAATTTAAGTATTGAAGTAATATATTTTAGCATGATTGTGAAGTAATCTCAGAGCTTCTATGAATTTGACTCGTGTCTGTTTCCTGGGTAGAACCAGTATTTAGCAAAGTTTTTGAGACTGGGTTAAGCCTTGCTTCCAAACTCTTTATGTGAGAAAATTTGCCAGTTATCTTGCGGAAGGACGGTAGGACGGCAGATTCATTCTGAGGTCTTCCTCCACTAATAAAACTTGATATGCCGAATAACACCTGTCATGTCTTGAAATGACGTTAACCATCCCCCACCCTCCTTCAGCATAGTAATTATACCTCATTATTAATTGAAGCACCTGCCATGGTGCCATGACTTAATTGTTACTAAGTCCTTGGTCACGCTAGATTGGAAACTGATGGGAGACTTGACCTTAATCTGATTTTTCTCATCATTGATTTGCTTGCGAAATGGTTAAATAACGGAGAACTTTGCAATATTGTGCAATATCTTGTAAAGGGGTCGGGGAGTGATGGAGTCTCCTGGGACTGACTCTGAATGCCATGTATAACCTGGTATGTATCCAATCAAATCTGCTTCTGTAGCAGAGAAAATGTTCAGATGTTTGGAATAACATGTTTAATTAGGTACCAGAATACAATGGGTTAAAACAGTGTTTTAGAAATGTGTAAATGACGACTGATTTAGAATGCATACACTTCTCAAGTCACAGCACAATCAGATACATAAACACTGGTGCTAGGTAGACTTAAGTATGTTCCTATATTCTGTCCACTTACATTATTTATTCTTACTTTATATTTTTCATTACATTTTCTTTTAAAAAATTTTAAACTTAATAATTGTTCTTTTGAAACAAAAAGAGTTGTATGTCTATTGTAAAATACCTGCACCTGATGGTAAATGTGGAGCTATTGGTAGAGTTTCAGACCCTGAATTTTAGGGTCACCAGATTGAACCCCAACAAATATCATGTGTTGTGCGATTGAGAAAAAGCACTTTATCTGTTTATGTTTTGTACAGGTTCTACCGACAGGTAGATGTTGAAAGAGGTTTGTATCAGTTGAAAAAACCTGTTTTACAATAAATAAATTGAAACATATTAACGCTATAAACATACTTGTTACTTGGTTAATATAGGGAAATTTGTACAAAATACTTTCTTTTCCATTCAATTATATAATGTTTTAACTGATGGTAAGAATATTTTGATCAACACCTGTAAATCCTGTGTTACGATACCTTAATGCTATCGTTATGACATTTATAACGATAAGTCTGTCACCTATAAGAAACTGACAGTTTACAGCTTGACTGATATCTACGCTGCGATGTATTGATTTGTTGACTTGTGACTGGGCGCATGTAATTGCCTTGCTAGATTGTGGTATTTGAGGGTTATTACTGTCACACCCTCATGTGGTGTTTGTTTAATCCAGGTTTGTGATAGGGCCCCACCTTGTAATTAACGAATATCACTCGGTTTTATAATGGTCATGAAGATATCACATTCTTGGACTAGATCAACATAGAAATATCTTGTAATACGGTATTACATGACCTGGAAACATTCTCTGTCTTGGTCTGTCTCTAAAGTACTATTAAGCTTTCTCTTGGACGTACTGTCTCTGGGCTTTCTCTGGAACTGTCTCTGAAGTACTATTAAGCTTTCTCTGGGCTTTCTCTGGAACTGTCTCTGAAGTACTATTAAGCTTTCTCTGGGCTTTCTCTGGAACTGTCTCTGAAGTACTATTAAGCTTTCTCTGGGATGTACTGTCTCTGGGCTTTCTCTGGAACTGTCTCTGAAGTACTATTAAGCTTTCTCTGGGCTTTCTCTGGAACTGTCTCTGAAGTACTATTAAGCTTTCTCTGGGATGTACTGTCTCTGGGCTTTCTCTGGAACTGTCTCTGAAGTACTATTAAGCTTTCTCTGGGATGTACTGTCTCTGGGCTTTCTCTGGAACTGTCTCTGAAGTACTATTAAGCTTTCTCTGGGCTTTCTCTGGAACTGTCTCTGAAGTACTATTAAGCTTTCTCTGGGATGTACTGTCTCTGGGCTTTCTCTGGAACTGTCTCTGAAGTACTATTAAGCTTTCTCTGGGATGTACTGTCTCTGGGCTTTCTCTGGAACTGTCTCTGAAGTACTATTAAGCTTTCTCTGGGATGTACTGTCTCTGGGTTTTTTCTGGTACTGTCTCTGAAGTTAAGAAATATTATGCTTTCTCTGTTAAACCCATTTATTCTCTCCATTTTCCCCTAACTGCAGCAGTGGTTATAGGGTAGAGTACCCGCCTCCCATGTGGATGGTCGTGGGCTTGATCACAGGCTAGATTTAACCAAAGACTTGAAAAATGGTACTAGAAGCTTCCTTACTAGGCACTCAGCATTTACAGGATAATGCTAGGTTTGATCAGATCGGTGTCGGTATAATAAGACTTGGTTGGCTATCACACCATGTGTCTGCGGCACGATACTCCAGTGTGACAGTGCTTTGAATACTGTCGCAAGAAGACACCATCACGATATAATGAAAAGTGATGCTAAAAACCACACAACAACCATCAGATACTGTCACTTGGTATGGCCAAACATAAGTTGTATGTGTTGAGCAAACTGAAAAAATAATTCATTATGAGAAAATAAATACGTTATCATTACGAGAACTATGACATTACCAGTAAATGACTGGTTTGGTTGTGATGCTCTATATCTCATTATTGTAGACAAAATTCTATCTGAGGGAAAAATGGAACAAACAAATTTGTTTTCCATATTCATCCGATATTGACATCAGGGGAGGACTTAGTACTAGATTGTAAATGTCATACGTCTATTACTTCTTCTTGGCACCGTGTCCTCGTCTCACAGCAGATTATTTATCTTGACATGCAATTTACAATTCTCACATGGAGTTTACTGTGAGCCCAGTCTGAAATGGAAGTTTACAGATCTTCCTGGAACCAGTCTGCACTCTGATCAGTGTTACATAGAGGGACATTATAATTATATACATATTATCACCGGAGGCCTACAGCATGAACCGGTATTTAATTGAGTTAATATTTCTATCGTGAAAACAACTGTTTGTGCTTTTTAGTAATTTTCGCAAACAGTATGATTTATTTATTTCAACACTTGAAAAGATTCGATAAGAGAATTATGTCAATAAGAGATAACTGATGGAATATGGATTTTTTTGTCCGAAGTTAGGATTTAAGGTGGATTTTATACAGAGTTTGTGTGTTAAGTTGAGTTATAATGATTAAACATGTTTAATGTGTGGGTAGAAGTAATTTGTCTATTCTTGACATGACAGGGTATTATGTGGTGACAGCGTGAATAATGGACTTACTTGGATCTGTTGATTACAAATTTATTTTGTATTACAACATTTCCATTTATGGAATAATAGAATTTCTCTGTGAGCAAACATGTAATTATGTTTGGGTTTTTTATGTCAGGAAACCATGGTAACAAATCCAGGACATTTAGGCAAGGAATTGTACAGAGAAGGAAAGGCAATTGATTTAGAGATCTATGCAATTATGAATGCTCACATATTCTCGGAAAATCTTGCAAAATCTTGTTTTCAATTACCTTAACTTCCATTCATTACAGGAATGTAAATCAAAATTCTTATTTTGCAAAATGAAACAAGATTATTCACAGCAATTTGTGTTTAAAATTGTTGAAGTATTTTTATTACAAAATTTGTATATTGCTTTTAAAAAACAACAAAATTACTTGAAACTTTACTTCAAACTACAATATTTTAAATTCAAGATCATTTTTGCTTGATCAAAACATTATAAAATGTCTAAGGGTACACACAATACAAGAAGACAGTTACCTGTGAATTCTCAATGATTGATTTGCCATTAATCCTTGATATGCTACATGTATTTATCAACATTAAGCCAGGAGTTGCAAGTTTCTTATCCTTCTATATAAGTCCTTGGCTACAATGTAATTTTCAAATTTAGCCAGGAGATGCAAGTTTCCTATCCTTCTATATAAGTCCTTGGCTACATGTATTCTTTCAACATTTAGCCAGGAGATGCAAATTTCCTATCCTTCTATATAAGTCCTTGATTCTGGTGACCATATTTTCTTATGACAGATGAAAATTGAATCATTTGTCATGTTTCCAGAGTAAGGCTGAACACCATTTTTTTCACATTCTTGTTCAAATGAACATAATTATTTGACTTTAAAATTACACAAGCATTATTAAAAAAACCTTGTTATATCAGCGGGGGAGGCTGGTCCACAAGTACTCTAACAAAAGATTGTTATGGATCTTTCCTTGTCCAAGTGAGGTACAAGAAATCCTTGTATATGTAATTTGAACTAGTTTGCTTTGATTGTGAGACATGTTTTTACAACTTGGGTAAATCATGCTCGGTGTCTTCCGGAGTATAACCCGGATAATTACCGTAACATGTGCGGATAAATAGTTAGCTCAAGGACATTGTCTATTGTGATAAATGTATATTAAATTTAAAAGAGTTGGCTTTAGTTTGAACTAAATTGTAAGATTTTAAAAAGAATAGTGTTTTTTTGAAAAGGGAGTATGCATTATTCTAAAAAAGAAGATAGTTTCATTGTTTTAAAGAGGTGGACATATTGTTGATTTAAAGAGATGAACATGTTGTGTGAAAAAGATGGACATGTTGTGTCAAATAGATTGAGATGTTGCTGTTTTAAAGAGATGAGCATATTGGTGTTGTTTTAAAGAGATGGACATGTTGTGTCAAAGAGATGGACATGTTGTGTCAAAGAGATGGACATATTGTTGATTTAAAGAGACAAAACTTGGTAGTTGGATGTCAGTTTCTATTAGAGCCATGGATCTCACTGAGTAAAACATAATTTTAATAATTTATAAAATCTATAAATAGTCTTTCAAAAGAAAATAATACCTTTGAAATATAAATATTCTATTTTTAAAGTGATATTCGATAATTTGAATTGTAATATGTGGCTTAACTTCAGAAATACCTTGAATAATGCATATTTAATGCAAGAGCTGAGCTGTTTTGTTCTTTTATTAAGTCAAGCTTCTAGTATCATTTTTCAAGTCTTTTGTATGACGGGGCCGCATATCGAACCCACAACCTTCCGCATGCAGGTGGACACTCGGTTATGTGTAGCGAATAAAAAATACTAATGAGTGGAATCCTAGCACAGGTCCAAAGTTAAAAGTGAAATAGAACTGTGGATATGGCAGATCCTTGCACAGTTCCAATGTTAGAAGTGAAGTAGAACTGTGGATATGGCAGATCCTAGCACAGTTCCAATGTTAGAAGTGAAGTAGAACTGTGGATATGGCAGATCCTAGCACAGTTCCAATGTTAGAAGTGAAATAGAACTGTGGATATGGCAGATCCTAGCACAGTTTCAATATTAGAAGTGAAATAGAGCTGAGGATATGGCAGATCCTAGCACAGTTCCAATGTTAGAAGTGAGATATAACTGCGGATATGGCAGATCCTAGCACAGTTCCAATGTTAGAAGTGAGATATAACTGCGGATAGTTCCAATGTTAGAAGTGAAGTAGAACAGAGTATAACATAGTATTAACATTGACAGTGCAGCAGAACTGTGGATGAAACAGAGCACAGTTTTAACATGTGATGTAAGGTAGAATGGTAGATGTAGCAGAGCCTTAAGCACAGTTTAACATGTTCAGTGATGTAAAACTGTGGGTGTGGCTAAGCCTAGCACATTTTCAACACATGCAGTGAAGTGGAGCTGTGGATGCAAAAGAGTCGACATGTGCAGTAACGCATGCTGAGTCTAGCACTGTTTCTACACATGCAGTGAAGTGGAACTGGATGCAAAAGAGTCGACATGTGCAGTAACGCATGCTGAGTCTAGCACTGTTTCAACACATGCAGTGAAGTGGAACTGTGGATGCAATAGAGTTGACATGAGCAGTGAAGCATGCTGAGTCTAGCACTGTTTCAACACATGCAGTGAAGTGGAACTGTGGATGCAATAGAGTTGACATGAGCAGTGAAGCATGCTGAGTCTAGCACTGTTTCAACATGTGCAGTGAAGTAGAACTGTGATGAAGCAGTGCCTGGCAGAGTTTAAGCATATGCAGTTAAGATTGCTGAGTGTAGCACAGTTTCAGCATGTGCAGTGAAGTAGAACTGTGATGAAGCAGGGTCTAGCACAGTTTCAACATGTGCAGTAAAGCAGAATGGTGGATGTGTGGATGGAGCAGAGTTAAGCTCAGTTTTAACAAGTTTAGTGAAGCAATCAGAGTTTACCACGGTTTTGTGCTTTGAAGTGGATGGAATAAATATTAGCACAGTTCCAACAGTGAAGTGAAGTGGAACTGTGAATGAAGACAAGCCTTGTGCACGTTCAACAGTGAAGTGAAGTGGAACTGTGAATGAAGACAAGCCTTGTATACGTTCAACAGTGAAGTGAAGTGGAACTTTGAATGAAGACGAGCCTTGTATACGTTCAACAGTGAAGTGAAGTGGAACTTTGAATGAAGACGAGTCTTGTACACGTTCAACAGTGAAGTGCAGTGGAACTGTGAATGAAGAAGAGTCTTGTACACGTTCAACAGTGAAGAGCAGTGGAACTGTGAATGAAGACAAGTATTGTACACGTTCAACAGTGAAGAGCAGTGGAACTGTGAATGAAGATAAGTCTTGTACACATTCAACAGTGAAGAGCAGTGGAACTGTGAATGAAGATAAGTATTGTACACGTTCAACAGTGAAGTGAAGTGTAACTATGAATAAAGACAAGTCTTGTACACGTTCAACAGTGAAGAGCATAGGAGGTATGGCTGAAGCACAGTCTCATACCATTCTGTGTAATAGACTAAACTTGTTGCTGGAACTGCATAATGGACAATCAGATAATCAGGAATGAGGCAGAAAATTGATATTGGCATAATGATATTGCTTTCCGGTTCGCAGTTGTTATTCACTTTACATTTTATTGATCATGAACATTAGGCAGAATTTTTAATATTTTGCATACAGAAACATCCTGAAGGGATTATTCTGGTTGTTTAGTAAGTGTTGTATTTATTTATTTTTTTATTTATGAACAATATTGCATGATGGACTGGTGAGGTCATTGTATGTCTTAGTAAGGCGACATTAAATATCATACTTTGTAGCCGACTGTAATGTTCCATGTACAGCAGCAATATCCATACAATAATGTCGGCATTAAATGTAAGTCAATCAATGAAAAAGCTATCATGTCCAGCTGACCATGTCATTATGTTTGATTAAGGTGCCATTATCACCTCATGCTGTCACCAAATAAAAGATTGATAATTATTTTGAAAACTTTTGACAAAACAAGATCGTGGTATTTAATAATGACTAATTTAATAATAGTTATTGATTTCGGGAACAGATTATATTGTCGCTTGACGCTTATTTTAAAGCAGGATATTCTTATATACAGACCAATTAAATAGTAAAAACTGATGGTAGGAAAAATTACAGACACTTAAGACAGAGAGTCGTTATATTAAAAGGGTCGTTCAGCCAGTCTAGACTGTATTTGGATATATTGAAATATTAGATAACTATAATATCTGGAGGATATTGAAATGCTTAATAAGTTAGATATCCAAATTTAATGGCTGAAACTTTGAAATATACATACTGGTACTGTAACACAACCTCGCTATTACACATGTATGATAGGATACTAGATATTCCAGAGAGAATCAAAAGCCTTGGCAATTTTAAGGATAATTACTTTTTCTGACTCAAATACTTTGATCCTAGTAAGAAATTATGAGAACACAAAGACAAATAGATTGTTAGTAATGAAGATCACCATCCCATAAAATAGAACAATGGAAATAGTCATGACATAGATGGAGTCGGAAATATGGTAGATTAGTTTCCTTCATCTGTCTCAGGGGTTCAACTGATACCTGACCCCTCTAAGATGTAGATGCTGGGAAGTCAGTTATTATTCTTTTGTAAACCAAGTTTCATTGATCTATTTCAGTAACAGAATATCTTGACGTTCAAATGTGATAATTATGTAGATATTATAGATATTGAACAAACTGTGATTGAAATGTGATTCCAAGTCTTTACTGGATTCAGTAAAAAAAGGCGAGGTAAGGATTTAGACAGGGCTGAGTGGAGAGTATGGCCTGATGGAGCACTGGCACCAGGACCAGTGGGTCATTATGTTCAGTCCCCTGCCAGGACCATGTGTTATGAGAACCATGACATTGTGTCCTTGAGCTAGACACCTTATGCACATTTGCTTGTATTGGTTCTTCAAAAAAAACATACAAGTATGAGTGCTATATGTTGTATTCAGACTTGTTCACTCAGGTGATGTAAAATCAATGTGTTTAATCTAACAGAAGTGTAATATAAATCCAATTTGGTGTAATTTCAGAAAAGATCTAGACAGACTGAAACAGGAACACCAGCATGCTGAGGAGCTGAGACTAGAGAAGGAGGAGAAGATGTACCAGTTACATGAACAACACAGGCTGGAGATAGAGGAACAGAGAGAACAACTCACCAGGCTCATCGAGGAGAATGAGAGGGCCAGGTCAAAGGCTGAGGAGGAGCTACAGCTGGCCAGGGACAGCCTTGCCAAGGAGAAAGAGGCTTGTAAGTGTGGGGGACATTTCAGTAAACAAACAAGTCTGAATGTTTGGCTGTCACTTTGTATTGATAACAATACATTGCACATCATTTCTGGATGCTACTTATAAAGGAAAAATAAGTTTTATGATCACAGGACAGGTCAAGGTCATGATTTCTTATATAAAAGAGCCAAATTATGGAAATAAAAGGCAATATAACATTAAGCAATATAACATCAAGCGATATAACATCAAGGTATATAACATCAGTAACATCAAGCAATATAACATCAAGCGATATAACATCAAGCAATATAACATCAAGCGATATAACATCAATAACATCAAGTGATATAACACCAATCAATATTACATCAATAACATCAAGTGATATAACATCAAGCAATATAACATCAATAACATCAAGTGATATAACATCAAGCTATATAACATCAATAACATCAAGTGATATAACATCAAGCAATATAACCTCAAGTGATATAACATCAAGCAATATAACATCAAGCAATATAACATCAAGCAATATAACATCAAGCAATATAATATCAAGCGATATAACATCAATAACATCAAGTGATATAACATCAAGGAATGTAACATCAAGTGATATATCATCAAGCGATATAACATTAAGCAATATAACATCAATTACATCAAGTAATATAACATCAAGCGATATAACATCATGCTATATAACATCAAGCAGTATAACATCAATGACATCAAACGTTATAAGGATTGATGTCATTTGAAAATATTTATAGTGAAAATAAGAAGATATTGAATTGTTATTCTCTCCACGATCATAAGATAATGTATATTATCCTATATCAGTAAGTGTATAAACAATCACCTACTCCAGATGTTACCTTGTGACCGTACAATATGTACAAGTTAAATCGATCCAATAAAATATTTCATTTTGTACAGTTCAAAATTCAAGATGGCAATCAAAATAAAACGAAAATTATTTAGAAGAAATTTTAACGATAAAAACAGTAAACCGCAAAATGTTCTGTATGATGATCGAGACATTGAGAGACCCTGTCATTGCAACTTCCTTGTTCTCACAGCTTATTTATTTAAAAAGATCTTGATTTTTCTTTACTGTTTTGATGAATTCAATCAGAATGAGGTAAAGAATAAAAGGTCATTTAACAGTGTTTTGTACAGTGTGGGAATAAATAAGTATTGTGGTGAAAATCATATTGGCCGAAACGACATACAATATATTTCAATTTTGTGCAAAATGCTGTAAACATACTCAAAATAAGTTCATATTGTTGTATTGATGCAATACCACTTAAAGTGTTGTCTATGCACTCTATGTGGTAATTGTTGATATATATATATATATACAGTTCAGAGAGGGCTGGACACGGAGAGGAAACATTTGAAGCAATTACACAAACTGGAACAGCAGGAGTCACTGGCCATCCAGACTGATCCTCTGTCTACAACAACAACATCCACCACAGTAGACTGTGACACAGCAGATTGTGACAGCCCCGATTATCCTGTTAAATATAAAGGTAGGTAATTACTGACACATAATATCAGAGAGTTATTTATGTTTGAGCAAAAAAATATACAAGTATGCACATGATAATGTATAACATTCAGGTGTGAAATTTTCTTTCATAAAGATAAATTACTTGTGAATAAAAAGCCTTTTGTTTTGATTGGCAAGCTCTTTCAATTGAAAATACTGGTTTTGAACTCAGTTTCTATAATGTGCAGTCAAGTGATGACATTCACATTATTTTGAAGTCAGTTTCTACAATATATGTCCTCCGTGTCAGTGTGGTCCTGCCCCTTAATTTTTACTGCTTAGGTCCTAAGCTTGAGCCCAGCTCAGTTCAAAAACATTATAAGATAAAAATTTACCATTTACTTGTGGAACGGTGGTTGTTCTACTAAGAATCATTCTAAAGTTTTCCTCTGCTAATAAATTGATATGTGCCATTATTTTTTATATAACCTGTTATGTGTTAAAAATGCTGTTAAATTCCACTTAAATTATAAAGTAAGCACTTATATACAGTATATTAGATTGATGTGAACAAGCTGGTATAGGACAAACATGCATAATTAATCCTGGAATTTACCTTCATCATATTTCAGTTTTTAGCCTGTCTGTTTGATGAAGAGTTATTGCCATGACACTGGCAGCATCATCATCATCACTGACAGATTTGTCGTCATCCAGTTAAAGTTTTATGTTAAGCTCCATTTTAACTTTCAGAGCAGACTACTTATGTTATAGCAACAACACTTAATTAACACATTATTTCATGTTCTACAATTTATATAGCTTACTTTTAGGCTCTGAAATCTTAGGTTAAATTGTTTTTGTAAAGCTCAGATTTGTATTTTTTTAAAATCTATTTTGTTTCTTGATCACCATCATGTTAAAAAGGTTAAAATCACTGACCTTCACCTACTTTGACCTTCACCTACTTAATGGACTTCCAAAAAGACAAGTATCTGCACCTGCATGCAGTGGTCTTGCTTGAGAATCATAACAACCATAATATAAGTTCTGTACTTGCAATGTAAATACAATATACATAATTAAAAAAATAATAAACTGTAACAAACAATACTATCCTACATATTGAAGATCACAACCATATTGATGAGTTACTTATTTCCATGTCATCTAAAATTGTACAGGTGGGCGACGTGTTTCTGTGGAGGAGCAACTCCAGGAGTTGGCGCAGAACGAGTTTACACGGCGAATGTCTTACCGTGAGACAGAACAGAGCCTGGACATACAGCAAGAAGACATAGAGGACCAGTATCTACATACACAAGAACAGATTGAAGATAAAATACGCAAAATTGAAAAAATAGAGGATGAGTATAAACAGCAAGATATGGCCCACCTACAGGAGATTAATGTTCAGGTGAGCTAGTGGTCAGTTGCCAAGTATAGATTCTGAGATATAACTGTAAGGTAGTGGTCAGTTGCCAAGTATAGATTCTGAGTCATTAATGTAAGGTAGTGGTCAGTTGCCAAGTATAGATTCTGAGTCATTAATGTAAGGTAGTGGTCAGTTGCCAAGTATAGATTCTGAGTCATTAATGTAAGGTAGTGGTCAGTTGCCAAGTATAGATTCTGAGACAATACTGTAAGGTAGTGGTCAGTTGCCAAGTAAAAATTCTGAGACATAACTGTAAGGTAGTGGTCAGTTGCCAAGTATAGATTCTGAGACATAACTCTAAGGTAGTAGTCAGTTGCCAAGTATTCTTATAAACTCAGAGACATCAGTGCAAGGTAGTGGTCAGTTGCCAAGTATTCTTATAAACTCAGAGACATCAATGCAAGGTAGTGGTAAATAGCCAAGTATTCTTATAAACTCAGAGACATCAATGCAAGGTAGTGGTAAGTTGCCAAGTATTCTTATTAACTCGGAGACATTGCTGTAAGGTAGTGGTCAGTAGTCAAGTATTCTTATAAACCCAGAGACATCAGTGTAAGGCAGTAGTAAGTTGCCAGGTATTCTTATAAACTCAAGAGACATTGCTGTAAGCTAGTGGTAAGTTGCCAAGTATAAGCTCAGAGACATCACTAAGGTAGTGGTCAGAAGCCAAGTATTCTTATAAACTCAAGAGACATTGCTGTAAGCTAGTTGTAAGTTGCCAAGTATAAGCTCAGAGACATCACTAAGGTAGTGGTCAGAAGCCAAGTATTCTTATAAACTCAAGAGACATTGCTGTAAGCTAGTTGTAAGTTGCCAAGTATAAGCTCAGAGACATCACTATGGAAGTGGTGAGTACTACTGAGTCTTATAAACTCAGAAACATCACTGCTGTCAGAGCAGGGAACAAACTTGTATAATATGACCACTCTGTACTTATTGACTGCTGTCAGAGCAGAGAACCAAACTGTAAAATACAGCCACTCTGTACTTACTGACTGCTGTCAGAGAAGGAAACCAAACTGTATAATACAACCACACTGTATTTACTGACTGCTGTCAGAGCAGGGAACCAAACTGTATAATATGACCACTCTGTACTTACTGAAAGTTGTCAGAGCAGGGAACTAAACTGTATAATACGACCACTCTGTATTTCTGATTGCTGAATGTTGCCAGAGCAGGGAACCAAACTATAATACAACCACTTTGTATTTACTGACTGCTGAATATTGTCAGAGCAGGGAACCAAACTGTAAAATACAACCACTCTGTATTTACTGACTGCTGAATGTTGTCAGAGCAGGAAACCATACCCAATAATGCAATATATTATCACCTTTATTCCACCCTTACAAATTGAATTGTATCAATAATATCTGAATTACCACACTGATCACCGCCCTGTTATGTAATCTTTTCAGACTATCTGTATGCCATCTTTTTGTATAAAAATCCTATTAAATTTTCTGCTTTTATTATAAAAACCAGCTAGGATTATAATGTTTATCTATGTCTGAAATCAATTATACTTTACAGCACAGGGCTAATGTCTAATCTTTTATAAATGTAAACACCATTATATGGTAATAAACAAATATCAGTCAAATAGTAGTAATACAAAAACCACAGTGAAAAGATGATTTTTATATTTCTTCATATTACAATCAGATAAAATTGTGCTAAAATAATTTGCAATTTAAAGTGGATTTAACATGAAATTGTTGATATGGCACATACATTTAATTAAGGACATATTGTTATTATATGTATTATTACTTAGGTAAGTAAACAGTTCTTTTATAGTTTCAATATTGGAGAAAAAAAACCTCATTAAATAGCAACTTTAAACATACTACTGTTTCATTTATCTCAACTTACGGTAACTTCAAACTGTTCCGAGACTGTAGGTTACTTGCTTGGTTACTTGTAGGTCTTCTTGGTTACTGGTTATTCCAAGACTGTAGGTAAGCCTTGGTTGTATGGTATGTAGTGTCTTCTTGGTTATTGGTTATTCCGAAACTGTAGGTAAGCCTTGGTTGTATGGTATGTAGTGTCTTCTTGGCTACTGGTTATTCCAAGACTGTAGGTAAGCCTTGGTTGTATGGTATGTAGTGTCTTCTTGGCTACTGGTTATTCCAAGACTGTAGCTAAGCCTTGGTTGTATGGTATGTAGTGTCTTCTTGGTTACTGGTTATTCCGAGACTGTAGATAAGCCTTGGTTGTATGGTATGTAGTGTCTTCTTGGTTACTGGTTATTCCGAGACTGTAGGTAAGCGTTGGTTGTATGGTATGTAGTGTCTTCTTGGCTACTGGTTATTCCGAGACTGTAGGTAAGCATTGGTTGTATGGTATGTAGTGTCTTCTTGGCTACTGGTTATTCCGAGACTGTAGGTAAGCCTTGGTTGTATGGTATGTAGTGTCTTCTTGGCTACTGGTTATTCCGAGACTGTAGCTAAGCCTTGGTTGTATGGTATGTAGTGTCTTTTTGGCTACTGGTTATTCCAAGACTGTAGCTAAGCCTTGGTTGTATGGTATGTAGTGTGTTCTTGGCTACTGGTTATTCCGAGACTGTAGGTAAGCCTTGGTTGTATGGTATGTAGTGTCTTCTTGGTTGCTGGTTATTCCAAGACTGTAGGTAAGCGTTGGTTGTATGGTATGTAGTGTCTTCTTGGTTACTGGTTATTCAAAGACTGTAGGTAAGCCTTGGTTGTATGGTATGTAGTGTCTTCTTGGCTACAGGTTATTCCAAGACTGTAGGTAAGCCTTGGTTGTATGGTATGTAGTGTCTTCTTGGCTACTGGTTATTCCAAGATTGTAGGTAAGCCTTGGTTGTATGGTATGTAGTGTCTTCTTGGCTGCTGGTTATTCCGAGACTGTAGGTAAGCGTTGGTTGTATGGTATGTAGTGTCTTCTTGGCTGCTGGTTATTCCGAGACTGTAGGTAAGCCTTGGTTGTATGGTATGTAGTGTCTTCTTGGCTGCTGGTTATTCCGAGACTGTAGGTAAGCCTTGGTTGTATGGTATGTAGTGTCTTCTTGGCTACTGGTTATTCCGAGACTGTAGGTAAGCCTTGGTTGTATGGTATGTAGTGTCTTCTTGGCTACTGGTTATTCCGAGACTGTAGGTAAGCCTTGGTTGTATGGTATGTAGTGTCTTCTTGGTTACTGGTTATTCCAAGACTGTAGGTAAGCGTTGGTTGTATGGTATGTAGTGTCTTCTTTGCTACTGGTTATTCCGAGACTGTAGGTAAGCGTTGGTTGTATGGTATGTAGTGTCTTCTTGGCTACTGGTTATTCCGAGACTGTAGGTAAGCATTGGTTGTATGGTATGTAGTGTCTTCTTGGTTACTGGTTATTCCGAGACTGTAGGTAAGCCTTGGTTGTATGGTATGTAGTGTCTTCTTGGCTACTGGTTATTCAAAGACTGTAGCAAAGCCTTGGTTGTATGGTATGTAGTGTCTTCTTGGTTACTGGTTATTCCGAGACGATAGGTAAGCCTTGGTTGTATGGTATGTAGTGTCTTCTTGGTTACTGGTTATTCTGAGACTATAGGTAAGCCTTGGTTGTATGGTATGTAGTGTCTTCTTGGCTACTGGTTATTTCGAGACTGTAGCTAAGCCTTGGTTGTATGGAATGTAGTGTCTTCTTGGCTACTGGTTATTCCAAGACTGTAGCTAAGCCTTGGTTGTATGGTATGTAGTGTCTTCTTGGCTACTGGTTATTCCAAGACTGTAGGTAAGCCTTGGTTGTATGGTATGTAGTGTCTTCTTGGTTACTGGTTATTCCGAGACTGTAGGTAAGCCTTGGTTGTATGGTATGTAGTGTCTTCTGGGTTACTGGTTATTCCGAGACTGTAGGTAAGCTTTGGTTGTATGGTATATAGTGTCTTCTTGGCTACTGGTTATTCCGAGACTGTAGGTAAGCCTTGGTTGTATGGTATGTAGTGTCTTCTGGGTTACTGGTTATTCCGAGACTGTAGGTAAGCCTTGGTTGTATGGTATATAGTGTCTTCTTGGCTACTGGTTATTCCGAGACTGTAGGTAAGCCTTGGTTGTATGGTATGTAGTGTCTTCTTGGCTAATGGTTATTCCAAGACTGTAGGTAAGCCTTGGTTGTATGGTATGTAGTGTCTTCTTGGCTACTGGTTATTCCGAGACTGTAGGTAAGCCTTGGTTGTATGGTATGTAGTGTCTTCTTGGCTACTGGTTATTCCAAGACTGTAGGTAAGCCTTGGTTGTATGGTATGTAGTGTCTTCTTGGTTACTGGTTATTCCGAGACTGTAGGTAAGCCTTGGTTGTATGGTATGTAGTGTCTTCTTGGTTACTGGTTATTCCGAGACTGTAGGTAAGCCTTGGTTGTATGGTATGTAGTGTCTTCTTGGCTACTGGTTATTCCAAGACTGTAGGTAAGCCTTGGTTGTATGGTATGTAGTGTCTTCTTGGTTACTGGTTATTCCAAGACTGTAGGTAAGCCTTGGTTGTATGGTATGTAGTGTCTTCTGGGTTACTGGTTATTCCGAGACTGTAGGTAAGCTTTGGTTGTATGGTATATAGTGTATTCTTGGCTACTGGTTATTCCGAGACTGTAGGTAAGCCTTGGTTGTATGGTATGTAGTGTCTTCTTGGGTACTGGTTATTCCGAGACTGTAGATAAGCCTTGGTTGTATGGTATGTAGTGTCTTCTTGGTTACTGGTTAGAAACTTGGAACATTCAATCTAAGGTTCTGTACATGAGTTTGTTTTCTAAACTACAGTTTTCTTCTATATATGTTTATAAATTTAATTATGTAAGCACTTATTGTACAATGTAAACAAATATATCTAATCTCATATACTTGTACAGAATATATGTAATGGTATTTTTTAAACTTACGAATTTCAAATGTTTCGTTTATTTTTTAGACTGCGAAACTTCAGGCACTGCATAAACAAGAGGTACAGCTAGAGGTGTACATACAGGAGAATGAGGAACTGATGAACGTCAAGACAGATGTTCCCCGACCACTGAGGAACGCCTGTAGTGAGATGTTCCTTCTGGATCCTAACATCAACGTGTCACAGTTCCCACAGAAGACTGCCAGCCTACAGGAAATACAGGTGGGTAACTGTTTATACTTATGTTACCTGAGTAAAAAACACTGTTTACACTAGTCTTACCTCGGTCAAACAGGGCTGACACTAGTATAACCTGTTTAAACTAGTGTTACCTTGGTCAAACACTGTTTATACTAGTGTTACAGGGGTCACACATTGTTTACACACGTGTTACCTGGGTCAACACTGTTTACAGCAGTGTAACCCAGGTCAACCACTAGTGACATTAGTCTTACCTTGGTCAAACAATGTTGACACTAGTATAACCTGGGTCAAACATTGTTTATACTAGTGTTACATGGGTCACACATTGTTTACATAAGTTTTACCTGGATCAAATACTGTTTATACTAGTGTTACCTGGGTCAAATGCTGTTTATAATGGTGTTACCTTGGTCAAACACTGTTTATAGTAGTGTTAACTGAGTCAAATATGGTTTACACTGGTGTTACCTAGGTCAAATGCTGTTAACACTGGTGTTACCTGGGTCAAACACTGTTTATAGTAGTGTTACCTGAGTAAAATATGGTTTATACTAGTGTTACCTGGGTCAAACACTTGTTACACTAGTGTTATATTGGTCAAACACTATTTACATTGTTGTTACCTGGGTCAAACACTGATTACACTAGTGTTACCTGGATCAAACACTGTTTATTCTAGTGTTGCTGGGTCAAACACTGTTTGCAACAGTATTATCTGGGTCAAACACTGTTTACTTTAGTGTTACCTGGATCAAACACTGTTGACACTAGTGTTACCTGGGTCAAACACTGTTGACACTTGTGTTACCTGGGTCAAACACTGTTGACACTTGTGTTACCTGGGTAAAACACTGTTGACACTAGTGTAACCTGGGTGGTCAAACACTATTAACATTAGTGTTAGCTGGGTCAAACATTGTTTACACTAGTGTAATTGGGGTCAAACACTACTTTTGAAGTTGTGGGTTCGATTCCCAACTAGACATGATGCCTCTCATAAAACAACACTCAATAATGGTTCTACCCAGGGAGTGGACTCGAGAGCGGTTTATATAAGCTTTGAGCTTTCATCACAATCAAGCTTAAATCAAATAGTATAAACTAAAACTAAACACTGTTACTTGTGTTACCTAGGTCAAACACTGTTTACACTACCTTCAATTAAATCATGAAGCTAATGGTTTTATTTAAAGACTGATGTAGGAAAGTTAGATCATATGGTTAGATTTCAAAGTCAATATAAAGACAGCAATGGTTACTGTATGTCACCTTTGTTTTCAGAAACAAAAGGGCAATGTTAATATAGTATTCAAAAATATTTAAGCATTTGCAGAGTTTACAAGATATTGAGAGTTGGGTGAAACAATGTATGAATTGGACTTAATCTTTAGTTTTTGTAGAGAAAAATAAATTGCATGTAGCAAAGAATGTTAAAATCTTAGAAGTTGATAATTATATTGAAGGACATGGAAATTGAAGGCTTTTAAAACATTAACATTCTTAAAGTTATGTATTAACACGTGGATGAACTCTAAACACAGGAGAGGGAGATCAACTACCAACCCCAACTCCTTAAAATGGGGATAATTTGTAAACGATACCCTTAAATAAGCCCCTCTCACCTAAAAAATCCTGTATAATCTAATCCTGATAGTTATAGTCTAATCCTGATAGTTATAGTGTTGCTGTTCATGTAGCATGAAGTATTAAAATGTTAATGTTCTTTTTAAAATTAATATCTTAAAACCTTAATCAAAATAATAATTTCAGATAACCGATGATCAGCTTCCACAATCACCAAGGTTACAAAGGTCAGCAAGTGCAGAATCCATTGATTCATTTGTTAGTGAGGTTTCTATGGATTCCAGCATGATGGATGAAAGTGCTAAACCAGGCATGAAGGACAAGAAAAACAAGAAGATAAATAAAGTTGCATTGGGTGTTACAAGCAGACTGTATCAACCTCCAGAACCAAAATTTAAGTATGTACCAAAAACAAAAGAAAAGGAGGTAAAACCTTCACAGAGGACTAGAGTTGTGCGGGATAGAGATGTTGATTCTAAGTCTAGAAACAGCCCCTCTAGGGTTCTGAGAAACAGTGAAAAGGGACACAGTCCATCTCCTCAAAGACCTAATAGTAAAAGGACCAGTCCATCCCCTGCACGTGAGGTTGAACCAAAAAAGAGGTCAACAGCCTCTTCTCATAAGAATGTTGAGTCTAAACCAAAACAAGGTTCTAAGACAAAGGACGCCAAAGGTGACCCTAAATCAACATCTAGAAACTCTGATGTAATGGCTATTAGAAGCAAATCGCCTGGGTCAGGTGGGAGACTGTCTCCCAATTCAAGACAAAGTGCAGTAATATCTCCAGATAGACTGAATATTATGGGTCCAGTCAGTGGAAGACTAGGTTCAACACCCAAGATGCGTCATATGGCCAGTGCCTCAAGTTTGGCCAGTGTTCCAGAAGCTTTAGGAGAAGGATATGATGATACTGGATCAATGGCAGATAGTCAGCCTACTTTGTCAGGGAACTATGTTGTAAAGAGGAGAAATAAGCGAGGGAGATCCTCATTTGATGATGATGACTTCAGAAGCCATTCAGCACCTGATTCACAAAACATGGAGAAAGCTTTAGACCAGTATACACAACTAATGAATGCAAGTCTACAACCAGGGATAAGTAATGTTGATCGAATAATTCCAAGTATGACTACCTCTATCTCTGTTGATGATTCAGATCTTTCTAAACCACATAATATTACCTCTGAAGATGACAGCTATGAAAATAAAGATATTCCTGTCTCAGTTTCCATGGAAGCTGAAAAAGAGGTATCAAGTGTTTTAACCAGTGAAAACCAGGAATTCAGTGGGTATATTTCTTCAGAAGATGAAATGAAAATAGGAGATGACGGATCAGTTGTTATTGATAATGATGTTAGGCAAGCTAAAAATGAATCACAGAACAGTGATTTAGAAAGACTGCATCATGAAATGGAAACTGAAGATGGAGAGGACATTGAGAGGGACAATACAACTGAAATAAGTGAAATTGGACAGCCTCTGGAGACTGACATTGTTCAATTAGGTAAAAGAGATCATGAAAGTATTCCAAATGAAACAGCAGAACAACCAGCTAAGAAAATAAAATCTAATATTGGGAGTCAGATAGTGTCTGATGTAGCAGATGCTCAAAAAACAGAAACAGATGGTATTAATCAAAATGCAAGTTATACTGTAGTTGATGATATTAGTTGTATGCCCAATGAAAACATACAAGAGATTGGAAACATTGTCAATGCAGGAATGCACATCAACTATGGCAGAAGTAGGTCTGTAGATGATGGTGCTTTCTCTGAAGATTCCTTAGACTCTGAGGCTAGTAATGATTCATTAGAGAATGGGTCAAAGAAAACCAACAGTTATTTAACACAAAGTCTTCCAGCATATTTGATAAAGGATAATAAGCCCATGTCAGATGATTCATTGAATGACTCACTTGAAGAGACAACTGAAAACATGGTTAATAAAAGTGAAAACAATGGTGAAAGTGAAGGACTACATGGCGAACACTATAAAAATGTTAAAATATTGGATAGCTCAGAGATTAATGAAGGTAATGTTAACAATTCTGACATATGCGGGGATTCAAAAAATCCTGTTGAAATAATTGAAATTCCTCAGACAGACTCACAGAAAAGTGGGGTTAAATTGTCACTTTCCAAAACTATGTGCCATGAAGTAGTTGCAGATTCTGAGTTTACCTCACAGTCAAAGCCAACATTGACAAGAGTATCTCTTGATTCTGTAAATATAACAATGCCTCTTAGTGAGAGTGGTAGTGAAGTAAATGATCCAAACAATGACCATGAAAACAGGTTATGCATGGATTCAGAGATGAATCAAGTAGAACTTCAATATGTTAGTGAGGAAATAGATTTATCAAAGGCAAAACATGGGATTGCCACTGACTCAGGGAAAATAAACAAAGGTCAAAGTAATGATAATATGCAAGTAGTGACTCTCCCAAATACTAGTTTCTCTACTGGAGGAGATAAAAGCGTAACTGCTTTGTCATGTACACACACAGATAATGAAAATACATCTGACAGCAGTGCCATAAATATTACCACAGGCAATTTAAAGACTGAAATTTGTGATAATGTTTGTAATGAACCATCTGGTGATGATTCAGCTGAAATAGTACTAGACAAGAAATGCATACAAGGTGATAAGCACTCTGATATTGAAGTAAATATTGGTTCAAAACAATCTGAAGATAGTGACAAAGAATCACAGGAAATAAATGATAGTGACATTGATTTGTTAAATATCCCCTCAAAAGACCAGAGTAGTGATATAATTCTAAACTCTGCAGTCGTTTCAGAACTAGAACCAATACAAAACCCTGGTCTCAGACATCCATTTCCTGCAGATACAGAAGATATTGAAGCAGTTCCTGTTATACTGTATCATAATCGGCCAGTTACGACAGAGAATGTTACCAATAGTGATCAAGCTGTGACAGTTACAGAAGCAGCAGCAGCTTGTCAGCCAATAACCGTTATCCAATCAGATGACCGACTCCGGGAAGAAAGTAATCATTTGATTGACGATAACTCCAAATGTATTCCAGATAATACTACAACACTGCATAGTGATTCTGACACAGACAAAGACAGTAATGTTACTTCCTCAAGTGAAATTCTTATTAAATTGGACAAACAAAATATTTGTAATAGTGACACTGATCAAGTTACTGGATATAATTCACAAGGAAATGAAATTGTTAGTGCAATAAATGTTGAAGATTATGTAAATAAAGTCATTTGTGGAGCTTCTGAAATAATGAATGAACATACAAGCGAAATGGGAAAAGTTGATGTAGATTTGAAGTGTCATGTCATAGGTGATGATGATTCATTGGTAACTGACAGTAGTATAGAAGCAGATAAAACGGAACCAATGGATACAGATATCAGTGAAATTATGGAAAACAAAGGAAAACAGGATAATGTTGTGGTTGAAAATTTGGATGCAGATGTTGAAGCTCAAGATAATATGACAGATACTGAAGTTACCTTGAATATAGTTAAAATGGAATGCAAACCAGGAGCAAAAGCAAATGTTGTAGCTCAGAATATTGCTTCAGAAATGCTATGTCAAAGAGAGCTATTGTCAGAGAATGAACAATTATTGAATAACCCTGTTGAACCAATGGTTACAACTGAAACGAATACATATTTTGGCGAAAATTGTGACATTGAATGCAACATTGAAAATATTGATCAAAAACCAAGTACACCTGAAATTTTAAACTCTCAAAATGAAAAAGATCAGGGTAATAATATTGGTGATTCAATGTCAAGTGAGGATGTTGAAAAAGCTGTTTCTTCAGTAAACCATTTTAAGCCTGTTGAAAAGATGGATAATTTTGGTCCTGAAAATAATCAAGTTTCTTTTCAAAAAACAGTTATTGATAACAAGGAAAAATGTGAGAAACTGGCAAGTGATGACACAATAAAATCAAAAGGTGAAACAGGAGAAATAGTGAATCCAGGTGAGAAAAATGACACCATGAGTGAAGGATCAATTGTTTTGTCTGCAACAAGTATTATAGAGAGAAACCCAGATACCAAGGAATCTGACATTGACAAAACAGACACAGTAGATATTAATTCTAACACAGACATGAAACAAATTGCTGCACCAGCACATGTTTGCATTGAAGAAGATGGCATGTCCATGGGTATTGATCAAGAATCAACATGTCATGTAGAAAAGCAGAATGTCGGAGAGACAGCAGACATGTTAGTGTTAATAGAAAATATAAATCCAGTGGAACGTGAACAGGGAATAATAGAATCCTTGGAAAAAACACAAGTTGACAACTCTCAGACACCGCAGACACAAACTGATGACCAAAGTGTCATCAATGATAACATTAAACTCTCTGCTGAAATAACTGCCAATCCTGTGTCAGATTGTAATCAAGAAGGTGACATTTTCTCTATTGACAAAAATCTAACGAACAATGAATTGCAACAAAATATTTCTCAGGAAAGTTTTTATGAGAAACAGTCTAGGTTAACGGATGACATGCAAGTTGAAATGTGCACAGAAATTGAAAATGAACCAAGGTCTATGACACTTGCTGAGTTGCCGCCAGATGATTCTGTTGTTAAGACAACAATAATAGATAACATTGTTTATGGCCAGTCTGGTTCACTCGTGCAAACACGAACCCTGGGTGTGGCGACCAGTCTAGAACAGCTGGATACTCTCGATGATGTAGCAATGGGAGACAACTTCAGTCAGTGTTCCAATGACTCCTTCATGGATCCTCGGGAGGAGTTACAGGTCCTGCAAGAAGCTTTAGAACAACTTCCTGCAAAGTAAGTAGATCAAAATTGGTATAATGTTGTTTTAAAAGAGAACACGAGACAGTTGACTTTAATATAGTCTGTCAAATATATAAATATGTTTTTTTCAAATGCTGAAATGTCTAAATATCTTTAAATAATTAATGTTGTTTTTATTATTTTTATTTAAATTTGGTTTAATTCAATTTTAACCAATGACGGGTAATGTTTGGCATATCCAGTTTTATTATTAGAGGAACGCCTTGGAATGAATTGAGTAGAACTACTGTCCTTCAGCAAGTAACTGGCAAATAAACTTTATCACATTAAGTCTCGGACGAAGCTGGGCTCCAACCCATGGCCTCAGTGGTGAGAGGTAAATGGGTATTAGAAATAGTACCTTAAATCACTTGGTTATGGGGGACCAATGTTTTGAAAGAGAAATTGTTGAAAGTTGATTTTGATAAGGTCTGTATGACAAATCAGTGACTTTTTAGATACTGAAACGGATAATATAAGCATTTTAAATAATTAGTAACATCTTAATGTTATAATGTTATTTAGAAAGTGATCTTGTATAATGGGGATTTTTATACAGTCTGTCTGACAAATGAATGTTTGTTCAAATAACAAAATAGCTGTTAAATTTTATGTTTAACCCTTTACTCCATAGATACGCGTTTTCCCACACAAATCACAGAAGGCCTTTGAAAACAGTGCAGGAAGAGTTCAGATTGCTCGTAACGAGCAATCTGAACACTTTCTGCACTGTTTTCCACTCTGTCAGTTAATATAAACATAATTCACCCATTGCTGATACATGGTGAATTAATGCTTTCAATTTGGAAAAGTCCTAGAAAATGCTCATGGAGCAAAGGGTAAGGCTGTTAAGTGAGCTTGTCCTCCATTACTATAATTTATTAAAATGATTAATTCTATAAAGGTAATGCATGGTAAGCTCTCCTACCTTGCACACAGTGTGGTAATCAGATCTGTTTACAGGATAATTATAATAATAGGATTGGCTTAATCTGCTTGTAATGAATTAATATATTCTGGAATGCTTGCTAAATAAGCATGTAGTAGTGCAGTAGAATAATTGTACACGGTAACAGTACACAGGTATCCAGACTTTACCACTAGTTTCATGTTCATTGATTAATATCATAGCTAGCACAGTTGGTAGTGTGTCTGACTTTCAATCAAGAAGTCATGAGTTTGAATCTTAATCCAGCAACAATGTTTGTTAATGGATATACTACATTGCATCGTTGTCATTCATCCCTCAATGCTGATTCAAGTGGGAAAGTTATCAAAATGGTTACAAAAATGGGTAAATGTGTAAATATGTAATTTTTAGTACAGTAATTGCTGACCTATTTTGGCCTCTTGTTTTGCATGGGGAAAAATATTATTATATTTTTTAAAGATAATTAAATAAAAATGTGGGGCGGTGGTATAGTGGATTGAGTGTTTACCGCTCACCCCAGAGGTAGCATGTTCGATCCCCAACTTGATCCGATGCCTCTCAGTAATTAACACTCAGTACTGGTTCTTCCCAGGAAGTGGATACGAACACGGTTCATATTTTATTGTAATCAAGCTAAAATAAAGTAGTATAAACTAAACTAGAATAAGAAGACAGTTACAGCCAGTTAGCAAAACTGACATAAGATATAAATTGCTACTGTGTATATAATATATGTTGGAAACTGATCAAGAATTCCAATAATGCTATGATTTCATGATTATAATTATGTTACAATTAAAACTTGGAATTTGAATAATGTAAACTAGATTTGGAGAACAGCAAAAAATCAATTGTGAATAATTTATTCTTGATTTAACTTGATACCGCTTTTCTTACAAACTGTGACCTGTTTTGAAATTGAAATATGGATTAATTCAATGTTTATATAAAGACTCGTGCCTTTTTTTTTATAAAAGCTCTATTAAACACAAACAAGAAATAATCATTATTGATAATTTATGCCTTTTTAATATTCATAAAGCTGAATAGCCGAAAATAAAAATCATTAATATTAGATATATATTCAATTTATTCTTTGTGTGTTATTCAGCTATACAAAGTTTAGTTTTTTTTGTTGGCAAACTTTTACCTTTAAGTTAATGTGTATTTTGGTATTATTCCTTTATCCTTGCCAGGAGGCCAGTACAAGTGAAATGATATTGTATTTCACACTGGTTTTTTATGCTGCGGATTGTTAAGGCCAAATCTCTATTATATGTACATTATTTCTCGAAGCATTGATCAGAATTTAACATAATTTTATTTATTCATGTATTGATCCTGGCTCCCTCACAATATTTTCTCCAACACTATATTGACTAATCAGCACTAGATTACGGATCCTCAGGTGAGGCCCAGCTCATATTCTGTGAGTAAAACCTCAACCTTATATCCTTACTGATCCAGCCCCAGCTCACCGTCTTTAGTTTGAATCCCTTCTCCACATCCTCGGGTGAGGCCCCAGCTCATATTCTGTGAGTTTAACATCAACCTTACATCCTGTTGGATCCAGCCCAAGCTCATGATCTTTAGTGTGAATCCCTTCTCAACATCCTTGGGTGAGACCAACGCTCATATCTGTTAATAAGTCCTCAACCTCATATCCTTATGTGCTTCACATTTTTTATTTCAGTCCCTGCTTCAAATCCCTTACGTTACGTCCAAGTTCATATTCTCTGACTAAAACATCTTAAATCCTCATTAATCAAACCTGAGGTCAATATCTTTAATATGAGTCCCTGTATCATAATTGTGGGTGAGATTCAAGTTTATTTGACCAAACTTTTGCTTGAGCCTTATAACATAGCTTACTCGCAATCCTTAAATTAAGGCACCTTTGTCCACATTATTATGTTGAGCCAGAGAGTCTAGTGTTCTGTCCAGCACCACCACACCTCTGGCTTTGCCTGTGTATATTATTGTAAACATATAACATTGACACACACATTCATAGATCCTTTACACATATAGATCTGTTGGTATCAGAATTGTCCAGCAGCTGTTAGTGATGTTAAAATAAAACATGAAATTTTTTATAAATAGGTACCAATGATTCTGTTTACACGGTGATATAATGTTTGTTTGTTTAAATATTAAATGTCTCTTTTGTGCTATGGAGGGCTAACAGATGATAGGTTAACCTAACCACATTTTCTTGGAATCCTAGAAGGTTTACCAGTTCTCAAGTACACCTATCTTCACAAATAACTGATAACTTTCCCACTTGAATCAGTGGTGAGAGACAAATGACAATGAGATGCAATGTCAATTATCAGTCATCATTAAGATTGTGGTCAGGCGGGGATTCGAATTCACGACTTCTGGATTGATAGTCAGATGCTACTGACTGAGCTATACCCTGCAAGGATTAAAAAATGTGCCAGTCCAAGATCCCGTACCTTCAATATTCACTGTCGGGCCCTTGTAGTTTTACTTGAGTTAGGTCAGTTGATCCTTTCAAAATTAAAAAACGAACTAAGCATCATTCTGCCGTTGGGCTAGTTCCAGCAGTAGACCCATTTCTGCATCTCCAGTGATGAAACCATTGAACAAGTTAAGCAGTGACTAAAACAAAACAATTAGTAATTCATGTAATGTAGCATAATTATGTATGCTGTGGCTAGAACTGGTTGCACAGTACAGTAAAATTATAGTTATGTCCATGGATGTACTAGCTTTGTTGGTTAATTCAAAGGCCCATATGCTAATAAAAAATGAATTGCACAATGCAACTGTTATCAGTAATGTATGGACCTTTCTGACATTTTGCTGGTCCTGGACCTGCTAGTTACATCCACTTTTTTAAGCTCCTGTACTGACTGGGCTATTTTCTGGCTGGTTAAGATTTTTATGAAAATTTGATTAAAACATAGCTGACTTGTAGTGTCTGTGGTATAAGACCTGTAGGAAAGAAATTTAATAGTTTTCTAATATCCTTATTTTCTTTTCATTCCAAAATAACATTCATGGATTTGGTCTGTAGGATATTGATGAGGAACTCCCATAATATTTTTTTTCTAATTCAAACAGTTAATTTTCATTACCAATATAAAGCTTCTGACCTCTTTTTAAATATCTGATTGTTATCTTGGTGTGATCGACTTTAACTTTATGCTTATTCTCAACAATTCCAATCTTTCAATACAGGTCAAACTTTATTACCAAATTTGGACAAAAGATCTATTTATACTAGCTGATGAATGTTTGTATTACATTTATTTGTCATTCTGCGGTCACAATAAACATTGTACGCTACTGATATTTTCAAATTTTAAAACCATTATTATAACCTACATGATGAGGAATGTCAGAGAATGGCGGTCCCGGGCCCTTAATTACCCGGGTATTCTTTATTGTTCTTAGCAGGTCTGCATAAAAATGTATTTGTATGATTTATACAAAAATTTTGAAACGTTTATCATAATATTGGAATGATAAGATAAGTTTATATAGATATTATACCTGAGTGGTTTCTGCCCGTTTAAGTTTAAGCCAGTAATCCATGTACCGGTATACCAAAATAATTGGTAAAAACCTAAGTAAATACTAATTATGGTTGGCGAGTATTATACGTTATATTGTACAACCTTCTTCAAAATCTATTCTGTGCAATGCAAATTACATTCCAATACATGAGAGCTGTATTAGAGATTTGACAGGTGATTCAAAAAACTTCAGAAACGACATAAATGGTGGATAATTTCAATATTGAGCATAAAATTTTCAGTGCAAATTTTTTAAAGTGAATGGATAAAAATCACAGTAGTTCCTCTATTGTTTCCTTCATACAATAGGTAAGAATTATAAGTAGGGGATAATCCATAAATTCAAAAAAGCTTGTAACAATTATAAATTTTCTTAAAGAAAAGATAATCAGGCACGAGCCCTAATTAAGATTATTTGGCAGATTGCTTTAAGTTTGGTGGAGTAAACTCTGTCTAACTTGATATGAAAATGTTAATTCAGCTATTTTGATTTTATGGATGTTAATTTTATATATAAACGTGTGATTGCAGATCATTATGCTTAATTGAATGAATGAATTGTCATGTTAATTTGAATTTTAAAAGTGTTAAAATTTGATCCGAAATCAATTAAGAATTTCATGGAATGATTTATTAGTATTGATTAAATTGAAGGCTGGGAAGGAGCTATAAACAAACATTGTTATTTCACAAGCACTATATGACGGTTGGCGGCCCACCAAGATTTTGACCAATCTGAATTGATATGTGCAGAATAACTGATATATACGCCAAAATGCTACTAGGGGTTGTGTAAGGTCAGCATGTAAGAGTTTTATCAGAATTGAATATAACACTTAACATATATTTTATTCCGACGAAATATCAGAGGGTTGATTTGATTGATCTTGTTTTATGTATTTATCTCACTTCTTCCCATTAAGGAAGAATATAAAGTGTTATGATTTGAATTTAAAACTTGGTGGAATTTTTTTTTCAATCGGAATTTGAAGACAAAAGGATTTTATACATTGAAGAAGGAAAACTTTTGTAATTCTATCTTGGTTGGAAATTAAAGATATAATAAATTACTATTTCTAATAGCTCTATTATTATGTTGGATAAAATGGATAAAAAGGTAATATTTAAATACTTACGATTTTTGTTTCATTGAAGACATGTCTTTTTATTGATATTAAACCAATTAATAGTTATGTATATGAAGAAAACTTTGATCTAGAATTAATTTATCTTATAACACTAAATGTAATGAGTGATTGAATAAACAAAATGTATTTTATGACAAGTTGACACATAAATGGGTTCACTTACTGTAAATAGGCAAGCTGTGAGGATTGTTCATTTATATTGGGTTCTCGTTTAGGTGTCACTTATTTGTGAAATGTGTCCTAGGTCCAAGTGATTTTTAGTTGGCCAATTTAGTGTAGAGGTAGTTTTGGTTAGCCAATGTAGTTTTGGTAGGCCAATGTAGTGTAGAGGTAGTTTTGGTTGGGCAATGTAGTGTAGATGTAGTTTAGATTGGCCGATGTAGTTTATAGGTAGGTTTTGTTTTGCCAATGTAGTGTATAGGTAGTTTTGGTTGGAAAATGTAGTTTATACATAGTTTTGGTTGGTCAATGTAGTATATACGTAGTTTTTAGTTGGCCAATATAGTGTACAGGTAGTTTTGGTTGGCAAATGTAGTTTATACATAGTTTTGGTTGGTCAATGTAGTATATAAGTAGTTTTTAGTTGGCCAATATAGTGTATAGGTAGTTTTGGTTGGCAAATGTAGTGTATAGGTAGTTTTGGATAGGCCAATGTAGTGTATAGGTAGTTTTGGATAGGCCAATGTAGTGTATAGGTAGTTTTGGGTTGGCCAATGTAGTATAGAGGTTGTTTTGGATAGGCCAATGTAGTATATACATAGTTTTTGGTTGGCCAATATAGAGTATAGGTAGTTTTGGGCTGGCCAATGTAGTGTATAGGTAGTTTTGGGTTGGCCAATGTAGTGTATAGGTAGTTTTGGGTTGGCCAATATAGAGTATAGGTAGTTTTGGGTTGGCCAATATAGAGTACAGTATAAGTAGTTTTTGGTTGGCCAATGTAGTGTATAGGTAGTTTTTGGTTGGCCAATGTAGTGTATAGGTAGTTTTGGGTTGGCCAATATAGTGTATAGGTAGTTTTAGTTGGTTAAGGTAATTTTAGGCTGTCTTTGGTAATTTGTAGGAGGTTTGGTTGGTTATAACAGTTTTTGGTTGGCCAAGGTAGTTTTTAGTCTATAATAGGGAAGTATTTGTACTTGCCCCATCATCTTAGTCGACATTAGTGTCCACATCCTACATTGCTTACAGTTTTGTGATTGAAATTATGCTTATACTCTGAAGCAGTATGTAACATATCTGGTGTCTAAGTCATATAGCAGGTTGGACAGGTCACATTAACCTTAAAATACTGCATTAAAGCTTATTTTTTATTTGAATGCAGTTATATGGATGGAACTGTACACAATACTTTCAGTACAGATAGGGTTCCTAACTTTAAAGTCAAGATTTAGACTCAGACTCAAATTGTCAAAAATTACAGATTCAAATAACAAGCAATTTGCTATATTTATTTGCAGAAACAAGCAGTTAAATGATTATTTAATGGAAAATGTTACAGGATCACATTCATTACCCATAATTGTATGTTTACAGTGTTTTACAAAAATGTAACATTTGATTCTGTGACCAATTCTCAGACTCAAGTTGTTGATGAATTTAGGTCTTGGTATATTCAATTTCAAGACCAAATATCAGCATTTAAAGAGAAAAAAAAATGTGCTTATGATTATTATATTATTTAACTTAAGGTGGAAGTTGTTCATAACTACATGAGTTTTAAGTTTTTTATTATGAGTCTTATTCTTATAACTCTTATATTAATTTCCAGAATAGGCATTTAATGTAACCTCTGTCCAGTGTCTATTCATCCATCCGTTGTTTAGCCATCTGAGGTCAAATTGGTTTCCGATTAATAATTTCTGAAATGGTGTAAGTGTTTAATCAATATTTTGTTTGTAGCGTATAATTATAAAATATAGGCAAAGTTTGATGTCTGTCATCATTGGTTAAATTTTACAGGAGTTACGCCCCCTTTTTTACTTAATTTCGGGTAAAATAATGGTTTCTGATCAATAAATCTTGAAATGGTTTATGTATTTAATCAATATTTGGCATGTAGCTGCATAAGTATAAAATCCAGATTAAGTTGAATACATGTCAGAGTTGGTCAAATTTTACAGGAGTTATGGCCCCTTTTCTGGGTCTATATATTCAATTAGTATTTAATGTGTAGCTGTGTAATTATAAAATACTGGCAAGTTTGATAAATGTTAACATGGGTCAAATTTTACAGGAGTATTAGTCTCGTTTCCTCTTAATTTTTGGTAAAATTTATATTGGGCATCTGTGTATTTATCCTCATGCTTAGTATCTGGATCCACCCAGTAAGAATTAAAGCGGGAATTGTCTTACGTTAGTAGAACTTGCTTCCAATCAATATAAAATAAGTAAGTTGAGTATAGTTTGTTCATATGAGTATACTCTTTTTTATGTTAATTCATATGAGTGCTTCATTATGAGTATTTTGAACATAATCCGTAAAATTATGTGTCTAAATAGCTCAAATAGTTGATGTAAAAAAGAGACAAAGAGGGGAAATATTAAATGAAGTTCTCAAAAAGCAAATACATTTTGTATCAATCTAATTAACAGATCAGAGATTATGTCAACATATGTATCCTCTATCATGCATCTGCATAAATTTGAATAAATTACCTCAAGTAAAGCAAACGAAGTGCAATACTCAACTGTGTGTCTGCGCTTACATATAGTTTGATCATTTATTTCTCTTCCGTATTCCATTTGTGACAAATTTTATTGATTTGGTTTTGATGTGAAAGTACTTATATCACAAGTTTTTATTCTAAATATGAATATTGGTTTCAAGTTTTGATCATTAATTTATCACGCAAGACATAGCAATATTACGGATGGTTGGTAAAGCTTTCTAATTGATTAAGATGACTGAAGTATGGTGTTGTTGTTGTTGTATAGTGATTAGCGTTTTAACAATTTTTCAGTCATACAGCCATGGTGTCTTATTGAGACAGTATTCCAAGTGCTGTCTCAGTGGAGTATCATGCTGCAGACACATGATTTGATACCCCACCCAGTCACATTATACTAAGACCGGGTCAACCAGACCTTGAACTATCTTCTTAATGCAGAATGCAAAGTGAGGTAGCTTCTAGTACCATGTAATGACCTGGCCTTGGTTCAAACTTCCGCATGTAAGGCACAAGAGACACTACCACTAGACCGCCGCTGCAGTTCTGATATTTGATGAAAAGTCTTTGCATCTGTTACTTGTATAAAAAAATTATTTTCAATCTGGTCCAGTGATGTAACATGTGTCTGAATGTCTAGTAAAAGACATAATAAAAGGCCTTATACCTCTATCTGTGTTAGTGTAATAATAGAAGTCCTTATAACTCTTTCTGTGTTAGTGTAATAATAGAAGGCCTTATAACTCTGTCTGTGTTAGTGCAATAATAGAAGGCCTTAGACCTCTGCCTGTGTTAGTGTAATAATAGAAAGCCTTAGACCTCTGTCTGTGTTAGTGTAATTATAGAAGGCCTTATACCTCCATCTGTGTTAGTGTAATAATAGAAGGCCTTAGACCTCTGTCTGTGTTAGTGTAATAATAGAAGGCCTTATACCTCTGTCTGTGGTAGTGTAATAATAGAAGGCCTTATAACTCTGTCTGTGTTAGTGTAATAATAGAAGGCCTTAGACCTCTGTCTGTGTTAGTGTAATAATAGAAGGCCTTAGACCTCTGTCTATGTTAGTGTAATAATAGAAGGCCTTATAACTCTGTCTGTGTTAGTGTAATAATAGAAGGCCTTAGACCTCTGTCTGTGTTAGTGTAATAATAGAAGACCTTAGACCTCTGTCTGTGTTAGTGTAATTATAGAAGGCCTTATACCTCCATCTGTGTTAGTGTAATAATAGAAGGCCTTAGACCTCTGTCTGTGTAAGTGTAATAATAGAAGGCCTTATACCTCTGTCTGTGTTAGTGTAATAATAGAAGGCCTTATAACTCTGTCTGTGTTAGTGTAAAAATAGAAGGCCTTAGACCTCTGTCTGTGTTAGTGTAATAATAGAAGGCCTTAGAACTCTGTCTATGTTAGTGTAATAATAGAAGGCCTTAGACCTCTGTCTGTGTTAGTGTAATAATAGAAGGCAGTAGACCTCTGTCTGTGTTAGTGTAATAATAGAAGGCCTTATACCTCTGTCTGTGTTAGTGTAATAATAGAAGGCCTTAGACCTCTGTCTGTGTTAGTGTAATAACAAAAGGCCTTATACCTCTGTCTGTGTTAGTGTAATAATAGAAGGCCTTATACCTATGTCTGTGTTAGTGTAATAACAGAAGGTCTTATACCTCTGTCTGTGTTAGTGTAATAATAGAAGGCCTTATACCTATGTCTGTGTTAGTGTAATAACAGAAGGTCTTATACCTCTGTCTGTGTTAGTGTAATAACAGAAGGCCTTAGACCTCTGTCTGTGTTAATGTAATAATAGAAGGCCTTAGACATCTGTCTGTGTTAGTGTAATAAAAGAAGGCCTTAGACCTCTGTCTGTGTTAGTGTAATAATAGAAGGCCTTTGACCTCTGTTAGTGTTAGTGTAATAATAAAAGGCCTTATACCTCTGTCTGTGTTAGTGTAATAATAGAAGGCCTTATACCTATGTCTGTGTTAGTGTAATAATAGAAGGCTTTATACCTCTGTTTGTGTAAGTGTAACAATAGAAAGCCTTATACCTGCCTGTGTTAGTGTAACAATAGAAGGCCATGTACCTCTGTCTGTGTTAGTGTAACAATAGAAGGCCTTATACCTTTGTCTGTGTTAGTGTAATAATAGAAGGTCTTATACCTCTGTCTGTGTTAGTGTAATAATAGAAAGCCTTTGACCTCTGTCTGTGTTAGTTTGATAATAGAAGGCCTTATACCTCTGTCTGTGTTAGTGTAATAATAGAAGGCCTTATACCTCTGTCTGTGTTAGTGTAATAATAGAAGGCTTTATACCTCTGTCTGTGTAAGTGTAACAATAGAAAGCCTTATACCTCTGTCTGTGTTAGTGTAACAATAGAAGGCCTTATACCTCTGTCAGTGTTAGTGTAACAATAGAAGGCCTTATACCTCTGTCTGTGTTGGTGTTATAATAGAAGGCCTTATACCTCTGTCTGTGTTAGTGTAACAATAGAATGCCTTAGACCTCTGTCTGTGTTGGTGTAATAATAGAAGGCCTTATACCTCTGTCTGTGTTAGTGTAATAAGGGCCCTCTGTGATGGAATGATCTAAGGATCAATTTATTTATCTTTCATTGCTAAAATGGGAAGTACGAGTCCCACTCGCTACAAAAAAAACTTTAAGTGAGAAAGTTTGCCAGTTACTTGCAGAAGGACAGTGGTTCTATTCGGATTCATTCAGGGGTCTTCCTCCACCAATAAAACTTGAAAAGCCATATATTACCTTAAATTTGTTAAAATTGGCATTAAACCCCATTAAAAAAATTATATATTCTTGTAATATAGCCTGTTTGCCTTATACCAGGGATTGGGTCTTAGCCCTATACAAGTATTTGATGTGATGAGATTTATCAGTTACAGTGATGGATAATTATAGTTCTGCTTATTTATATCTGTTGCAGTTTTTCCCCTTGGGATGGTATAATAGAAACATTGAGTTTATTTTATTCAAAAAGAGAGAACTGCAATCAGTGTACATGAATTATTAATTAACTTCAAACTGCCTGTACATTCAACTTTATGTGGGACATGTTGTGGTCATGTGTGCAATATTGAACCAGTCAAACATCTGCTGCCGTGTCTTGCCTTTAATGAGATGAAGTAATTAAGTAACATTGAACATGTCGTTGGTATGTCCCATGTGTCACAGGGTATTGATCCCTGGGAAGTGTTGATCAGTTTATTTCACACTGTACAGCACCTAAATAAATATACTGCTTACTCATTATGTAGCTGTAACAAACTGACATTTACTTAACGAGTTTATTAATGAAAGGTAGATGGATAATGATGCTTCAAGGTAATATTAGCAATTTTTTCTTTATTTATTTTGCTAAATAATCTTCAGTTATACAATAATGCTATTGCATTGACATTAGTGAGGAAATTAGGACTAAGTGTAAAACTGGTCTAACTCGGTATTGACTAAGTAAGTCGATAAACTTGTCTTGCACTAAGTCTCATGACACATAGGTTGTCTGTCTGTATGCAGGAGACTACAAGTTCAATCTCCAGCCCCGTTAGTCCCGACATTTCTTCACCTTGAGGCTCAGTATCATACTTTAATCCTTTACTTCATATAGACGCCTTTGGACGCCTCTAATATAGACGCCTTTGGACACCTCTAATATAGACGCCTTTGGACACCTCTAATATAGACGCCTTTGGGCACCTCTAATATAGACGCCTTTGGGCACCTCTAATATAGACGCCTTTGGGCACCTCTAATATAGACGCCTTTGGGCACCTCTAATATAGACGCCTTTGGGCACCTCTAATATAGACGCCTTTGGGCACCTCTAATATAGACGCCTTTGGACACCTCTAATATAGACGCCTTTGGACACCTCTAATATAGACGCCTTTGGACACCTCTAATATAGACGCCTTTGGACACCTCTAATATAGATGCGTTTGGACACCTCTAATATAGAAGGCTTTTGAATCATTGGCTGAATTACATTTTTATTAACTGACAGAGTGGAAAACAGTGCAGGAAGTGTTCAATCTGAACTCTTCCTGCACTGTTTTCAAAGACCTTCTGTGATTTGTGTGGGAAAACGCATATCTATGGAGTAAAGGGATAAGAAAGTTCTGGACTGTCTGTCCAATGCTAGTATAATATAAGCTTTGTGAGTCTACATGTAATACTTAAAACTGTCTCCAGAAGCAGGTATTGTTGTGATATGACTGGAAGTTGCTATATGAGATCCATGTACTCGACGCAATAATTATGATACAAAATAATTTTTAAAAATATACAATCGATATAATGATGTGTACAAAGAATAATCAGAATTGTATCAGTGGAACACAAATGGGAGGTAGAAATAAGATTTATCTGGCTGTTGCTTTCTTTTTCCTTGAAGTACCATTTCATGACTGGTCCATATATTGAAGGTATCACATAATTATGTATGGTGCTCATAAAGAAACACACCTTTCCTGCAAAAATAAGTGAAGCAATGATAGAATAAATAAAATAACAAAAATATATTTATAATATGATTATAATTATGTACTAATATAGGAATGGAAAAAAAGACAAATTGAAGAGACAGAAACAATACTGAAATTTCTAGAACATGTTTTTAGCTAAACTTTTTTAGAAATAGTGGGGTTTATTTATGCTCACCCGGTGTCAGTGTCTGCTTCGGGATTTGGTTCGGCGTCTGCATCTCACCTGCATTTAAGTTTTGGTGCAAGTTGCTCATACTTGTGCATAGCTTGCAGATATTTGCATGGAACTTGGCACAAGTATGCTTGTGTACTAGTAAACCTTCCAGAATCCTAGGAAAGAGCAGTTATGTTAACTGACTGTCTGTTAAGCCCTTGGTGGCATAAAAATAACCCTTAATATTTGATCAATCAATCTTCCAGTCTACCCACCCAGACAAAGATTTGAATTCCTCAGCTTGTAGTTTGTCAGACTCCTCAGCTTACAGTTCTTACCAAAACCTTTAACAGACAAATACAGTACTCTAATAAGAATTGATATTATTTATTTTTTGTTGATTATAAATTTATTGTACACCTTATCTTCAAATCAAATAAGGAAATCTTTTTCATTTATTGGTAATTTGTTTAAAGATTGGAGAATGAAAGTGTAAATCAGCTGAAATTTACTTGTATGGGAGCAATTGATAAAGTGTATGTCACAAGTCCAAACCACAAGGTGACCTTCAGCTGCCTTTTAACTAAGGTCATTATACAAGTATTGATTACACTTAAATACCAGAAGGTTTCTATTTCAAGAATGTAAAATAGCAAGCGAACAAATAAAATAAGGACAAATAAAATAAACCGCATTCGACGTATTCTCCAAACATTCAACTTCTGTTTTATGATGAAAAACACATTTATTGCTACAGCTTGGACTGATATGGGACTGTAAACCTATATTGATCAGTATTTGCTGAATGCAAATTTTCAGATATTGTACTTTCCAGACTTGCCTCAACAAATGGTAATCTATTTCGGTGCGGATAACAGCGCGTTTGTGCTCTTACAAACATGCTCAATAAATGTTTATTTCTCAAAGCAAATAAGTTTTATGTACTATATAAATCTTATCTCGGTTATACAGCATAAAATGTTAATTCCATTCTTTTGTAAATATGTACAGGTCATTTACATTTGGCTTTATAGTTAAATAGCAGTAGCTTCAGAGCTTCATACTGGTATAAGAGAGGACAGGACACTCTTGATAGTGTGGATGAAGGTATTGATTTGATCTGAAGAATTGATTGAATGTTAACTCATTTTTATGCCATCGGGGGCTAACAGACAATCAGTTAACCTAACCACTGTTTCCTGGAATTAACCAGTACTCGAGCACATCCCATCTCCACAAGTAACTGATAACTTTTCCACTTGAATCAGTGGTGAGAGACGAATGATAATGAGACACAATGTTGTATATCAATCATCACGGAGACTGTTGCCGGGCAGGGTATTCGAACTCACGACCCCTGGGTTGATAGTCAGACGTGCAACCGACTGAGCTAATCTGAAGGAACAGAGTACTTTAGGAAATGTTTAACCATCCCTAACAAATTATACCTAGTAATATAAGAATTTAATTGACATAGCTCAGCCCAGTTAATTGACATAGCTCAGCCCAGTTAGTTCATTTGGTAGCATTTTTGACTATCGATCCAGGAGTTACGAGTATGAATCCCCGCCCCGCCACAGTCTCCATGATAATAGATATACAACATTGTCTCATTGTCATTCTTTTTTCACTGCTGATTCAAGTGTGAAATTTATCAGTTACCTGAGGATATAGGTGTGCTATTGGTATATTTCTAGGATCCCAGAAAAGAGTGGTTAAGCAAACTGATTGTCTGTTAACCATCGATGGCATAAAAATGACTATTAAATAGTAAAATAAAGCAAACTGAAAGTAGGAAGAAACAGAGTCATTTAGGAAATTATTTAACAGATTATAGTAATTTAAGAATTACAATTTACATAATATTGATGGGTTACCAATGATATCCCAGTGATATGCTTACTTTACATAAATGTAAGAATTTGTATCTAAAACTAGACATACTAGGTTAGATATAAACTTTCCAACAGTCATATCATCATTAAATCGTCGTTAGTTTTTTTTCTTTACCCTCGCACTTTGACCCTTGTCATTTTGGCAAGCAGGATAGGCTGATTAAGTAGCCAGTGGACAGCATTGGTAGAGATGCTACTTCTTCCAGTGCTGCACCATTGGCTGGATAAGACGTTTATTTTCTATGTCGGTTGTTAAGTTGTCTAAGTAGATTCGTCGAGTTGGTCGGTTCTTGAAGCTAGTTGATAAGATTGATTCTTGAAGGTTCCCTGTCGGTTGAGTACACTGCCCTTTAGTTGTGGATATGCTGGTTGCCATTTGTTGTACCGTGGTTAATTCTTGGCATCGAAACAATCCTTTCTAAGGTTATGTTAAAAACGTAAAAACAATGATATTTTAAAATAGATGTCTCCACCAATCATCAAAGCAAAGACATCTGTTGTTGTATATCGATCACCATCATCATCTGCTCACACAGATTTTATGTAATCATCTTATACGGTGTTGACCCACTTTGAAGGCTGGAGCTCCAGTAAACACGTCCTTTCACTTCAACAGTCACTTATAGAGTGTATCATCATTAAAACTTTTCAATTGTGATATAACAACTACGATTTATTTAAAAACTTGACCTATTTTGCAGGTTCTCTGTGACCTTAGTGACCTTTCACTTCTATGTATGCAGGTCATTCCTGAAAATGCCCCAGGCTGATGCTGCTTCTATGAGAGCTGCTATAAATATATTAATGTAATAAGTAACACACAATAGACATTATCCAATCAAAGGTCTTCAAAAGCATCATGTGATACAATTCTATTTCAGGCCTACTACAAGTTCCGGTCCCCAGTTGTCGACGGCACGACGGGCAGCCAGACACCGGGCAATGATCAGACAGAAGTTACGTGCAGGGGACTCTGATGGTGTAGGGCAGTTTTCTGACGAATCACCCGCCTCAGGTAACTATGACTACCATCTTTGTGTCCATGATATTCTGCAGTTGTGCATGACATTATTTACACAAGGACATGTTGTCAATATAAGCCTGTAATAGTTATGTACACTGTAACTTGTCATAATGTGGGATTTACTTTCGAATCCTATCCACACTTACAAAGGGCCCTACGTGGACAAGTGGTGAATGGTGCTGTCTCAGGTTCACTTACCTTTCACAGCTGAGAGCTGGACCGAGCTCAGCTCAGTTTAAATATCTTCTATAAGAAAGTTGCTTAATTTAGTTTAACTTCAGTTTTTTGTTGACTTAAATTAAATGCATGAATATTTGAGTGATTACTTGAGTATTTGTCAACTTTGGGTGAATACTTGAGTGTTTAGTGTCTTTTGGTGAAATCATGAGTAAATTTGTTGACTTTGAGTGACTGCTTGAGTGTTTGGTGTCTTTTGGTGAAATCATGAGTATATTTGTTGACTTTGAGTGACTACTTGAGCGTTTGGTGTCTTTTGGTGAATTCATGAGTACATTTGTTAACTTTAAGTGACTACTTGAGTGTTTGGTGTCTTTTGGTGAATTTATGAGTACATTTGTTAACTTTAATTGACTACTTGAGTATTTGGTGTCTTTTGGTGAATTCATGAGAATATTTGTTGACTTTGAGTGACTCACTACTGTATGAGTGACTTCTTGGATACTTTTCACCAAATATATTTACACAAGGGAGCTGTAGAGAGAATTATTAATGTTTTATTACTGTTAATATTGACATGATAAAAGACACAGCGCATGGTAAAAACTATAGATACACCATTATTATTACAAACTACCAGAATGTTGACATTGCTACAGCCTCAAGCGGATGTTTCAATTATTGATTGCTGCTAATGACTGTTGAATTATAGAAGGGACATCACCACTTTATCTAATCAAGTATACAGTCAACATAATGTAGTCAACAGATTATCAATATACTGCATTTAGCTGCCATTAATAATCATTGTCACCAATGCATCATAGCCAATATTTAAAATTACACTTCAGTGGAATAGTTTGGTTGATAACTTTGTAAGTGTTAACAGAGTGAGTGCACAATTTCATTCTTTTTTTTTTCATTATATCTTTGCTCATATTCTGTTTTCATTAATAGAAAAAAAAAAAAATCCAGTTGTCAAAATAGTGCTGTACATATTTTGATGGATTCTTTTTATAAACAAATATATTGGTATTGGGTAAATACTAATAAAGTTTGTTAAAGATAAATCACAATGGTGATGTCCTAGGGGCCATAAAGGGGGTTAATATATGTGCTCAGACTCTTCAAAACTGCAATGTTTACTGTGCACTACAGTACATGAAGTGCAGTGCACTACAGTACACACAGGGCACTACAATACATACATCACACTACAATACATACAGTCCAGTGCACTACAGTACATACAGTCTAGTGCACTACAGTGCATACAGGGCAATACAGTGCATAAAGGGCACTACAGTACATACAGGGCACTACAATACACACAGGGCACTACAGTACATACAGAGCACTACAATACACACAGGGCACTACAGTACATACAGTGTAGTGCACTACATTACATACATGGCACTACAGTACATACAGGGCACTGCAATACACACAGGGCACTACAGTACATACAGTGTATTGCACTACAGTACATACAGTGTAGTGAACTACAGTTCATACAGGGCACTACAGTACATACAGGGCACTACAGTTCATACAGGGCACTACGATACACACAGGGCACTACAGTACTTACAGGACACTACAGTACATACAAATCTAGTGCACTACAGTACATACAGTCTAGTGCATCACAGTACATACTGTCTAGTGCATTACAGTATAAAAGTGTAGTGCACTACAGTACATACAGGGCACTACAGTACAAACAGTGTAGTGCACTACAGTACATACAGGCCACTACAGTATATACAAATCTAGTGCACTACAGTACATACAGTGTAGTGCACTACAGTGCATACAGTCTAGTGCACTACAGCACATACTGTCTAGTGCACTACAGTACATAAAGTCTAGTGCACTTCAGTACATGACAGTACACGTTTATAGTCTCATTATGAATAAGATTCCCATGCAGGACCATGAGTCAGGGTCTAGACCATTCAGTAAAGCAGGACCATGAGCCAGGGTCTAGAGCATTCAGTCATGCAGGACCATGAGCCAGGGTCTAGACCATTCAGTCATGCAGGACCATGAGCCAGAGTCTAGACCATTCAGTAAAGCAGGACCATGAGCCAGGGTCTAGAGCATTCAGTCATGCAGGACCATGAGCCAGAGTCTAGACCATTCAGTCATGCAGGACCATGAGCCAGGGTCTAGAGCATTCAGTCATGCAGGACCATGAGCCAGGGTCTAGAGCATTAAGTCATGCAGGACCATGAGCCAGAGTCTAGACCATTCAGTCATGCAGGACCATGAGCCAGGGTCTAGAGCATTCAGTCATGCAGGACCATGAGCCAGGGTCTAGACCATTAAGTCATGCAGGACCATGAGCCAGGGTCTAGACCATTCAGTCATGCAGGACCATGAGCCAGGGTCTAGACCATTAAGTCATGCAGGACCATGAGCCAGGGTCTAGAGCATTCAGTCATGCAGGACCATGAGTCAGGGTCTAGAGCATTCAGTCATGCAGGACCATGAACCAGGGTCTAGACCATTCACTCATGCAGGACCATGAACCAGGGTCTAGACCATTCAGTCATGCAGGACCATGAGCCAGGGTCTAGAGCATTCAGTCATGCAGGACCATGAGTCAGGGTCTAGAGCATTCAGTCATGCAGGACCATGAGCCAGGGTCTAGAGCATTCAGTCATGCAGGACCATGAACCAGGGTCTAGACCATTCAGTCATGCAGGACCATGAACCAGGGTCTAGAGCATTCAGTCATACAGGACCATGAGTCAGGGTCTAGAGCATTCAGTCATGCAGGACCATGAGCCAGGGTCTAGACCATTCAGTCATTCAGGACCATGAGCCAGGTCTAGACCATACAGTCATGCAGGACCATGAGCCAGGGTCTAGACCATTCACTCATGCAGGATCATTAGCCAGGGTCTAAAGCATTCAGTCATGCAGGACCATGAGCCAGGGTCAAGACCATTCAGTTATGCAGGACCATGAGCCAGGGTCTAGAGCATTCAGCCATGCAGGACCATGAGCCAGAGTCTAGAGCATTCAGTCATGCAGGACCATGAGCCAGGGTCTAGAGCATTCAGTCATGCAGGACCATGAGCCAGGGTCTAGACCATTAAGTCATGCAGGACCATGAGCCAGGGTCTAGAGCATTCAGTCATGCAGGACCATGAGCCAGAGTCTAGACCATTCAGTCATGCAGGACCATGAGCCAGGGTCTAGAGCATTCAGTCATGCAGGACCATGAGCCAGGGTCTAGAGCATTCAGTCATGCAGGACCATGAGCCAGGGTCTAGAGCATTCAGTCATGCAGGACCATGAGCCAGAGTCTAGACCATTCAATCATGCAGGACCATGAGCCAGGGTCTAGAGCATTCAGTCATGCAGGACCATGAGCCAGGGACTAGAGCATTCAGTCATGCAGGACCATGAGCCAGAGTCAAGACCATTCAGTCATGCAGGACCATGAGTCAGGGTCTAGACCATTCAGTCATGCAGGACCATGAGCCAGGGTCTAGACCATTAAGTCATGCAGGACCATGAGCCAGGGTCTAGAGCATTCAGTCATGCAGGACCATGAGCCAGGGTCTAGAGCATTCAGTCATGCAGGACCATGAGCCTGGGTCTAGAGCATTCAGTCATGCAGGACCATGAGCCAGGGTCTAGACCATTCAGTCATGCAGGACCATGAGCCAGGGTCTAGACCATTCAGTCATGCAGGACCATGAGCCAGGGTCTAGACCATTCAGTCATGCAGGACCATGAGCCAGGGTCTAGAGCATTCAGTCATGCAGGACCATGAGTCAGGGGCTAGAGCATTCAGTAATGCAGGACCATGAGCCAGGGTCTAGACCATTCAGTCATGCAGGACCATGAGCCAGGGTCTAGACCATTAAGTCATGCAGGACCATGAGCCAGGGTCTAGAGCATTCAGTCATGCAGGACCATGAGCCAGGGTCTAGAGCATTCAGTCATGCAGGACCATGAGCCTGGGTCTAGAGCATTCAGTCATGCAGGACCATGAGCCAGGGTCTAGACCATTCAGTCATGCAGGACCATGAGCCAGGGTCTAGACCATTCAGTCATGCAGGACCATGAGCCAGGGTCTAGACCATTCAGTCATGCAGGACCATGAGCCAGGGTCTAGAGCATTCAGTCATGCAGGACCATGAGCCAGAGTCTAGACCATTCAATCATGCAGGACCATGAGCCAGGGTCTAGAGCATTCAGTCATGCAGGACCATGAGCCAGGGACTAGAGCATTCAGTCATGCAGGACCATGAGCCAGAGTCAAGACCATTCAGTCATGCAGGACCATGAGTCAGGGTCTAGACCATTCAGTCATGCAGGACCATGAGCCAGGGTCTAGACCATTAAGTCATGCAGGACCATGAGCCAGGGTCTAGAGCATTCAGTCATGCAGGACCATGAGCCAGGGTCTAGAGCATTCAGTCATGCAGGACCATGAGCCTGGGTCTAGAGCATTCAGTCATGCAGGACCATGAGCCAGGGTCTAGACCATTCAGTCATGCAGGACCATGAGCCAGGGTCTAGACCATTCAGTCATGCAGGACCATGAGCCAGGGTCTAGACCATTCAGTCATGCAGGACCATGAGCCAGGGTCTAGAGCATTCAGTCATGCAGGACCATGAGCCAGGGTCTAGAGCATTCAGTCATGCAGGACCATGAGTCAGGGGCTAGAGCATTCAGTAATGCAGGACCATGAGTCAGGGTCTAGAGCATTCAGTAATGCAGGACCATGAGCCAGGGTCTAGACCATTCAGTCATGCAGGACCATGAGCCAGGGTCTAGACCATTCAGTCATGCAGGACCATGAGCCAGGGTCTAGAGCATTCAGTCATGCAGGACCATGAGTCAGGGGCTAGAGCATTCAGTAATGCAGGACCATGAGCCAGGGTCTAGACCATTCAGTCATGCAGGACCATGAGCCAGGGTCTAGAGCATTCAGTCATGCAGGACCATGAGTCAGGGGCTAGAGCATTCAGTAATGCAGGACCATGAGTCAGGTTCTAGACCATTAAGTCATGCAGGACCATGAGCCAGGGTCTAGACCATTTAGTCATGCAGGACCATGAGCCAGGTTTAGACCATTCAGTCATGCAGGACCATTAGCAAGGGTCTATTTTGTTAATGGATTTGAAAAATCAAAACTACTAATCATTTGATATCAAAAATGATTTTACAATAACAACTCGTACAAAACATTTTGATGAAAAAAAAGAGCATTTAGTACTGGAAGCTTCATTAAAAAAATGTGTAAAATGATATCAGTTTTGTTTTTTTACGTATATTAATGAACAGAGTGCCAGGTGATTCAGTATACTTGTGACTACTGGAACCAACAAGTAGTATATAAATATATATAACTGATAGTTTTATCATGTAAACTACTGAACCAATAAACCTGTGTATGTCAGGTATGGTTTGATAAAAACTAAACTTCATTGTGGGTTAGAGATCATTAAATCATGACTCTGGTATGGTTGGAGGACAGCCAGAATGGAACATACAGACATATACACATGTTTTATATTCGGCAGCCATCAGGGATGGATCTATTGGATTGTCATGTAAGCCATGTCATCATGTTATCATTGTATGAATACATTCAATGTCATGGTGTCCTGGCTGTTGACGAATTTCTAAATGGTTCTTAGGGTTTTGGTTGGAAGGACACTAGATATATATATATATTCTACATCAGCTTACACTATATTTTGCGCCAGGCCCTGTTAGCTCAGTCGGTAGGGCATCTGACTATCAATCCTGTGGGCATGAGTTCAAATCCCGCCAGGCCACAGTCTCCATGATGATTGATGTACGAAAATGATCAGTTACTTATGGAGATAGGTGAACACAAATACTGGTTAACCTTCCAGAATCCCAGGAATGAGTATTTAAGCTAACTGATTGTCTGATTATCTCCAGTGGAATAAAATGACACTAATATATATATTCAAACAAACAAATGCTATATTTCATTGTTCTGGATGTATAATGAAAAGGCCCGAAACGACTTATATGATAACACAAGATGTCTGTGAATGTTGCCGTACTGGAGTGTCATGCCAAAGGCATGTTGTATGTTATGCCGTCAAATCACTTTATACTGACACCTGGTTGGAAAGTTCAATAATTATACTCTAGATGGTAAGCACCAAGCAAGAATTGTTAGTTCCAGGTGTAGAGTCATTTGTTAGTACCAGGTGTAGAGCCATTTGTTAGTACCAGGTGTACCAGCTGTAGAACCTTTGTTAGTACCAGGTGTAGAGCCATTTGTTACTACCGGGTGTAGAGCCATTTGATTGTCAGACCCACAACCTGCCATATGTGAGACAATACTGTTCCGTGAGACCACCATTGCTGTGCTATATATAGACGAGGGATAAAACTTGTAGATATATTCTTTCTCAATTCTAAACCGTAAACTTTTCCAATATTTTGATTATAATATTTTCAATAAATTCTTTAATTTACATGAAGATTTTCTACTGTTATTCAAAATGATACCAAAGTCCATGACCCCTAAATTATAAAAAATGTTAAAGATTTCTATTTTGTTTGTACAATATAAAATTTACCCTGACCTAAACCTGCTATAATACCCATGTAAGCATAGTTAAACATAACGGATCAATTTATTATTTCTTAATCGGAGCTGTGTGCCTGGGTAGATACTGATCAATACTGCGATATTGGACCCTTATGTCGTACAATTTCAATGGCCTCCTACCTGTTTGTATAAACTTTAAGTATCTTGTACCTATTTCAAAAAATGTAGTTGGCAATGATTTGAATGTAAACATGATCAATTTAAATAGTTTACGTCTGCACACATGAAAATCTTATTTATTGAAAGGACTTTACTCCCCTGCAATGATAGAAATTTTGATAATACACAAGTCTGCCACTCAGCTGAAAATGTAATATCCTTAAGTCATGCATATAATTTATAACAGCTGTTGAATTTTGTCAAATGTATGAAAATATAAAGTTGCAATATTAGTTTAGTCCAATATGTCATATGTAGTCACTTGGCAAAGCAAAGTTAAAACTGCACTCTCTTTTTTTGGCCTCAAACTAGCCATCATTGCCTTCCCGGAGTACTACACATAGTCATGTGATATACCTCCCCGCAGTACTACCAATAGTCATGTGGTAGACATTGAACCAGTGATCAGAATGTCGTGTGTTCAGTCCTCCAACACGGCCATGTGATATACCTCCCTGCAGTACTACACATAGTCATGTGGTAGACATTGAACCAGTGATCAGAGTGTCGTGTGTTCAATCCTCCAACACTGCCATGTGATATACCTACCCGCAGTACTACACATAGTCATGTGGTAGACATTGAACCAGTGATTAGAGTGTCGTGTGTTCAACCCTCCAACACTGCCATGTGATATACCTCCCCGCAGTACTACACATAGTCAAGTGGTAGACATTGAACCAGTGATCAGAATGTTGTGCGTTCAATCCTCCAACACGGCCATGTGATATACCTCCCCGCAGTACTACACATAGTCAAGTGGTAGACATTGAACCAGTGATCAGAATGTTGTGTGTTCAATCCTCCAACACGGCTATGTGATATACCTCCCCGCAGTACTACACATAGTCAAGTGGTAGACATTGAACCAGTGATCAGAATGTTGTGCGTTCAATCCTCCAACACGGCCATGTGATATACCTCCCCGCAGTACTACACATAGTCAAGTGGTAGACATTGAACCAGTGATCAGAGTGTCGTGTGTTCAATCCTCCAACACGGCCATGTGATATACCTCCCCGCAGTACTACACATAGTCAAGTGGTAGACATTGAACCAGTGATCAGAGTGTCGTGTGTTCAATCCTCCAACACAGCCATGTGATATACCTCCCCGCAGTACTACACATAGTCAAGTGGTAGACATTGAACCAGTGATCAGAATGTTGTGCGTTCAACCCTCCAACACTGCCATGTGATATACCTCCCCGCAGTACTACACATAGTCAAGTGGTAGACATTGAACCAGTGATCAGAGTGTCGTGTGTTCAATCCTCCAACACAGCCATGTGATATACCTCCCCGCAGTACTATATATCCCTACCTGTGTGTAACACATAGTCAAGTAATTAATATATATTAAAAATAGCTTGAAACCCAGTTGAGCAATGATGGTAAGAAATCAAGGCAACATCACATAAACTTTACATAAAGACTATAAATGTTAAACAGACACATGACAACCTTGTGAACTTTTCACCTAATTCTGTTTTGGAAACTTATTATTATCTATATGATGGAAAAAAGAAATTTGAACTCTATAATGATGTGTGCCATTTCGTAATTGTGTCAATTTTGTAAAGGGATATAACTCGTGTAAACATTGAAATGCACCATATTTCGCATATTTGTGGTCATATGCAACAAAAGGTGTAAAAAATATTTTATTTGTCGGTATCAGAGTTAAAATTCCAAAGATATATAAACTTTTAAGAATCATTGTATTCATATTTGTAAAACTAGCATGCTAGCGTGACTTTATTAGTTTAACAAAAAAAAAGTTGATAATTTTGTAAATGTGGAGTTGTAGAAGTTGCCAACAAAGACATCTACCGGGTATTATAAAAGACCCATTAACATGCACTCTTGGCAGGGTATTTTAGGTCTGCAATACTTGATCTATTTGATTATATCTGCCAAATATCATACACAATTCATCAGATAAATGTATCGGTTGTTTGTTATTTAATCATATCTTTTCATTGGCCTGCCAAGACTGGGTATGGCAATCAAGTCAAGTAGTGCAAATATGGAATACTGTAAGCAATATTTGGAGTATGTCAACACATTCTATGAGAGGTGATGAAGATAGATGAATTAAGTCGCCAGCGTCATTCTTTCAAACTTTCTTGATTGATCTTCAATTATTTTAATTTAAAAGGTTGATGATAAAAAATGCTTAATATGCATTAAAGGCTCATTGCACTTCCAAAACGGTCATTTTTAGTTTTAATTCAAGTGAGTTTTACTCTTTCAGATGATAGAATACATGTTTAAAAAATAAATATAAAGCACATTATTAGTACATAATTAAGAACGGGTTTTGGTTACAAATTAATGTAAGTCTCTTTCCGACAAACACCTTTGGCAGAAAACGGGGAGTTACAAAGCTTGTTCGGAAACGCATCGGTCTTTAATATATGATCAATTCACTTCAGAGAGAAACATAGTACAGGGTACTGTAGGGGATGTGGTTAAAAATTAAATAACCACTTGCAGTTAGATAGTTTTTAAGAACGTCCCCTTTATTCCCCTTATTGTATTAATGAACTGGAACCCTGAAGCACGTAAGCAACAAATCGTTCATATAAAATTAAAAATAAAATTACTTTTTTTTAATAACTACTAAACAAACCACCCTTGGTAGCCTCTCAGTATTGACTGCGATAAAGTGATTTATGATGTAATAGTGCATGTGATAGTATCAAGCGTATATGCAAGGGAGGATCCTGAGCAAGAGTTACTAGACTAAACTAGTATTCTGTACTCATTGTTTTTCAGTGCTTATAAATAATATAATGCTTGCTACGTTCAATACAATTTTATTGCAGACATCAGTATATATATTTTAAAAAAAGAAAACCTATTAACGATACATAATGTTAGTGAAGCCATAACTTTTCTAATCTTGTAAATGAACGCCTTATCTAACCATCTTAATCGGCACACTAGGTAGGAGGTACAGTTGGAAAGGAGTCGAGTCATTACGGAATTACAGAAATGTAAACAAAAGTTAAAAGTTTTGTCAGCTCATCTAACGAAACACACATTTCGATAGAAGTTATTTATTTTCTCCCTTTTTTAAAAACAGTCACTTAGGAGTCTACATGAATGGTTTTAGCAATACTATAAACACATTTAATTACAATCATTTTTGTAATTATCAAAAAGTGTGCATTTTGGAAGTTTTATGAGGCTTTGATTATCATTTTCCAATTTGTCATTTACCAAGACAATTAATAGATAAAAAACTGTCATTTGAGAGTAATGTGTTATTCCATCATCTTCATTATGCCCATAAATCCCTTTTGTGTGGCATATGATGCATTTACAATAAATAACATTGAATTATATTCATTAGTTTGGATGTATCTGCTATTTAAACAAATGAAAGGTTTAACTTCATTTGGTTCCTTCTGATCCCTGAATAATTTTTGCTGGGCTAAGTCAGCACGGTGAGTAACCCATCTGACTATCAATCCAGGGATCTTGAGTTTGAATCTCGGCCTGCCCACAGTCTCTGTGATGATTAATATACAACACTGTGTCCCATCATACTCATCTCTCACCTATAATTCATGGAGTTTCTCTAGTGGCAAAAAAAAAAAAGATGATAAACATTCTTCATTTAATTAATAGTTCCATTTGTTTATCAGTTCATTAATTAAGCTTAAACTTCTTTCAGATCACATGACCAGCTATGTCGATATGGTGTTTAGCTGTTTGCTAAAAGAATATTAATATGTTAATTTACTTGAGAAAGTTGTATAAATGAATAGATAAGAAGACACACCCGTGTTTGTATGAAAGCATGAAAACTCATTTGCTGGTACTCAACAATATTAACATAACTCTATATAGATACGACATTCTGCCATCTTGTCATTATATTTGGAGACCTTGTAAATGTATCAGTTCTATTCAATAATGTCACATTTGAATAATAAATGGCCTGCGTAATGTAACCTGCAATCTACCTGGTGGATTGTAGTCATGTAACGTAAAGGACTTCTGCAGTGTTAATGTAATTAATTGTTGAGCCAAAATGTTAATTGGTAGGTGGTGAGGACAGTGGACAGGGAGTGCTGGATTACTATATAAGATGGTGGCCCAAGATGTTATAACTATTGGAGATATGTGGTGATTCCGACAGACTGCTTGTTTGATTTTATCTCAATTTTATTGGATAACATTGATTCAAATCTGGAGTTTGTAAATGCTTTGGTCTAATTTAATGCATTAATGTATAGAAAAAATGTTATTTATGACACCAGGACAAATGAAGATATTGAACCATAGATTTTCCTTTATTATACTTTTATCAACAGATGATATCATTAAAATGTTTTAATAGTATAAGATGATGTATCTAGACACATGGGCATGACTATGAAGGGAAATCATGGTCAAGTAGAAGTTTGGATAATCTCTATAGTAAAAAGGCTTGACTCGCATAAGCAATAATGATCTGCATTGCACTGAGAACAATTTCAACTAATTGACTATTGAATATTTTTGTAGGTGATTGAAAAAAAAAATCTACAAGCAGGACTTCTGAAAATTCACCCCTCCTATAAATTAAAGACAATTGAAACAGTATTTATGCATAATAATTATAAACAATCCTACTTAAAATTGTTCATATCAACAGCATGTACATTATGATTCATGCATAAACAATCCTACTTTAAATTGTTCATATCAACAGCATGTACATTATGATTCATGCATAAACAATCCTACTTTAAATTGTTCATATCAACAGCATGTACATTATGAGTCCTGCTTTGGTCTGGATTTCCTTATCAGTGAAGCCATGTCATTAAGTGCATTTAACCCACAGTGTCTACATATGAATCTATGTACAATAACCGTGGGACTTATCAGTGAAGCCATGTCTTTATGTTCATCTAACCCACAGTGTCTACATATGAATCTATGTACAATAACCGTGGGACTTATCAGTGAAGCCATGTCTTTAGGTTCATCTAACCCACAGTGTCTACATATGAATCTATGTACAATAACCGTGGGACTTATCAGTGAAGCCATGTCTTTATGTTCATCTAACCCACAGTGTCTACATATGAATCTATGTACAATAACCGTGGGACTTATCAGTGAAGCCATGTCTTTAGGTTCATCTAACCCACAGTGTCTACATATGAATCTATGTACAATAACCCTGGGACTTATCAGTGAAGCAGGTTTAGTTGATATTTCATCAGGATAGATAAATTGATAGCAGAGGACACATTTTGCAGAGTAGCTGGTGGGTAGAGCATCTAACCCAGGTTCCTGAGGTCGTGGGTTTGATCCTCCTCCACAGCTATATGTAAGTGGCCTTGAGTAAAACAATTTATCAGCATAAATACTTAATACTGGTTCTACCCAGAAAGACTTTGAGTGTGATTTGTCGAAGTTGTAAGAATTGATATGAAGTAGATATTTGATTGTGAAACAGATAATTTTGCAAAAAGACAGTTTGTCGGAAACGAGAAATACTTTAAAAAAACAGGACTAGGGAAATTATGTAAAGAAAGAATCGTCCAGCAGGGGAACTGTTTTACAAGACCATGTACTACCATTTAATGCTTTCAACATAATTATTTTTCATAATCAATATTTATCCAAAAACATAACATATTTTTTATCTTGCTATTTATGTAATTATATGGAGTGGAATTGTTGAGTAAAAACTATTTTATTTCATTTATACGATCTGTTGCCAATTTCTTATCAGCAAAATAAAAACCTTTTATTGACTTATTTAAATCTTCTCCAATCTTTTAAAATATTTTCACTTAATGGTTTGATAGTGATCGTACTGTCTAGTCCATAAAAATAACATGATATAGACTTTCATACAAGTCAAATTAATATTTTCCAAAGTAACCAGGTGTTGCTCAGTTGTCTTTGCTACCTGTTATCTGTTCACCTTCACTAGTCTTATTTGGGTCTTATTTACCTGTCGTGATCTTACCCTTGAAAATGGTTATAAATAAAACTTAAAAGCTTCGATAACAATATATGTTCATAAAACCAATAAAATTTCACCTCCGTGGCATAGCATATCTAGATAGGAGCAATGGTGGAAATATGTGGAGTAGGTTGAAAGACGGTTTTAGAAATTATCCCAAGGGATTATGTTGAGTGTTAAATTAGAACAGGATTACACGACTACCAAGAGCGCATGTTTCGTAGTTTGCATGAAGGGTTTTCTCAGCCCATGGAATTATAAAGCGAGCTGTTTTGGAATTGACAATATGTAATAGTTACATGGCAGGAACTTTGCCATCAACTATTGATTTAACATTTGAGATTTTATAAATTTATATCGATAAATCACTATTAAATACAGAAATGGTAAAGTGTGCAGTCATTTGTATCAAGTTAACAAGAATTAATGATTGCTTATTTTCTGGTGAGTGTCTAGTCACTGCCTGCAGTAAAAAGTTGGTAATATTGTTTATTGGTATTCGATAAAACATAACAAGAATTGAAAATAAACACGCATTCTGCATGGCAAGTTTAATGGTCACAGATGAATGCAGACAATGAAAGAAGAAGAAATCACAATGAATTTATTGTAAGTTCTGCAGTTTAAGTGCAGTGACATTATCTAGGATCAATTCATAATGAAAGGACACAAATCTATATATCAGACAGGATAATTAGTTTATAACGATGGTATTCCAAGTTTTGTGAACAAAATGTTTTGATACAATTTCAAATATTTTCTAACAATTTCGTTTATATATGAGTTTGCATGTGTTTCACTAAATTCTACAAGCATGCCGGATAATGATGTGATATTGTCAGTGTGTAATTAATGGACAGCACTGAGCAGAGTAGGTTCGTTTAATACAGGAGGCTGCGATCCTTTCGCACTATGAAACAACAACATTGGGTGTTGCTGGGTGTCACTGCTGTTGGTGTCTGTGGTATACTATTGTACTATCATCGTAAACGTCAGCAAGGTAATCTATGGGTCAAGGTTTACTCCCAGGGGTAGGGGAAGTGGAGGGCATACTCAGATAATGAGACAGCAATGAAACCTTAATGCATGGGAAGATGATGTAGATGATGATTCTAGGATGGGGAAATAGACAAAGCCGAAATATGTTAAATTCAAAGTGAGATTCTTAGGGCAACCATTTTTTTTAAATTTGTCCAATTACCAAGAGTGTGCCTCCCCCATGTATATATACACCTGGAGAAAAGTTAAGCGCCCTCTGAACTTTCCCACAATTTTAGCGTGACCACAACTGCAATTTCTTAAATCATTTTGGTAATGGTAAGTACATTGTAATCATGGTAAGCTCTGCAACGAGAATGGTAACATTTACCCCCAGGACCTCATCCGACGTCTTAGTGATGGCATGAGGAGGAGGGTTGAGGCTGTCATCCAGGTACATGGAGGCTATTCACGTTATCGAAGATTGCATCACAGTATGTCATGTTGGGGTAATACCTGTCATTTTAAGTAAAAACATCCACTTGGAAATGCCTTTTAAACTCTACAGCTCCATACTTAAAACATGTATATTTTTGGTAAAAAACAACACTTGTGCTCCAATATTATGATTAGAAGGTAGACTAAACTGATAACTGTGCATGTTTCCGATTGTTGAAGGGTTCTCCCTACACATCACATTAGAAGGTACACTAAACTGATAACTGTGCATGTTTCCGATTGTTGAAGGGTTCTCCCTACACATCACATTAGAAGGTACACTAAACTGATAACTGTGCATGTTTCTGATTGTTGAAGGGTTCTCCCTACACATCACATTAGAAGGTAGACTAAACTGATAACTGTGCATGTTTCTGATTGTTGAAGGGTTCTCCCTACACATCACATTAGAAGGTACACTAAACTGATAACTTTGCATGTTTCTGATTGTTGAAGGGTTCTCCCTACTCATCACATTAGAAGGTACACTAAACTGATAACTGTGCATGTTTCTGATTGTTGAAGGGTTCTCCCTACACATCACATTAGAAGGTACACTAAACTGATAACTGTGCATGTTTCTGATTGTTGAAGGGTTCTCCCTACACAGCACATTAGAAGGTACACTAAACTGATAACTGTGCATGTTTCTGATTGTTGAAGGGTTCTCCCTACACATCACATTAGAAGGTAGACTAAACTGATAACTGTGCATGTTTCTGATTGTTGAAGGGTTCTCCCTACACATCACATTAGAAGGTAGACTAAACTGATAACTGTGCATGTTTCTGATTGTTGAAGGGTTCTCCCTACACATCACATTAGAAGGTAGACTAAACTGATAACTGTGCATGTTTCTGATTGTTGAAGGGTTCTCCCTACACATCACATTAGAAGGTAGACTAAACTGATAACTGTGCATGTTTCTGATTGTTGAAGGGTTCTCCCTACACATCACATTAGAAGGTAGACTAAACTGATAACTGTGCATGTTTCTGATTGTTGAAGGGTTCTCCCTACACATCACATTAGAAGGTAGACTAAACTGATAACTGTGCATGTTTCTGATTGTTGAAGGGTTCTCCCTACACATCACATTAGAAGGTACACTAAACTGATGACTGTGCATGTTTCTGATAGTTGAAGGGTTCTCCCTACACATCACATTATTTTTTCTTAGCTCAATTTGTCGGTCATTTTATGACAGCAATTGTGTTGTCATTCTTTGTTAAATTTCCAGGGGGTGCTTAACCTTTTTCAAGATGTATATAATGCATTTATTTTCAGCAATAATCAAGTGACACATATATGTGGGATAGTAGTGTAGAGTGATGGCCATTTATGGCAGAGGTCAAGGATTCGATCCCCAGCTTGACCCAGTGCCTCTCAAAAAACAACACTCATTGTTGGTTACTCATGAAACAGAGTCAAGAGCAGTTCTTATAAGCTCTGAGCTTTCTTTACAATAGAGTTTAACTAAATTTGTATAAACTGAGTGACACATACCAATTTGAAGCATTCAAATAACCTAGAACCTGTACTGATACTGTAACAGTAACACAGTATAAACAGACTAATTACTTTCAGACAATTATAATGTATATTGTATTCTGAATCCGTGTTTACCTAGTGATATTTTGTTGACATTTGATCTTAAGTAACTTGTTTTTTTATATTTTCAGGACCTCACTCCAAATCTTCTAGCAGACCTGGATCAGGTTCACGGCGACGAAAGCGTCCCACCAGTAAAACTAATGACAAAACAAACAAGCAGACCACGGACCACACATCTGATGATTATGACAGTTCAGAAAATGACAGCGTCTACTCTAATGAATCCACGGAAAATGTGAGACTTACAACACAGGCACAACATGCATGCATTCCGAATGGACACCTTTTATCAAATGGAGATAAAACAAATTCTGATTTATTTGTGAATGGTGATACCGACGAAATGTTGTCAAGACACAAAGCCCGCCGTCATGGTAGACAGTCTCCAAGGTATAGCCAGCGTCAGTTTGAAGATGCAGAGATTGACGAAGGTCCTGATGGTAGGCGGTCTGTAGGTATTCAGACCCCTCACTCTCGGTTACAATCCAGCGGCAGCACCAGGACTGACGGGTCTGATTTCGACTACAGTTTCACTAGTGGTGATCTTAGCAGGAATATGGTCATGTCTCCACTTAGTCTGTGGAATTCCAATGACAAGTCTGAAAGTGACTCTGCCCACAGTGATAAAAACTCAACATCTTCAGCTGGAGTCGTGAAAAGCTTAAATAACCTTGAAGGGAGTTTAGCAACAACACCAAGGTCAAGTACAAAGTCAAACACAAGTTTTTTCTCTGAAAGGAGTAATTTAGACAGAGGTCCAACTGAAGTTTGGTCATCAAGTACCTCTGATTTACATCCACTTGCAAGTTTTAGAGATGATTTATCATTTGTAATAGAAACAGAAGGGATGAGCCCAGGGGCTTCTTCTCTTGACTATTCGGAAGATGCTCAATCCTCCATTTACATGAGAACTCCACGAGAAGGTGAGAGAATTATAACCAGACCTGATTGTAGCACTCCAAACAACACAGCCAGGGTTGTCAATGTTACATTCCCAGAATCTCAGATACAAAGGGCTGTTAACTTGGATGTTAATTCACCAGTGACATTTGAAGTAACAGTGCATGAAGACAATACAAATATATTGTACAATGTAGAAAAGACAGAGTATAAGACATATGCACTTAGGAATCAAAATGAAAATGAACCCAAAATAATTCCAGATACAATACATGTTAATCTTAGTGAAAATTTGACATCACAAACACAAGAAAGATATGAATCTCACCACAAAGAGGAGGTAACTCTGCATCAGACTGGTGATAGAACAAATGAAGCAGATGACAGTCTGGTGCTAGAGAGATCTTTCCGGTCATCTTGTTCTTCAGAACGTGAAGTTGATGTTGAGAATGGTATTGTGAAAAGTGACATAACCAAAGAGCTCAAAGAGGAAACTGAAGAAACTAAAAATTATAATATGCCATCAAGTGATAATGCTAATGAGTTCATAAAAGGGAAAAGTGTCACATTACAGCATTCAGGAGTAGTAGAGTCTAGTAGTTATCCAAGTGCTGATCAAGGTCCAGGAGATGGTTTTTCTGATCACAAATGTGATAATGGAGGTGCAGGCCTTGATGAATCGGACTGCACCTCTGACTATGGTACTATAACATCCATTGATGGCAGGAAGGGGTTTGTATCCTTTACATCTGACTCAGAAGATAATGACTCAATGTTGCTTTCTTCACCTGGAATTTCTCCTCGAGCCTCTCATATTTCGAGACGTAGAGACTTAGATTCTTTCGAAGAACCAATTCCAAGCTTAAATAATGAGAATCTTCAGAGAACCTCTCATTTGCCAGTACAGAATTCAATGCTGAATACCCCACAACAAGATGCCAGTATGTTACCAGTTCAAGGCCAGAATCTGTGTACCATAGAGGATGTAGTCACACCATTGGTGATTGCAGCTCGAACTGAACAATCCTCACCAGTTCACTTTGTAAACCATCCTGCCTCAACCCACTTTATTGAGCAAACAGACAAATCTAAACCAGATCAAAATATTGGTGATAATGAGGAATGTGCCATTAAACCATCTACGCAGACTGACACTCAACCTGATGCTACTGGTAACCAAGGTGATGATATGGAAACTGATAGTAATAGTGTAAGCACAGTCAAGCCTCAAAATAAAGATCAAAGTTCTAATTTTTGCTCACAAGAAACTTTGAATGAAGTTGATTCAGAAAATACTGGAAGCAATGAGAATATAGAATTAATGGCAAATAATGATAAAATCATTGTAGATACTTCTGATGCCAAGTCATTAGAGATTGACAGAGAAGATGAAAATACAACCGCAGAATTTAAAAGCAGTCAGCTTGGATTAGATATTTATTCACCAAATAGCTCACCAAACAGGGATCACAAATCATCATTTAGTTCAGCCGATGATATGTACTATTCTCTGGAGACTCTGGAAAACAACTCGTCCTCTTGTTCCTCAGATTACAGAACCCCTCAACAGTCTCCAAGAATTGAAGGTGACACAGACGCAGTAGCTCAACAAGTAGCAAATGTTGTTATTCCAGATCTGGCTTGTGTTGAAAATGCTTTATTATCCACGACTCCAAGAGAAATAGAAGATAAACTTCAGCCAATGGAAGAGGCATTACAAACATCATCACCCAAAAAACCTAATAGTGTTAGAACTGTATCTGTTAATACAGAATCTACACCTGCCAGCACTCATACATCACCACCAGCAATCTCTCGCATAAGGCATATATTTGGAAATTCCAGTGACCCAGTCCACACTGAAGCAATGAGGAAGGAATTAGAATCAAAGATTGCTCGACTTCAACACCATGTGAGAAGTTTAAGTGACTCTGCCATTAGTTCAGACTACACTGATGGTGATTCCTCTTCTGTATCCCCCAGAGGCAGCAGGTTTTATGAGTTTGACAAAATTCCCACTGGAGACAAGAGGCTCAGACATGCAGACCTAAGCAACTATCCTATGAAGGCCTACTCACTTTCTCAGTCACCAACAAGAGTCAAAAAGACATTGGATTTTGAATCCTCAGCTGTAAAGAAATCTCCATTTAAAGATTCTGGCAATGTGTTTGATGATGAATGTGAAGTAGTTGATGATCCTGTTCAGGACAGGAGTTTTGTTGATGGTACTGTAGACAATGTTGCCTCAAACTTTAATCCTGAAAATAACCTGAAACATGACAATGTGAAAGACAGTAAGGTCCTGCCAACACAAAGGAGGGTCATGAAAGGACAATTTGTTCCAGTTCAAACACCTGTAAGTAAATTTCCAGAGAGTTTTATTGGTGCAATACTAGCTATAAAGCCATACCCATTACATAGAAGTGCTTCATTAGACAGCATTTCAACATTAATCAATATGGGAACACAACTTTCAAGAGCTGTTAGAGAATCACAATCAATTGAAGATCTTACTGCACAAACAACTACCACAGAACCCACACCAAACATTGATAAACAGAAAGAATCACAAGATGAAGAGCTGACATGTTCTGGTGACCAAAACATTTTTTCTAAAGATAATGATAGTGAAGTTGAGATGTGTGACAATGATGATTTGCTTTCCTCAGGAGGTCTTGGGAATCAGCCAGAAGGCAGGCCTTTATCTCCTGGTGAAATTGGTATTGGTCAAGATAGTATTGATGATATGTATGATGCTATTGAGAAGGAAAACATTGCTCCTGAGATGGAGATACCAACTACTAATGCAGTAAAACGAAAACTGCCTGAGAAATGTACCTCTATGTCAGATCTTGAAGGGAATCCTAGTAGAGAATATCTGCGTTCTCTATCTGAAGGCAATATTGATGATTTTGGTGAGGACCTTGATACATCTTCCAATTCTAATGACAGTATTACATTTGTATTTATGAGAAAATACTCTGATCAACATGGACATGAACAAGGTCCTACTGAAAAAACTGAAACTGAACAAGAAAATGATGGTTATAAAAGTTGTGAAAGCAGTGAGAAATTGGATTCAGAAAATAAATCTTCAGATAGTTCCAACTTGCCAACCAGTCCTCACAGAGACTTTGCAGAATGTGATAATGTTAATATTAGTGGAAGAGGTCACTCATCTTCAAGTTCTGAATGCAGTGAAGAGAGTGGTGGTGTATTAAGTAGAAGTGGTTCCTGTGGCTCTATACAGAATATCACTGTTGGTGATGATGTAAATGAAGATGAACATTCTACTCATAGTGCTAGTGAAGAAATAGAAGAGATAATCAACAGTAACGATGCTCTTGATGACAAGCATAAATCTAGAGATATAGGACTTGGTTGCCAAGTGAATTCCTCACCATCCTATACAGATCCTTCAGGTCTGACACAGAACAATCATCAGGAGATTTTGGATGATGACGACTCTGCTCCATTGAGACATAGATTTGGTATAGATGAGAAGGTTTTGCCTATTGCAGAAAGATCTGTGTCAGCCGACAATATTCCAAAGCAGTTAACAGCATACAAAGACATACAAAGGTCAAGATCCACAGGAATGCTTGATGTTGGAATTGCCGATGAGCAAGAATCTGAAAGTGGAATATTTCCTCCTGCTCCTCTTTCATACCTTGATGATGATCAGACAGAACAGTCCATGTCTTTGCGTACAATGTCTGATGGAGCACTTGATCAGATCTCACAGAGAACTGTATCTGAAAGTGGTACATCATACTCTAACAGAACATCTTCTGATATGGAAACATCAGAGTCTGGGGACACATCATCAGCTGTAGTTAGATCTATCTGCAGTAATGCTTCTTCTGTGGAAGAAATCGAAGAAGAGTTTGTGATTCAATATCGTACCAATAACAAGAACATATTCCCCTTTATAGAAACATCGGGTAATGAATCTGGTAGCTCAGAAGGTGAAACTGTTGAAGGTTCATTAAATAATGTTTTTGACATCAGAGAGGTTTTGAAAAAAGTAGAAAGGATCATTATGCCCAGTGCAAGTCTTGTAGATAGAGGAACCAGTATGTCAACAGAAAATATAGATGCATCTATGTCAGTTTCTCGTGGAATTCAGACTTCACCTACCAATACCAGTATGCAAATGATGGATACTTCAGCTACTATTTTACAACCTGATCAAGTATTTCTCCCAGCCCTATCAGCTCCTTTTAGAGCACAAAGTATGGACAGTTTTGGCTTGGGCACTGGTGTTCCTCATTTACAGTTGTCTGAAGGAGCAAATAATTGGTGCACTCTTGGTGACCTTATGGTAGAAACTACTCAATTACTCAGGAGAATAAATGAAAGATTGCCTGATATAGAAAGAAGTAGGTCTGTAAGTTCCTCCGAGGAAAGTCAAGCAATTCTACAGCAGTGGCAAGAAATAAGTGTGCAAACAAACTGTTCACTTAATAATTTACAAACTGTTGGTTTACAAACTGATGATGGCATTTCAAATAATACTGATGAGTTGCCTCATCTTGAAAAATCTGACACATGCACAGGGTCTACACAGGTTGACACAAAATTCAGAATGGAACCTCTCCAATCCAGCGAAACATTTTTTACTGAACTGGTTCCAGGGCCATCAGAAACAATCGCATGTGAAATATCAATTCAAACTGATGAAGAAACCTTGGAGGTTCCAGTGTTACAGACAATAGAAATGTTAATTCAAACCAATGAAAAACCAAATACAGCTGAAACAGTAAGTGAAGGGCATGAAGAAGCTGCATCAGATACAGTAAGAGCTTCTTGGTATGCTACTACACAACAGGAAATGAGTCCTGAGGTTAATCACAGGGGCGAAACGCAAGTAAAAAATCCAACTAAGTCTTCAGAATCTGTACAATTTACAACACAAACAATTGAAAATGATATTGGATCATCTGAGATGAAAGAAACTGCAACAAAAAATAAAAATATATCATCAAAACATTCTCCAACACATTCCAACAATACACAAACAAATGGCATTGAGTTGTCATCATTGAAAACTTCTGCAAATGATGAACCAAAACAAAAAGGAAAGGAAACAAAAGCTAGATTCATACCTCAAGTTAAAGCTGAGCTAGGGTTTGATAAAGATCCAACTGAGTTTTCTGAAAAGATAATTGTAAATAAAAAAACAGACTCTCCCAAAAAAGACACCACCTGTGCAGACAAAGCCTCGCCAAATAAAACATTACAAGGGTTTACACTACCAAATATGTCTGAAATTGAAGAACTGAGACGGGAACATGCAAAATTGATGGAGAACTTAAAGAAAGCATCAGATGATAGGAAATCTAGAAAAGAAACTCTAAAAGCAAGAAAGCAGATTTCATATTTGAATGAGATAAAAGCTGATGAAGATTTACAAGATAGATCATCTAGTTCCTCATCAAGTAATGATGAAGTACTTCAGACGTCTCCACGAGATCACTTGGATAACATTAGTGATAGAGAAATCATTATACCACAGATAGATGCAAGTGATACAATTGTACTTATAGATCAAAGACCAGATACTAGATCAAATGAAAATTCAATTTCCATTCCATTAAGTCCACAAGAATTTGTTCAAATAAATATCCAAATGGATCCAGATGCAGGTCTTACTGTGGAAAATAAAATGTTTAAAGAAGAAAGTCCAACGAAAAAATCAGACTCCAAAAAACCGAGTGCTTCGAGACAAAAGACGCCAGGTTCTACACTTGAACATACTTGGCAATTAACTGGGGATGAGATTACATTGATGAAGGAGGAGAGACCTGAATCAAAAAATAGCAGAAGTAGAACAGAGAGTTATACATCAATATCCTCCAATGACACCACTGAATCATCTGAGGTTGCCTTGGTGATGGCAGGTCATGATCCTGCTGATCATGCAGCTGAGAGGATTGGTGCATTGAATCCGTTGTTTATGAAAGATGAAGATATTGTTGAGGATGTGCTAGATGATGATGTCCTTACACCAAGAAATAAAAACAATTACTCTCCTGAACCTATACTAGAAAGAATGATAAAAAATCTTCAACTCAAACCAGAATGTACTATTGACTTAGACAGATTTGTTTGCAGTCCTGACACTGAAGTTAAAGAACAAGTTATGGAACAAATAAATCCCAATCATGCACAAATGCTGCAACACGAAAAGCTAGAAGTAGACGTTACTGTAGAAGAACCAATTGTGCCTTCAACAACTGCAAGAAACCAGGAATTACCTCAATTATTAAAGAATCGTGTTGAAAATTCATCAACTGTAAAAGAAGCAAACAATAATGAAAATGATCCAAGAAATAAAAGCAAACCAAAGGAACAACCTATATTTAAGAGTGAAACAAGTCCAAAACTACGTTCATGGCCTAAGCAGCAATCGGTTGGCCCTGTGCTGTTTATACCGCCAGAATGTTTTAGACCTTTAGCAAAAAAGAAATTACATGATGAGTTATCAAATGATATGGAGGAAATAGTAGAAGATATTGTTTCACCAAGAAAATATCCACCAGCTAGATTTTCTCCTTCATTTCCTGCAGATCCAAGTGAAAATTCTCCAACATCTCTGTCAGTGATTAGACCACCAATAATTGGCCATTCAGATGATACTACACAAATGAGCATTGAATTTTCTGATGACTGCACACAGACTGATCCTGACACATCTGTGGACACTGTCATCATTGTTGAGAATAATTATTCTGAGATAAATAATAAAGAAATGGCTGTTAATCAAGGTAAATTTTCTGATACAAGTAGAAATGTGCCTGGTGGTGAAAGAAAACAATTACAAGAATCTCGCAAACCAGAAGAAAATATCAATTCAGATGACAAAAACTCTACTGAAATAATGAAAGAAGAGTTGGAAAGATTGCAGTCTGAACGGGTCCACATTATGGATTTATTGGGTTTGAATAGCTTACCAACCAGTCTAACTGTCGAACTGTTGGAAGCCAAATTGAACTATTGTATTGGACAAACTGATTTACTTTTGGATAACTTGGAAGATAATTATATACCAGGGGAAAGTCATGGACAGCCAGCTCCAGATCAACAGAATGCCAGAGATTACATCACCAAGTACAGGGCAGATTTAAAGAAATCCAAAAAAGATATACAGGAATGTCAACAAAGACTGAAAAAAGGACAAGTTAGAGGTATTGGGAGAGGAAGACCAACTACAAGAAAGAGCGATTTATTAAATCAACAACGAAGGGCACATGTTGAAGCCTTCAAACTAGAGAGGATGCGAGAACAGCAAGATTATGATAGAGCAAGACATAATACTCCAGGCCGAGGCAATACCCCACTGAGAGGGAACACTCCTCTGAGGGGAAATACTCCTCTAATTGGCAATACTCCCCTAACAGGCAACAGTCCAGTTGTCACTCCAAGGTCAGAAAGGTCAAGGAGCTCCAGTCCTTCTTATTCTAGTGGATTTATGACTCCAAAAGAGCACAAGGCTCATCTGGTGGACCTACGTAGACAGCTCATCAAAGATGTAGAAGAAGATGAGAAACAACACAGATCGTGTTCACCAAATCTGTTCCATCATTCATCTCCAGTTTTCCATAGAAACACAAGTCCTGATGACATTTCTTTAAGTTATTCACCAAAAGTCTCTGTCTCAATGACAGATGGACTAGACAAACCAACAGAAGACTGCAGTGCTTATGTTGTTGCACCTGGATCAGGAACTGTAAGTACAGGTCAAAGGTCAGCAGGGTCACCCCAGTATCCAGCTCGTTTTACAAGTCCTCCAGCTCATAATGGCCACAACAAAAGTCCAACATATAGGTCACCACTTAGGGTTGTTGTTGGGCAACATCGCTCACCTGGGTCCCTAGATACAAAGATTGTGGCAGAAGGTATTTACTCGCCGGAGGAATCGGAGCAATTTGTAAGAGAGATGGAGGAAATAAAGAAGCGTACCCCATCCATGTCAACACCTATGGAGGAGATGCTGCGAAGATCTTCATTCTCTTCCTCCAACAGTCACAGGTATGCAGCCTTTATACAAAATACAAAATTCTCAATTTTAAACAGTATATACTGAAAGAATTAAGTAACACTCGGTAAATTTTAGAGCAAAACTCTAGTAAGTGATATTTACAGTTTTAGAATATGTATGTAAAAGAATCATTTTATTGATTTTGTCAATACAATCATTATTACTCACAAAATTGTGAAACACCTTTACATACATACTCTAAAACTGTAAATATCACTTACAACAGTTTACATACATACTCTTAAACTGTAAATATCACTTACAACAGTTTACCTACATACTCTTAAACTGTAAATATCACTTACAATAGTTTACATACATACTCTAAAACTGTAAATACTGCTTACAACAGTTTAGATACATACTCTAAAACTGTAAATATTGCATACAACAATTTACATACATACTCTAAAACTGTAAATACTGCTTACAACAGTTTACATACATACTCTAAAACTGTAAATATTGCATACAACAATTTACATACATACTCTAAAACTGTAAATATCGCTTACAACAGTTTACATACATACATACCAGGCCTTCTAAAATTCCAAAATGCAAATCGGTCCAGGTTTTTTACTAACGTAAGAATCGCACTTATTTAAAAAATCACTAAAATTGCCTTACATTATGCCTTTACATGTATGTATACCCCACCCACCATGTCAGCTGCATCATGTATTTCTCCGTTTATTTATTAATAAGGAACGATTTCAAGTTGATTTGTGTATTATTTATAGCATACTTTATCACAATGTGTACATTTTAATGACTGACATTATGTTTCCGCTTAACTGAATAATTTTCATTATATTAAAAATGTTCGATCGAACCGGAAGTGTTGCAAGTTCCGGAGGCTGCGTGAAATAATCACTGTGGAAACCAATGTAACGGTTCAACCACCAAAATAAATCATTCAGAACCTGTTCCACATCAAAACAAAATCGGTCCGGGTTTTATCACTTTCATTAATTAATGTCATTAACTTTATAATTAAAGTTATTTAAAAAAAAATGAAACAAACAAGTAACACTGCACGTTTTATCAAATATTTTAATGACGCTAACAATATTCGGTCCGACTGTCCTAGTTTTGGCTAGCGGTATATCAGAGAAACTACGGACACAAACACAGTCTTTTGATGAACTGACAGAACGTTATGGGCCGCTGATCACACATCGAAAGCATGCTACATAGCGATAGACTCTTCCGATAAACTCCCCTAATACCGTCAATGGTTTAGTCGAAATTGACATCATTTCGTGGAGCAGGTGACAAAACAAACAGATTATTGGGTCAAATGATATTGCCGCAAGGCGTATTTCACAGGTCAGTATGGCATGGTAAGAGCAATTAATGAGATTTTATACGACCAATAGAAAATATCTGGACTGATTTTTTATTGAACTTTGAAAATATCTGAACCGATTTTTTATTAAACTTTGAAACGAAAACCAGTTTTCAACTTCAGAAATCGGTCCAAAAACCGAAAAAACGGCAATTTTAGAAGGCCTGATACACTCTAAAACTGTAAATATCGCTTACAACAGTCTACATACATACTCTAAAACTGTAAATATCACTTACAATAGTTAACACATACTCTAAAACTGTAAATATTGCTTACAAGAGTTTACATACATACTCTAAAACTGTAAATATCACTTACAACAGTTTACATACATACTCTAAAACTGTAAATATTGCTTACAACAGTTTACATACACACTCTCAAACTGTAAATATCTCTTACAACAGTTTACATACATACTCTAAAACTGTAAATATCACTTACAATAGTTTACATCCATACTCTAAAACTGTAAATATTGCTTACAACAGTTTTCATACTTACTCTAAAACTGTAAATATCACTTACAACAGTTTACATACATACTCTAAAACTGTAAATATTGCTTACAACAGTTTACATACACACTCTCAAACTGTAAATATCTCTTACAACAGTTTACATACATACTCTAAAACTGTAAATATCACTTACAATAGTTTACATCCATACTCTAAAACTGTAAATATTGCTTACAACAGTTTTCATACTTACTCTAAAACTGTAAATATCACTTACAACAGTTTACATACATACTCTAAAACTGTAAATATTGCTTACAACAGTTTACATACACACTCTCAAACTGTAAATATCACTTACAACAGTTTACATACATACTCTAAAACTGTAAATATTGCTTACAACAGTTTACATACACACTCTCAAACTGTAAATATCTCTTACAACAGTTTACATACATACTCTAAAACTGTAAATATCACTTACAATAATTTACATCCATACTCTAAAACTGTAAATATTGCTTACAATGGTTTTCATACTTACTCTAAAACTGTAAATATCACTTACAATAGTTTACATACATACTCTTAAACTGTAAATATCACTTACAATAGTTTACATATGTACTCTAAAACTAAATATCCCTTACAACAGTTTACATACATTCTCTAAAACTTACAACAGTTTACATACATATTTTAAAACTGTAAATATTGCTTACAACAGTTTACATATAAACTCTAAAACTGTAAACATCACTTACAACAGTTTACATAGTTTACATACTCTAAAACTGTCAATATTGCTTACAACAGTTTACATACATACTCTAAAACTGTAAATATTGCTCAAAAAAGTTAACATACATACTCTTAAACTGTAAATATCACTTACAATAGTTTACATACATACTCTTAAACTGTAAATATTGCTTACAACAGTTTACATACATACTCTAAAACTGTAAATATTGCTTACAACAGTTTACATACATTATCACTTACAACAGTTTACATACATACTCTACAACTGTAAATATCGTTTACAACAGTTTACATACATACTCTAAAACTGTAAATATCACTTAAAACAGTTTACATACATACTTTAAAACTGTAAATATCACTTACAACAGTTTACATACATACTCTAAAATTGTAAATATCAATTACAACAGTTTACATACATACTCTAAAACTGTAAATATTGCTTACAACAGTTTAAATACATACTCTAAAACTGTAAATATCAATTACAACAGTTTACATACATACTCTAAAACTGTAAATATTGCTTACAACAGTTTACATACATACTCTAAAACTGTAAATATCACTTACAACAGTTTACATACTCTAAAACTGTAAATATTGCTGCTTACAACAGTTTACATACATACTCTAAAACTGTAAATATTGCTGCTTACAACAGTTTGACAATGTTGCTCTATATCAAATTACAACAAACCAATCATATAATAACATAGATCTGTACCTGTATAACATATTATTAGCTTTCAAACAGAAGTTTTAAACTTGGTGGTGTCATGCTGTTGGTCATTAGCTATATATGTCAAAGGTTTGTATTTATGTGTCTTGCCAGCTTGAAATAAAATGGGCTTCGATTTGATTTGATAGGTGAATCTGTCTATAAACTGTTACATGATGCATGTATCCGAACCAAGAAGCACAACTCTAAATGACTAAAGATGAAGTTTTGTTAAAACTATTGTTTCAGTGTCTATCGGAGATACCTTTACACTAGTCCATGTGCACCTGTAAGAAGGTAAAACAAGTCGCCAGTATTTCTGTGTCGTCAGACAAACATATTAACTCATCACTGCTTATGCTTCTATTGATTGGCTTACATTCAGTAACAATATTTTACATTCATTAGTTCATAGCTGCACACTTTCTAAAATAGTAAATATACATGTAGGTGTTACCGTTTTACATGTTGAATTCAGTGTTTTATTTTGTTTTAAAATTGCTATTAAATATTATTATTAATAATCATATTCTTTAATTAAGATGTTTATGTATCTGCAGTTGTATTGATAGGTAAAAAATAAAATATTGATATCCATTTTGATAACTTATGTTGAAATCTCAAATCTGACAGCTTTAAAAATATCAAAATTAAAATAAATTCTTTAAAGGTATTGTGTCAGGAAATTGTTCCAAGGTCCTGTCTTGAGTGTGTTTGCAGTTTCATGAGCAATATTGACAACTGCTGCTGTAAATGTCCTAATCAAAAATATCTTACAGCAACCCCATGCAATGGGTACAATTAAAGAGCAATGTTGAATTAAACATAAAATATAATGTAAATACTGCCAATATATTCAGTATCTGTTTTATTCTTTATTATCCCATGTATACCTCCAATATTGTAGAATATCAACTCTTTTAATTACGTAGTGTATTAGCTGTTTAACCTTTAATGTACAACAACACCCATACTGTAATGTAGGAGTGCACGGCCACCATTTTTTATTCTATATAAACAGATATTTCATATACACTGGATGTCTTTGCCAAATGCTTAACACAAATGTATCATTAGTAAGCAGTGAGCACCCAGGTCAGCCTTTCACTTTTTATATTATACAAACAGTTACCCAAATTTTCAATAGTTTAGTTTCTAAAACCTCAGTTGGTGGATTTGATTTTTTTATTTTTTATTTTATTTTATTTTTTTTTTTTTTCAGTAGTAGATTCTGTAAACCAATCATCATCATGTTTACATCACTGACCTTGACCTACTTTATTATCTGGTTAAGATTTTATTTATAGATCAGCTTTTTCTCTATTTCCAATAAACTACATCTGCTATTCTGTTATTCAAACAATGCATGAACTGTTTTGTCTCCAAAACCGTAAGTTAATGTTTTTTTTGTTGAGAGAAGGTTTGAATCTTTATGCCCCTGGTCTTTGAAGAATGGTGAAGGGCATTGAAATTTACCCCTGTCCATCCATTTATTTGTCCGTTCATTTGTGCTTTTGATTTCTGATCAATAGCTTGTATTTAATCAATATTTTGTGTACCTGTGTAATTATAAAATACAAGCCAAGTTGATATTTGTCAATGTCAGTTAAATTTTACAGGAGTTATGGCCCCTTAATTTTCAACTTAATTTTGGTAAAAAATTGGTTTCTGATAAATAGCGGGGGCATTTGTGGCAACAGACACATTTTTTTTCTTCTTTTTTTTAAGTATTGATTTTGTAAGCACCATCATGATTAAATGTAAATATCACCGACCTTGACCTACTTAATGGAGGTTGTGCTTGTGTTTAACGTTTGTGTTTAGCTCAAGAAAAGTATTATTTAAGTCTTTTTTTCTCTGTTTCTCAACCAACTTCTTCTGTTAAATAGTGTCTTAATTTTATAAAATGTCATATTATGTTATGCAAAACAATGTTTATAATTACATTACCTTTTGTTCCCATAGTCATTCAAACATAAAGTTAATGGTTTGTTTCACTACCTTGGGTTTTGATTTATGTAAAAAAAAATTATTTTGGATTTCAGTTCTAGTACTAATTCTTTAAACCATTTATCATTATGTTAAAAAAAAGTATCATGGCTGACCTTGACCTACTTAAAGAACTATTTTGATGGTGGTGGATGGTTACCTAGTTAGTCCTATCTATTAATTGACTTTCCAAAAAGTAATTCTATTTTGCATATATAAGTATTTCACCACAGCTGAAAATTACATCGCAATACTTTTTCAATTTGCATGCAATAAAATACGATTGGCTGCACCCGCTACCAGTGCTCTTGTTTCCATTCAACTTTTAAATGGGCACCAGCAATTTTAATAAATTTTTACTCAAAACTGTTTATGAATATTATATGTCTTTTTAGTGTTTAACCTCGTATGACAACCAATGGAATCACTTTAATTTTCAAAATTGTGTCGCTCTTATGTGTTGAAACAGCCTACAGCCTACAAAATAACTTGATTATTAAGTTTGTTCTTAAATATTAAGAGGTTCGTCATTATTGCACATGCGTGAATGACATTGGACTGACTCCACCCTTGATTCAATTCTTGATTCGACACTTTTTACTAATATTTTTTTAGACACCAGTTGTTTTATAAAAATTGTTAATACCGTAATAACCCTATTTTAAGCTCTACACCATAATAACCCTGTTTAAAGTCCTACACCCTAGGAAATGAATATGAACTTTTGGAAAGTACTACTTGGATTTTAATATTTTTAAATGTTTATACTTGTTTGGGTTTTCCCCATGTCAATTGTTTTTTTACATGGTGAGTTAAGGATAATATTTTTAATAAGATTTCAGAGAATATAGTTGGAAGTTAATATTTCCAAATGTTTAAATTTTCACAGGTGTAAAAGTTGTTTGTGATCATGAGTTGAATCAATTTCATCATCAGCATGTGTCCAATTAACAATGTTAACAGCGTTTTGTTGATTTGTTTTTATTAAACGTTTTTGATTTGTCAGTTTCTGGTGTATAATACTTGGGCTTGCTTTACAGATACCGGTAAACTATAAACATTGTAGAGATTTAACTCTTATAATCCTTGGCAGCAGAGTGGTTCCAGGCTTTACAGAGATATATGTTGTTACCTTTTACATCGGCAGCAGAGTGGTTCCAGGCTTTACAGAGATATAATGTGTTGTAACCCCTACATTGGCAGCAGAGTGGTTCCAGGCTTTACAGAGATATAATGTGTTGTAACCCCTACATTGGCAGAAGAGTGGTTCCAGGCTTTACTGACCAATGGTCTTGTGATTGTTATTATTAGTGGTCCGATTTTTGTATCACATGTATGACATAAAATCCAAGTGTTCTGTTGTTTATTTGCCCCATGTATATTTCAGGAGCAGCTCTTCACAACCTGATTTATCTCCAAGGGCTGTGTCTGATCCTCGGTTACCACGACAACGCAGTAGTTCACCGATATCCAGGCCATTTTATCAAGTAAGACATTTGATAGTTGACCTTAACACCTTAGTTAATGAGGCACATGGACTTTTTTCTACTTACCGGTAACTGTATACATGTTTTCATCAAAATGATAACAGGATATGGCATGGTATGATTGATTTCAGCTGATTTTTCTTAATTCGGTGCCTCTTCCAGTCTAAAATTAGCACAATGTTGAAGGAGTCATTTGTATTTTCTTACCTGAATAAAGTGAAAAGTAGTGTAGCATGCAGTATCATAAAATGTCTCATTCTTTCTAGTTGTAACATTGTGATGATTTGTAGAAACAGAAATAAAAAAATCACCGTTCTCTTCGTCATTTCTCTTCCATGATATTGCAACAGTATCAATATTATTCATTTTAGATACTTTATGTTCTGTTTGAAACAGCATTAATATTTAAAGCAGTTATACTTGTTTTGTTTACTGGAGTAAAATGAATAAATGTAATACTTCATTTTGGGATGTGTATAATACAGATACATGTAAAACCAATTTAATTTTCAGCCACTGTCCCTGAACTTAGACAGTCTCCAGGATGATGACCACCGACCTTACAGTCCATACTCTGCATATGCACGTGAACACATCATTCCTAATGAGAGATCTTCTGGAGGAGTGTTGCGGGGAAGTTACGAGTTGTACAACACAAGTCTTCATGACAGGTCTGATACCTCATCTGTGGCATCGTATGGCTCAGACACGCTGTCAGATTCTGGTCATAGACCAAGACAGAACCCACTCGATGAAGAGACAATTAAAAGACTCAGACCAATCAATGCATCGGATATAAAATCAAGAATTGGACGACATAAACGGTGATGTGTACCAGTGTTGTATCATTGAGAAGTGAGAATGATTGAGGATAATAATAAAACAAATCAAGAATGTGTTCATTTAAAAGCTGAGGTTCATATACTGACAAATTTTTTTGTTTTCATTTTTAAAAACTTCTCATATATAAAGTGCTGAATGTTGTTGGGGAAAGAGACATTCACATAGATTTGTTATTGAAATACTGTGTAATGATGATGATGTGTCATTATTATGAATGTGATAATAATGCTGTGTCAAAAGCATGAGTGTGATTATAATGCTGTGTCATTCTCATGAATGAATATGATGCTATGTCATTATAGACTTTGTGGTAGGAACTAGTATTAAGCTTTTCTTCAAAGTTAAAAACTTAAAAAAAACTGAAACTTGAAAAGAAAAGCAACTAAAGAAGCTGTGATATGATAACATATTGGTGCCAAATGTAGAAATATTGTGATATTAACTGTATTGTAGTTGACTTAAAGGCAACATAAAACAACTAGACTATAATTGCTAGCTGGTTCCATGGAAACAATGAACAGGTGAGTCTGAGAGTTGTAGAAATTACTAGTAAATTAGATATGAATTCATAATAAACTGGGCGGTAGTGTAGTGGATTAACCGTTGTCCCTCATGCCAGAGGTTGCTGGTTCCATCCCCAGTTTAAGCCGATGTCACTCAGTATTAGATCTACCCAGGAAGTGGACTTGAGAGTCATTCAGCCTTAAGCTTTCTTTTCACTCCAGCTAAAATAAACTAGTATACACTAATTATTAATGTATTGTAACTATCTTGTTTAAAAATCAAACTTGGTCTGTTTTTTTCTGTTATTATTGATTTGTCGTGATTCCTAAGATCATCATTAATTGTCTGGATTAACTGAATCAAAAATACTTTTGTTTAAATCTTTAAAATCTTTGAATCTCTTTCAAATTATTTCTTCTTTTTCAGATTTCAACAACAAGGGCTACATGTTTAGAGGACCAAGTGCATCATGGGAAATTCATCTCTCATCGTATAATAAACTAGTGATGTCACGATGTTTCTTTTAAGAGATAAACTGCTGATGAAGTGCTAGACCTGAAACTGATATATTTAAGATATAATTATATATGAAAATAATTTACCATGACTTATTGTGCACCTTTACATGGTCAATATATATTTATTCTATTAATCTTGAAATTTAATCTAAATTAAAAGCACAAAATAAACTAAAATTAGTTTTGTGTCTGTTTGGAAATTTTTTAAGAGGAAAAATTCTTTACTTCTGGAGTTTGAACAATGAAAGCAGTATCAATATTCATATGTTTTACAACTGTATCAATTAATAATCACCTTTTCTGATAAATCGAATATACAGATAAGAAATCCATTATTGTACTGATCAAGGTTTACAATGTGATTCTGTACACATTTTACACATTACATTTTATTAAATTATATGAACTGTCTCTTTGTTTGTTGAAAAGCAGCTGTTTTTAATTTACACATTTATTGTTTATATATTTTTAATCTGTTAATGGTTTACTAATTAGTCCGTCCACCTAATTACTGCTACATACACAAACAATATTTACAATTTTATTACGTTTTTTGTGCATCATTTCTTTATATTTTAAGAACTTAATTTGATATTTTCATCCAATCTTGTATTTTAGGAAATACAGAAAATATGATTAAAGGGAGTGTATCAGGATAAAACACTAAAAATGTCTTAATAATTATCAAAATAGATAAAAAGCATTTCATTTGAAATAAAATCCACATTCTAATAATAGACAGCACTTAAATACTGTTTTAAAGCCTACACATCGTCATTCAGATTTTTTCTAAGATGAAACAATTTTTACAAACTTGTATAATAGATCAAATTGAAATCAAAATGAAATTGTGTGACTCGTTTAATAGGTCACAAATTTTAAGTCTAAATTAGGCGTGTAGCCCAAGTTAGGAAATCCTTTTTCAATATATTATTTTGGCAAGTTTAAAAAGATATCTTTTTGGCAATATGGTTCCAATGAGCATATATAAGCATGGTATATTGGAAAAATATGTTTAAAGTAAATTTTAAATTTTGAAAAATCCTGACATATTCCCTTTAAAATCAAATGTCCAGATAACAAGGGAGTGGATGTTACTTATTGTTAACTTGACTGTATTTTTTTTTTTTTTGCTTATGAGAATTTCTGAAGGCCAATATCCTCCCTATTGATCCTGTGTCTGCTTTGAGGTCTGAAAACATATGCAGGAATATTTAAGACACTGTATTTTGGCTGAGTATAAAATGAATTGCCAGGCATTGTAACTTTGTTATGTCTCCAACACACAAATTATAATTATCTTATTAGATACTGTTTTTATCATTTGACTCATTGTATCACAGTTTATGCATCCATTATCTTTTTTTCTCATTTCCTGATTATAATGAATGGATGTTCTGACTTTATATATAAAAATAGTATGTCGCAAATGGACGATCACAAAAAAGATTTTATATTGATATTTAAACACAATAGGTAGTTACAGAGTTCGATAAGTTAATTAGAAAAACATTTCTAGTTGTAGGTGTAGATAATTGCCAGTATTCATGTTTTAATATACTATTTTCTTACTAGCCATTTTATAATTATTTCGGTAAGTAATACAAAAACAAATCGAAATTTTTATTTTTGTTTTAAATCTGCCATTTAATAATTTAGCATTGTAGTTGTAACACTTGACTGGGCTATATAAAAGATGGCTGACTTTGCTTATGTATGTAGGATAGTGCAGGAAATTAAAAAAAAAATCTTCATTGTATAAACAGTAAAGGGAGATAATAAAGTATTATTTTTGCCAATTTCATATTTGTAAGGTATTCTTTCTTGATATGGAAATTAAAATGAGGAAAAAAAAGCATGCTATGTAATACAGTCAAACCTGTGTTAGCGGTCGCCTCTATTGAGCAGCTACTTGTCTTAAGCAGTCCCATTTGCTATTATCCATTTATATGCTTTCATAGAAAATTACCCTGTACCAAGCAACAATCTGTTTTAAAATGCCACTTTTGCTCCTTCCCTTGACTGGCTGCTTAAAACAGGTTTGTCAGTAATTGAAAGATCATATTTTACATAATGGAATTAAACATTTAGTTAGCATACATTCATAACCATAATGTTATCTTCATTTTCCATGGAGTAGACACAAACATATTAGACTCAAAATGACATGTTTATTTTTATAAATGTTTTAATATATATTTTGTTTATAATTATATGCTATTTATTTTTACAGCATTAATATGAATGGCATTTCATGAATTAAATTTGATGTTTTCTTTTTGGAAAACTTGAAAACTAAGTATACCATTTTAATAACCCTGTATGTTTATTGATGTACAACATCAAAGGTAGTATATATATCAGGGGAAAAACATGCTATAAATGTCTTCAAAATAATATTAGTTTTAGAATGGATATACCAAACATCCTATTTTCATAAATAAATAAATTCTAAATGGTTTGGTATATCAAAACCACCAAAATGTGACAAAAATTATGTTTTAATCTGAGTGGTTAACTTGAAATGAAATCCCAATTCTAAAAACAGACATCAACCTTTGGATTCTTACTAAGAAACCAATGTCAACGATGGATTAAATCCAAATCAAAATGAAATAATGTGACTCATAAATTTTTTTGAAATGTCACAAATTGTTTTTGTAATTTTAAGCGGGAATTCTATTTAAGTCTAACCTGGACACATAGGCCATGTAAGGAAATCCCTTTTCAGTATCTCATTTTGGCATGTATAAATAGATATCCTTATAGCAATACAGGCTCAGTGATTATATATATAGACACAATATGTTTGTAGGGGAAAAAGTGCTTTTAGCGAATTGTAAAATTTCTGATATACCTACTTCCTTTAATGGACTGGATCAGTGCTCTACTTGCACTGACATGATGTTGTAGTGTTTTGCATACCACATGGTACATAAAATTATGTACACTGTCAAGCATTCAAACAATAGTATATGTGCCACATACCGGGTATACAATAGAACTTGAAAAACAAAAATCTCAATAATGTTCTGAACTTTTTAGTGAAAAAATAATTTGACATCTAAACAGTGTTTTGACTTATGATTTACATATAAGAATAAATTAACATAATTTACATTATTATGTGCTTTACATATGTGAATTTAATATGTGATGTATATGCACTATGTGCTTTACATTGAGTATGTGATTTACATATAGAAATATGCTATTACCATAAATGAATTATAAGTATTTTGTGATTTTTAAATATTACATTATAAAGTATTCAATGTATGTAAAATTACACGTTTGTTATAAATATAATTTTAATTCAAATATTGTATATATGCCTGAATATTTATATTTGTTTTTTGTACTTGTGTCTGGGTTGCCTAGGTAAATTGTACAGATGAAGCCAATGTTATGTTTTGTTTATGTTTTATGTTGGCATGGCAACAGTTTACATTGTATCTATGTTAAATAAGGTATTGCCATGTGTTAAATGATAATTATTGTTATTCAAAAGCTATTTATGAATTTTTATAATAAATTTAAAATGAATTATATTCTGCTATATTGTTTATAATTTTCCACATTTCTTTTTAGCTAATTAAAGCAAAGTTCACGGTGAGCTGTTCTGATTCCCCTGTGTCTGCCATTCGTTGTCAGTCTGTCTATCATCTGTAAATTTTTTGTTGTGTGCAATCTACCACCATTTTTATTGGGTCTTCATTAAACTTACACAGTAGTAATATCACTTGAACTTGCCTAAAGTAAATATAATTGAGTTGCACCCCTTGAATTGTCAAAAATATGTGTACATTCTGATCCTTGAAACATCAGAAAATGAATTTTTAGCTATAGAGGCCATAGGGCAGAAGTGCTTATGTAAAGGTCTGTCATTTGTTGCCTGTGTCGCCCGTCATCTTCTATTAGTTCTCTGAAACAAAACATGATTCTGGGGTTCATTCGCAGAAACCTGAGGGAATGCACGCCACCTGTCAAGGAAGCTTCCTATAAAGCCATGGTCTGCCCCCAACTCGAGAATGCCGCCACCGTCTGGGACCCATACCAGCTAAACCACGTCAACACTATTGAACAGGTTCAGCGCCGAGCGGTCCGTTTTGTTTTCAACGACTATTCGACTAAGACCCCAGGATGTATCTCCAACATGCTTAAAGAACTGAACTGGGATCTCCTTGAACAGCGTCGAAAACACAGCCGGCTCTCCATGATGTATAAGATCCGCAACAATCTTGTAGACATCAACGCAGACAAGTTCCTCCAAAGCGGCGACGCCCGTACCAGAGGACAACATAGGCTTTTCCAGGAGCGTATCAAAGACCAGATACTGTCGAACTCCTTCTTCCCAAGGACAGTGCGAGAATGGAATCTTCTTCCTGCCAGCACCGTATCTGCGCCTACCTTGGATTCCTTCAGGTTACACCAGGAGTAACCTGACACTTTCTTCATCAGACATGACTACTGTATATAGTTTTAAATTTTTAACATTTGAGACTTCTGTGCACCACCACCACGTCTAGTTTCGTTGAGCTACGTACGTTCTTTCAAGAACCCAGCTCAGTATATGGAAGAAGAAGAAGAAGAAGAAGAAGAAGAATGAAAAAAAAAACAGTTAAAAAAAAAATTAAGATTGACTTTTGGTTAAGTGATGAAAACATGACCAGCCACAGCTAATACAGAGGTAAGACCAGTGCAAATAAAATATACTGATCCTCTAGCAATAAAAATCATCAACACCGGGATATTGAAAAATGAATAATTCTTATCTAAAAGACTTTGTACATTGAATTAATAAATAAACCTATAGATAACTTTATATCTGAATTAAAACAGTGTAATGCAAAGTATCAAACTACAGTCAAACCTGCACAAGCAGCTACCTCTATTAAGGAGACACTTGTCTTAAACAGCCGTATTTGCAATTTCCTATTTCTAAGCTTTCGTAGCAAATTAACCTGTATTAAGCAACAACCTGTCTTAAAAGGCCAGTTTTACTCCTTCTATTGACTGGCTGTTTAAGACAGGTTTGACTGTATATGGAATTTATGCGAATTAGAAATTAAAAGAAAATCAATAGGTTATGCTAAGCAGAAAGCAAAAGAGCAAAATATTAACTTAAGAGAAAAAGAAAAGGAACTTAAATATGTCAATGAAACGGTAGATAATAATAATAATAAAATTGAATATTTGCTAAAAGAAAGAAAGATGTTACTAGAAACAGAAATAAAGGAAATATATAACATTAGAGCAAAAGGTGCACAAATCAGGTCAAGAATAAACTATCTCGAAAATGGAGAAAAAATACAAAATATTTTTTAGGCTTAGAAAATTTGCGACAAACCAGAAAAGTTATTCATTTACTAAATGTTGATGGCACTATACTAACAAATGTAACTGAAATATTAAAAGAAGTTAAAATATTCATAAGATTTTATACATCAGAAAATTTAAATAGATATGAAACAAATACTTATCTAAATAATACAACTTTTGAAAACAAACACTTACCTGGTAATAACAATGAATCATCTATTTGTGATGGCTATTTAACTATGGACGAATGTGACTCTGCTGATTTTTGAAATGAAGAAAACCCAAAGTCCAGGGATTGATGGTTGAATTTTATCAGACATTTTGGAATAAAATAAAATGTATTTTTTATCTTCATTAAACGAAGGTTATACAGATAATAAATATTCCAGAAGTTGAGGACAAGGTGTTATATCATTACTTTTTAAAAAGGGTGACCCAGCATTAATTTAGTGAAACTCACACAGAAGTTATATAACCAAACTATCTCAGTTTTTTAACTGAATAAATTGGATATTATTTGTTGGATTTATGGCTCTAGAATCATCAAAAATTATATTTTTTGATCTTATGTGCAATCTAGCACTCATAGTTATCATTTTATCTTCACAACTCTATCACAGTAGTTATATAACCATAATATCTTAGACGAGTTTTAGAGCTGCCCAAATCAGATTGTCAAAAATGCGTTATTTGAAGTTTTCATTTGATATTTCATAGTAGTTATATATCTATACTATCTCTACTGACCAAATTTAAATGTCTGAGGTACGGCCATGCATTATATAAAAATTGCATTCTTTATCATTGTCTCCTCTGCCACAGGCTAGTGCTTCAGGGCCAATCTGGCCCTCTTGTTTTATCTTAAATTCAAGATGGCCACCATTACCGGTACTGAAAATAGTGGACAAGATAATATTGGAGTTATAGTCTTCAATTATCAATTGTGTTAATAGTATTTTTTATCCTAGTGTGTACTCTTGCATCCACATTTTTATTTGATGGTCATCAAACGTACACAGTAGTTATATAACTGTAATATCTCGTAAAAGTCCCGACTCTGGCCAATTACGATAACTAGTACATGTATTATGAAGCAAATTTGACTTTCACATATTTCTGTCTCTACCTATAAAATATCATAACCATGTTTAATATCAAAATGATTGTCTTTGTGTGCGTGATGTGAATATTTAATCTTTAATTAGCGAAAGTGAACATACTACCATTATTTGTTAAATTTACAATTAATATTTTGTTAAAATTTCAAATATGCCAACTTAACTATATCAATTAACTCAGTATGTTCAAAGTAAGAAATACTATTATTTGTTTAATCAGTATTAATTATCACTTCCCCTTTGACATATGGTTTTACACCTTGATGAGAAGGAAGTCTTTGGTGCAATAGTCATACCTTCAAAGTCAAACATTAACTTTGTCAGTATATAAGAGAACATTAATATTAAGAGAACATCTGCTCGCCAAAATGACTTGTTCAAAGCGCCAGGATAAATAAAAACTTATACACACAAGAGAACATTAATATTAAGAGTACATTAATATTAAGAGAACAAAAAATATGAAACTAGGATAAAGGATAGCTTTGTGCAAGAATATAGGAATAACTTTGTGACATAACTTTGTGATTCAGAAATAATTTAATAACCTAACTTCGTGATAAACATAACTTTGTGACTACTGTGTGATTTCAGAATTAAAATATAACAACTTTGTGAATATATCTTAAGTGAAAACTTTGTGATCCAGAAATAGAACTTTGTGATTTTAAAGGTAGTGAATTGGAAATTAAGGACTTTGTGAACTAAGTGAATATTCAAAGTGAATATTCAAAGTGAAATAAGGACTTCAAACTTTTAATTAGATTAACTTAGGGATCATCTGGTACCTGATATTACTTTGTGGGACTTTATAACTTTCTTTGTGAATAATCCATAACACTGTGCATACTTTTGTAAATATCATAGCTGACAGTCTTAAATATCTTATTAAAAGCGTTAACTTTCATTAGGCATTTTTTCATATCTACGACAACCACACATCATGGATTACTATTGTCCCAACATTATGAGTGGTGCACTTTTCCCTCATAATACATGAACCAGAGTTGTGGTCCTTGAATACGAAACAATTATATTATTTGACCTTATGCCAGAAGGAAAGTGGTTCTGCTTTGATTTATTCTGAGTCTTTCTTCTGTCAATAAAACTGGATATACCATAATTATGTAACCAGTTATGTTTTGAAAATAGCCTAATTGCAATTAAAAAAATAAAGAATATATTTCACAAACATTTTCATTGCCTGGCAGAATTTCTGTCATTTATATTCTTAATGGAATGTTTTTAGAATTAATTGGATAAAAGAAACACAAGAAATACTTTTTTTTACGTTTTATCAGTCTGATTCATAAAAGTCATTGTTGCAAAAACAAAGTAAATATATAAAATCAATAATCATGGAAAACCACAAAATCATGACATGCAAGGAATTGTAATATTTTATGGATACATCTACATGTATTAAAAAGACAAAAAGGGTTTTTGTTTAACCCGTAACTTCATATAGACACCTTTAGACACCTCTAATATAGATGCCTTTGGACACCTAATATAGAAGGCTTTTGAATTATCGGGTGAATTATGTTTATATTAACTGATAGAGTGGAAAACAGTGCAGGAAGTGTTCAAAATGCTCATTACGAGCAATCTGAACTCTTCCTGCACTGTTTTCAAAGGCCTTCTGTGATTGGTGTGGGAAAATGCATATCTATTGAGTAATGAGTTAATTTTATATTGTAATTGTATATACAACAGTTATCATTCCTCTGTGATCCAATGGTCTAAGGTGCTGTTATGCTGTCATCGCTAAGGTGTTCGAGTCAAGTTTAATCCAAACACTTTGTGAGAATGCCATTCTCAACGTACACCAGGTTATATAATATTATTGCATATCCTGTTGAATCTCGACATACACCAGGTTATAATTATAATATTATTGCATATCCTGTTTTATGGTGGAGGAAGACCTTAGGATGAATCTCAGCATACACCAGGTTATAATTATAATATTATTGCATATCCTGGTTTATGGTGGAGGAAGACCTTAGGATGAATCTCAACATACACCAGGTTATATAATATTACTGCATATCCTGTTTTATGGTGGAGGAAGACCTTAGGATGAATCTCAACATACACCAGGTTATATAATATTATTGCATATCCTGTTTTATGGCGGAGGAAGACCTTAGGATGAATCTTAACATACACCAGGTTATATAATATTATTGCATATCCTGTTTTATGGCATTATTGCATATCCTGTTTTATGGCAGAGGAAGACCTTAGGATGAATCTCAACATACACCAGGTTATATAATATTATTGCATATCCTGTTTTATGGCGGAGGAAGACCTTAGGATGAATCTCAGCATACACCACGTTATATAATATTATTGCATGTCCTGTTGAATCTCGACATACACCAGGTTATAATTATAATATTATTGCATATCTTGTTTTATGGTGGAGGAAGACCTTAGGATGAATCTCAACATACACCAGGTTATATAATATTATTGCATATCCTGTTTTATGGTGGAGGAAGACCTTAGGATGAATCTCAACATAACCAGGTTATATAATATTATTGCATATCCTGTTTTATGGCGGAGGAAGACCTTAGGAAGAATCTCAACATACACCAGGTTATATAATATTATTGCATATCATGTTGAATCTCGACATACACCAGGTTATAATTATAATATTATTGCATATCCTGTTTTATGGTGGAGGAAGCCCTTAGGATGAATCTCAACATACACCAGGTTATATAATATTATTGCATATCCTGTTTTATGGTGGAGGAAGACCTTAGGATGAATCTCAACATAACCAGGTTATATAATATTATTGCATATCCTGTTTTATGGCGGAGGAAGACCTTAGGAAGAATCTCAGCATACACCACGTTATATAATATTATTGCATGTCCTGTTGAATCTCGACATACACCAGGTTATAATTATAATATTATTGCATATCCTGTTTTATGGTGGAGGAAGACCTTAGGATGAATCTCAACATACACCAGGTTATATAATATTATTGCATATCCTGTTTTATGGTGGAGGAAGACCTTAGGATGAATCTCAACATAACCAGGTCATATAATATTATTGCATATCCTGTTTTATGGTGGAGGAAGACCTTAGGAAGAATCTCAACATACACCAGGTTATATAATATTATTGCATATCATGTTTTATGGTGGAGGAAGACCTTAGGATGAATCTCAACATACACCAGGTTATATAATATTATTGCATGTCCTGTTTTATGGCGGAGGAAGACCTTAGGATGAATCTTAACATACACCAAGTTATATAATATTATTGCATATCCTGTTTTATGGTGGAGGAAGACCTTAGGATGAATCTCAACATACACCAGGTTATATAATATTATTGCATATCCTGTTTTATGGTGGAGGAAGACCTTAGGATGAATCTCGGCATACACCAGGTTATATAATATTATTGCATGTCATGTTTTATGGTGGAGGAAGACCTTAGGATGAATCTCAACATAACAAGGTTATATAATATTATTGCATATCCTGGTTTCTGGTGGAGGAAGACCTTAGGATGCATCTCAACATACACCAGGTTATATAATATTATTGCATATCCTGTTGAATCTCAGCATACACCAGGTTATATAATATTATTGCATGTCATGTTTTATGGTGGAGGAAGACTTTAGGATGAATCTCAACATACACCAGGTTATATAATATCAGGGTTTCCGCTGTCATTCGCCAAATTCGCAAATGGCGAAAAAATAAAAAAAAATGGCGAAAAAAAGATTTGCCGTAAGAAGAATGTTTTATATACACGAAATTTCCCTTTCCAAAACACCTCGATCTGGCCTAAACATCAATATCACACAGCCGAAAACACAGCTTGTACACAGTACACAACCCACGTGTGACATGCCAATGTAGTAGCATGACTAGGGGAGGTAAAATGCGGCACCTTTTATCTTTATTACCTCCTCGTAAGACAATAAACATCGGTTGTACTTAGATCTTTAATGGTTGATTGAAACACCAACACGTGATGATGATTGTTTACAGTTTGTAACGAATAAATGAAATTGCACCTTTGATGCTATTATTAATATGCCAATCAAAACTAATTATGCAGGTAAAAAAACATTGAGGTAGCACTTTTTTAAGACCGTAACTAATCAGTATAAACAATTGACCCCCGCAGTGTTTATCATACTACATGCCGAATAATGCGACTTTGGAAAATCTCTCATGCATATTCATTTATCAATTTTTTATTCCTCTAATGTGATTGGCGGATAGCTTTGAATATAAATTAACCTATTTTTAATAGCCGCTCTGATTGGTCGGATATCTACGACCAAGGCATACGTTTCTTACCACCTACCCGAGCAAAGACAAAAAATAGAAGATGACGTAATTCGCGGGTGTCTCTCAAGTTGTTCAGTATGAAGAGAATAAAATTATCTCCCTTTGCCAAAATGGTAACGATTTCTAAAAGCTGATTAGGTTTTTGCAGATAATTTGCGATCGATCGCGTTATGTAAAATGTCAGCGTTAGATTTTGGTAATTTTATAAATATTTCGTAGATTTACAATTATTGGAACTGTATGTATATAAAAAAAAATCTGTGAAAACGTGAAAGTTGATATTTAAATTGAGTTTACGGTAAAGACAAATGTGGGTGGGGTATTATAGTAGTAAACTTATTGTTTTTGGTTGTGTAGTTTAAGAGTATAATTTTCTTTGGCATGATTTATATATAGTATTGAAAACAACAATTAAGATCAATTATGGAGGTTTCTTTTTAATATTTGAAATATAGTTGACTAGTTGCACTTTCTAGATATTTGAAGACTATCATAGACTGCATTTATTTATCATATTGCCAAGTTCTCTTGGATAGATTGAATAGCTTTGTAGGCTTGACATTGCCATTATTGTATGTTATGACAGCAATAATAAGAAAAAAAGAGAAAGATAGTTAAAATAATGTTTTAAATATACTGAATCGACAGAACAGAAATGATAGTCAATAAAGAACACAGATTAAATACAACATAATAAGTTGGGCATACTGATAGATACATAGTCAGTTCTCCTGCAATTCTCTCACTTCTCCCGGTCTTATTCAAACTCTAAAACTTGTGATTTAGACATGCATAATGTTAAGGGGAGCAAACCCTAAATATAATTAACACATTTAAGTCTATGTTAACAAATTTCATATTATACCGCAAGGAGTATTGGTAATAAAAATCTGGGCATGTGAACCGCTGATCAGGGCAAGTTATTTTTCAGCCAGGGCAAGTAGATTTTTTCAACCTACTTGCCCTGGGCTAGTCCCAAATTTTCTTTTTCTTGGAGCACTGCATAATATCAAATTGTAAGCACTAAAGCACCAATCTGATCTGCAACAATAACATAATTTGTTGATAACTACAGTCCATTGGTAAGTGTTTTGAGTGAAGACAAGGGTGCGAGAGTGCAAGGGCTGTTGAAAAGTATCTCAAATTTCAAGTGTTTGTATGTCTCTCACTTTCTGACTGTTGTGTTGAAGCCCATAAGCATCTTATGATTCAGTCAAAGACATAACACACCATAAAAGTGCTAGATATGCTTAAAATAGTGTATATCAATACAGCTAAACAAAAAGTGACCCTCCCCCACGCGTACTTTTTTTTCTCGTTTTATGGTGGCCAAAAAAAAAATGGGGCCAGTGGAAACCCTGAATATTATTGCATGTCCTGTTTTATGGTGGAGGAAGACCTTAGGATGAATCTCAACATACACCAGGTTATACAAAATTATTGCATGTCATGTTTTATGGTGGAGGAAGACTTTAGGATGAATCTCAACATAACCAGGTTATATAATATTATTGCATATCCTGTTTTATGGTGGAGGAAGACTTTAGGATGAATCTCTGCATACACCAGGTTATATAATATTATTGCATGTCATGTTTTATGGTGGAGGTGGACCTTAGGATGAATCTCAACATAACCAGGTTATATAATATTATTGCATATCCTGTTTTATGGTGGAGGAAGACCTTAGGATGAATCTTAACATACACCAGGTTATATAATATTATTGCATATCCTGTTTTATGGTGGAGGAAGACCTTAGGATGAATCTCAACATACACCAGGTTATATAATATTATTGCATATCCTGTTTTATGGTGGAGGAAGACCTTAGGATGAATCTCAACATACACCAGGTTATATAATATTATTGCATATCCTGTTTTATGGTGGAGGAAGACCTTAGGATGAATCTCAACATACACCAGGTTATATAATATTATTGCATATCCTGTTTTATGGTGGAGGAAGACCTTAGGATGAATCTCAACATAACCAGGTTATATAATATTATTGCATATCCTGTTTTATGGTGGAGGAAGACCTTAGGATGAATCTCAGCATACACCAGGTTATATAATATTATTGCATGTCATGTTTTATGGTGGAGGAAGACCTTAGGATGAATCTCAACATAACCAGGTTATATAATATTATTGCATATCATGTTTTATGGTGGAGGAAGACCTTAGGATGAATCTCAATAGAATCACCATTCTTCTGTTAGTAACTGGCAAACTTTCTCACATAAAATATTTGGACTGAGCTTGGCTGGAACCCGCGACACAAGCGGTGACCGGTAAGCATTCAACAGACAACTGCATCTTGGACCACTCAGTCCCAGACGTCTTCTATACATTAACAGGGCATAAATTTAACTATATGTGTTCTTTATATGTATCCACTATCATTCACCTTCTTCTAAACGTTTTACTGAACAAGAGCTATCAGAGGACAGCTTTCTCGACTTTTGATAGCGTGTCTCAAAATAATAGCTATCTGATGATGGGGAATGAGATATGATATTTCTAAAACAATTAAATCAAATTTCTAGGTATAAAAAGGGCAACACCAATATATCATACCTACCGTCTAAAGTCCTCCTAGTGGTAGTAAATAAAATGTGTAAGTTTCATTCATGTAGCACTAGTAGTCGCTGAGATAGGATCTAATTATATAACTTGAACCAAGTATAAAAGGGGCCATAACTCTACCTAAAATCAAAAGAGATTTATCTCAATTATCTCCTTGAGTGCTCCTAATGGTTGTGTTCATACACTCACACACACACATCAACATTTCATTGATGTATGGGTAGTAGTCACTGTGATATGAATTTGCTAAAACATGCCCCATCAAGCCCCTTTAATGGTAAAGAATAGTGAAAATATAATAGTGAAGACACATGTGAAGTTCCATTAATGTAAAGCTAGTCTTACTGAGAAAGAATCTTAGTGTAAATCTTCAGCTAAATTTTCATAGTAAACAGGGGCTTTAAAGCACTTGTTCCCTTAAGTCTCTTTGTTGGTAACGAATACACAACTGAAGTGTAAGGCTAGAAGTTACTGTGATATAAGTGGGCAAAATGAATGTAACCAGATTTTCTTATTATAAAGGGGCCAAGAAACAGTGGTGTGGTAGTATAGTTGATACAGCATTGCTGGTTTAATCCCCTGCTCGGTCCGATGCCTCTAACGAAACAACAGACCTGAGAGCGGTTTATATTAGCTCTGAGCTTTCATCGCAATCAAGCTAAAATAGATTAGTATAAACAAAAAGGGACATAAATCTACCTAAAATAAAAACAGAGTTATCCAACTTGACCCCCTGAACCTCTATATAATGACAGTAAAGAAGACTTGTGAAGTTTAATTCATGTGTGGGTAGTGATAACTGAGATATGAGCATATTACCTAAAACTTTTAACCAAATTTTCTAAGTATATATAAAATGTGTCATAATTCTGTCTAAAATAATAAAGTAGTTCAATAAAGTTGAACTGATGTATGGGTAGTCAGTCACGTTACTGAGAAAGAACCATGAGTATTTTTTCTAAACTGAATTGTTTAAGTTTAAAATGGGCCATACTTATGCCTAGAATCAAAGTAAAGTATAAAATGGGCCATTACCACGCCTAGAATCAAAGTAAAGTATAAAATGGGCCATACTTACGCCTAGAATCAAAGTAAAGTATAAAATGAGCCATACTTATGCCTAGAATCAAAGTAAAGTATAAAATGGGCCATACTTATGCCTAGAATCAAAGTAAAGTATAAAATGGGCCATACTAACGCCTAGAATCAAAGTAAAGTATAAAATGGGCCATACTTATGTCTAGAATCAAAGTAAAGTATAAAATGGGCCATACTTATGTCTAGAATCAAAGTAAAGTATAAAATGAGCCATACTTATGCCTAGAATCAAAGTAAAGTATAAAATGGGCCATACTTATGCCTAGAATCAAAGTAAAGTATAAAATGAGCCATACTTATGCCTAGAATCAAAGTAAAGTATAAAATAGGCCATACTTATGCCTAAAACCAAAATGAAGTTATACCACTTGGCCCCTTGAGTACCTTAATTGTAGTGAATATACACATGAAATTTCATTGATGTTAGGGTAGTGATTAATGCTATATACATGTATGCACATGTCTAAAAAATTAATCGAGTAAGTATAGAAGGGGCCATAATTTTGCGTAAACTGAAAATGGAGTTATCGCACCTGGTCCCTCGAGTTCCTTTTATGATAGGGAATATGCACATGCAAATTCACTGATATATTGGCAGTAGTTAAGGAGATATATGATAATGCCTTAAAACCATATTCGAAAAAGCAATGCCGACTTTATAGCTTCCCCTTTTTCAAAAGTTGAGCTTAAACTATGGTTCTGTTAAATAGCTATGTGACCTTGAAAATTTTTATGATGAAAAGATAGTAAAAATATTGCTAATACTCTTTTGAAAGATTATTTGATAAAAAAATGTTAGTGAAATTATTGCTTAGACTCTATTTTTTCATAATTGGGTCACAGTGACCTTCAAATTAACCTTATGACCTGAAAACCAACAGGATTCTCCATCACATGATAATAAAATTTTCAAGATTGTAGGTGTTTCAAATATTGATAACAGTCAAAAAATGTTCATAAATGTTACAAATACACTTACTTATATAAAAACATATGATTTAAATACTATCTTACAATTTCATAGATTTTAAAAACCTTTTAGGAAATAAAATTTCATTTGCATAATTGGACAACAGTGCCCTTGTCCTTGATCTAGTGAGAGATAGGTAATTTCAGCAAACTGGAAGAAATAATTATATGGCACAAAAACATAAAGTTTCCACATGGTATATACCGGGTACTTTGTTTCCAAGGGTACACTGGTTACATTAGTTACATGATTTCCACATGCTTCATGGTTTGTACCTAGGGTACATTGGTTACATTGGTTACACCCATAGCTGTGTTTATTATATTGGTTTAATTATCTACTCCCTCTATACTTTTTTACCCACAAAGGCCCTGTATCTTAGGAGGACCCCTGCTGTGCACTGAATACTTCAATCAAATAACAGTCCATATTTAACTTTCAGAGTCTGACACTAATTATAAATCACCATGTTCAAGTGGGTATCAACTGTTGAATAATTAATTCCATCCAATATTTATTTGGACACAAGGCTACACCAGGAAACAACTTGGTACAGGTGAGTACAGTGTTAAATAACTCATTTCAGCATATATTTATTTGGTTACATGGTTACACAGGGCTAAACCAGGCAACGACTGGGTACAAGTGGGTACAGGCTGTCAAATAATTCATTTCATCCTATATTTATTTGATTACATGGTTACACAGGGTTGCACCAGGCAACGACTTGGTACAAGTAGGTACAGACTGTAGAATAATTAATCTAAGCAAGTATTTATTTGGATACATGGCTACACCAGGAAATGAATGGGTACAAGTGGGTACAGACAGTAGAGTAATTCATTTCCGCCCCTATTTATTTGGGTACATGGCTACACAGACAGGATTATACAAGGCAACGACTGGGTACAAGTGGGCAGACTGTAGAATAATTAATCTAAGCAAGTGAGTATTTATTTGGATACATGGCTACACCAGGAAATGAATGGGTACAAGTGGGTACAGACAGTAGAGTAATTCATTTCCGCCCCTATTTATTTGGGTACATGGCTACACAGAAGGGCTATACAAGGCAACGACTGGGTACAAGTGGGTACAGACTGTAGAATAATTAATCTAAGCCAGTATTTATTTGGATACATGGCTACACCAGGAAATGACTGGGTGCAAGTGGGTACAGACCGTAGAGTAATTCATTTCCGCCCCTATTTATTTGGGTACATGGCTACACAGACAGGGCTATACAAGGCAACGACTGGGTACAAGTGGGTACAGACTGTTGAATAATTAATCTAAGCCAGTATTTATTTGGATACATGGCTACACCAGGAAATGACTGGGTGCAAGTGGGTACAGACAGTAGAGTAATTCATTTCCGCCCCTATTTATTTGGGTACATGGTTACACAGGGCTAAACCAGGCAACGACTGGGTACAAGTGGGTACAGGCTGTCAAATAATTCATTTCATCCTATATTTATTTGATTACATGGTTACACAGGGTTGCACCAGGCAACGACTTGGTACAAGTTGGTACAGACTGTAGAATAATTAATCTAAGCCAGTATTTATTTGGATACATGGCTACACCAGGAAATGACTGGGTGCAAGTGGGTACAGACAGTAGAGTAATTCATTTCCGCCCCTATTTATTTGGGTACATGGCTACACAGACAGGGCTATACAAGGCAACGACTGGGTACAAGTGGATGCAAAATTTAGAGTAATTCATTTCAGTCCACATTTGTTTGGTTATTTAGTTACAAAGGGGAAAAAATGAGTTAAATTAGTCTATAACCAATTGTACCCATTTGTTCCCTGATGTAGCCCTGCGTAACCACATACCCAAATAAGTATGGAGGGATATTGATTATATTGCTTTCTTATTTGTTTTTTAATGTGGTTGAAAATTGAGTGTAATCTGTACCCTAGGTTACAAAGTACATAGCTTGTGACATATCTACTTAAGGTTGCTTGGTGGCATTATACTTTAGGCCATAATAAATCAATTGCTAAATTATCATTCCCAACCACCCCCTAATTTTCATGCTGCCCCGACCTTTTTGATTTTCATAAAATAAAAAAAAATAAAAATTATTTAAAATATCAAAAATCATAAAAATATCCCCCTACCCAATTTTAAGAAAAATTTGGATGATAATCTAGCAATAATTTCATAATGGCCTTAGTCTTTTGTTGTTGAAACAAATGAACAGATGAATTGACAACACCATACCAAAATACAACAACATTTTCAAATATGAAAATAGCATTTAAAACACTGTTGGTATATATACATTCAAATACATGTTAAGATTCTATAAAATACATTTATAATCTATTCAGTTGATCACATGATCAATTATACATATATGCAATATTTTTGTCAGAAGATCGGAAGTGATATACGTGAACAGAAGCAAAAATAAGGCACATTTTAATGATTCAAGGGATATAACTCAAAGTTGCTTGACCGAACCAGATGATTTTCTAACTTGTCCCTGATCCGAAGACATATATATATATATATATTCTTTTCAAGTTTGGTTAAGCTCAAATGAAAAAAAATTGGTTTAGTGTTCCCAAAGATTTGTAAAGATAATTCCTTGATGTTTTCAAAGAAAATATGAACAGAAGATAGACAAATATCAATCTTAATCAACTAAAATACTGTCTTTAGAACTTGTTTTATCACAGATATACTTTCTTCCCCTCCCCCATCTTTTAATAGTTCAGTAATATCCTTCTGAACATGCGTCCTTAAGCGAAGTACGTGTTAAATTGACTTTGTCGGTATTTTAGAATGGTTCAATGCTTTGTTATGTAACATGGACTAATAATAAATGAGCGTTTGATCAAAATGGCAGCATTCACTTGGCAGCATTCACTTGTATTTACAGGAGCATAATTACGTAATATAAAGGTGGACAAAGCCCGGACTTTCGCCGTAATAATTTCTCTTAAGTTAACAGGTGTTTTTTAATGACCTCTCACTAAAACAACAAATCCTTTCATTAATATTTTTCATGGATCACCACAGTTAGTATTAAAATAATCGGTTGGTTGTGTCAAAAATGTCTCTGGTTGTGCCAACACTTCGATGTGGCAAGGACACTTCAAGTTCTAGGGTCACGTGTTTTTTTGCAAGCCGCTATAGAAATATACATGTAAAGTAAATACAACAATTGAATTCGTTTACAACAGATATGTAATGGACATAATTGAGAAGGATAATTTCTGATTCATTAGTAACGAAATCATCATAAATACCCAATATTTTCTATCTATTTTCTGTCTACAACAGATAGCATCATATGAAAGCAAATATATTGTATAAAACTACAGATACCTGTAAAGAATTCACTACCCTCATAGGTAAAACTGAAACTGTGATAAAACAAATATCAAAGTTTTCACATAATACTCTATAAACTTAAAACTCAATAGATCAAGTTTCGGATAATTCCTCCATTTTCATTTTTAAATAACATTCGAGCATGCACTTGCTAATTAGCTTATAGCTAATATATGCCCAATTAAACGTAGGGCAATAATGCAGTGGAAACTCTAGATAGCCAGTCTGCGGTTTGGATACCAAGCTCGACCAGACGACCTCTAAAAACAAGCTTGCAGACGCAGTGTAAGAAACTACGATTCAAGTGCATTTATTCTATGGTCACACAAATCTTCTTTTTTGAAAACACACCATTTACAGAAACCCCAAAAGCTTCCATTCCAAAGGAACCCAAGACGTTCGACACTTCTGTTTGCTATCTCTTCTGGAGCTCTTCTTAAACCAGGATGACAGCGATATATCCAAATACAATCGTCTTTTAGATTAATGATTGTTTTATATGGAGCTATGCTTCTCTCGGTGACAAACGAACCTTTTGTATAGTGCAATACGGTGATTCGTTTTCGGCCATTATCTATATTCTCTATGTCGACAAGAATTCCTACATTCCTCATCCAAAACGTTTGGTATTCCACGATACTACCTACCGTAAGATCAGACCAGGTATATACCTTAACCCTTTGGAATTCACCAAATTGTTCTCCGATTCTCGGGACAAGCAACATCACATATTGTTTATTGTGATTTTTAAAGTTTACTAGAACCGGGGTTTGCACAACTTTAGCCCAATGAACAAAATCAGAAGACGTGTTATCAGTTGAAAATCGTTGTTCGCCTATTCTGCTTTCTGCTCTTTCAATAGCTTCATCTTCCGGATATGTAACGAATCCTGGAAAACCAATAAAGTAAACTACATCTTGAGGCAATTCCATGCATAGTGTTTCTTTTTTTATTTTCCGCTGCCCAAAGAACGCATCAGGTGCTGCGTAGTGAACTATTGTTACATGTGCTTTATTTTTTTTTATGTTGACAGCACTAACGATAACATCATGCATGGATGAGTTGTAATAAAATGTTATGGCGTCGCCCTTTTTTATTTCTTTTATATCACTGACTCGTTTGTATCTACTTTTTTCAAATATGTCTGTAATTAATTGAGACGATCTAGTGAAATAGTTGTAGTTACAATTCCCTATTTTTTGTCGTGCTCGTGCTATGGCAGTATCTGTATCATGACAGAACATCGGATGATACGCGTGTATCTTTATTTTGTCGTACCTTAAGTCAAAGGTAAATCTTTCTTCGGCGACAACGTTTTCTCTGCCATAATGTACAACAGTTGCGGTCAATTTTGATTTATTTGCCTCCTCTTTCTTTACTTCAGTGCAAATGACTTTATGTGGCAATGCAGGGGGGCCTCCGTATCTAAACTCAATGATTTGTCCTCGTTTTATCTCTTCGCTTATATATGCTCGATACGATCTTAGTTTCATAGAAGACATTTTCCTATCTATATGGTGATTCACATTTATTTCTGGGTAACTAATAGCATCCTCCGGCAGACAGTGATCTAGAAACTGTAAAGGCTGAGGTCGCACATTTTTAGGATCAACCACGTCTTCATCGACTTTTGACCAGTAGCAAAAGTTACGCGAACAATTCGATAGTAGGCTAAATCTTGTTTCTCCAATTCTGCTATTAGCCCTTTCTAAAACACGTTCTGGTGTATACACTTTATATTTTGGAAATTTTTCATTTTTCGAACAATAACGTTTTTTTATTACATCTTTAGTCAAGTCTACAACAATTGTTTCTTTTTTTATTTCTCGTCGTCCAAAAATATATTGTGGCCTGGTATAATGAATAATAGACAGTTCAACACGTTGTTCATTATTGTGTTCTTCGTGTTTTTCACAAACAATGCAGTCGTGTGTGAACACTCCCAAATTACACATTGAAATGACATCGCCAACCCTTATGTCTTTCACTGTATCAATTTTGATCGAAGGTGCATTGGATTGTAGGTATATTTTATTCCTTAATTTTTTGGCTATAAGCGCTGCATTTACGGCAGGTACAAGAGCTATTCCTATTAAACCAATAACTGCCCTATATATTACATTGTCAGGCATGTAGCGGTAAGCTAGTACACCGGCGTAAAAATAACCATATGTCAAATTTTCATTATTTTGAACACGTGACTCTGTGACACAAGGCGTACTATCATCCATTTGCAAATATAAATGTAAAATCAACGCTGCATGTTGAAAGCATTGTAACATCTTTCTGTCAAAAAGACAACATGCAACATTTACAGTAAGGGCAACTGCAAGAGGAATAACTTGTTTTACCCGATTTACTTGGCAGCTTCTGCTGATTGTCATGCAACATACATTACAAAAATGCTCACAATTGTAAGAGGAAAATGAATATATTAGATTTTCATTTAAATATTGGTATGCATTGAACATTCTTTCATTCACTGTGTTGGATCGGTGTCGATATTTCACTACATATATTTCGTCGTAATGGAGATCTTTAAGTTCCTGTGTTTCACGAATTTTAATACGTGTGTCAAAAGGTGTTGTAGTGAAATGTATTAAAGTAAGAACTGCAGCTGATTTGCTGACGGGTTGCACCTTTTTCACTATTGCGTGGTGTTTGTAAAATGCTTGTTGTTTCTTTCCAAGGTTGAATAACTTGAAATCACCGCCCATATAAATATGGTCTCCAAAAGCGATAGAGTCTTTTGAAAAACTAGTTAAATGTTCATTTCTTCTACAATTTATGCACTTGGAATTCATCTTGTAATATTACTGTGTAACTATATTGTAGTTCGAAGAAGACGAAAGGAAAAGCAGTCAATATGTCTTTAATCATGTATCCGAGACTTAAATTTTTTTTGCACTACTATTTCATTTTCGTAGGTTTTGTTGATTTTTTGTCATAATATACTCCCATAAAACCGCCTTTATTCTTAATTATTTGCATAGACATTTGTATTCGTTTATCTCGTTGTCGGTGCATGCTTTGGTTGATTATTCATGCTTTTGTAGTATTGTAAACAGTTTACTCGCATACAACGAGTTAACAACCGACGCGTAATCTGAATACATGTTCAAATGTCCGACAAAATAATTGTAAAGACATGTAACGCGTTTCCCAAACTCATTATTTAAAATATAGTTACGTTCCATTTCTACCTTAGATAAAAAAGCTGTCTTGTTTTATTCATTTGCTTTTTTTTTGTATTCAATTCACAGATTTTGTATTCAATTCACAGGTACTGTGATAATTTGAATGAAATGTTTTACTTGCTTCTATAGTCTTAGTAATCTACTACGGTACCTGGAACCATCCGAGTAGAGATAAGACTGGTTCTATAGTGTTAGTAATCTACTACGGTACCTGAAACCATCCAGGGAGGGCTACGACTGGTCTTAGTTATCTACTCTTGCACAGGGAATCATCCGAGGAAAGCTGGGACTGGCTAAATGGAATTTTCAGATTGATAAACATTATTAATAAACCTAAATTCACATTGTTATTGTCTCGGTGGACGAAAACACCAACGGTGTTGGTTTAAGTTTAAAAGCATGATGGTTAAACATATTATACACTTCACAAATGTACGTTTGCCGATTCAATTTTCTCGTCTTTTATTTAAAAAATATGATTTTCTCCTTGACTGACCACTCGGCATGCTGTTATCAGAACATCTCATTGTGTCAACCTGAAGACAGACGAAAAAGTAATAAAAGATATTGTAAAGCACAGAATGTATTTTAAAACCTCATTAAACTTCCGAAATGCACACTTTTTTCATAATACCAAAAATGATTGCAATTAAATGTAACAAAATAATAACTTCGATCGAAATGGGTTTTTCTTAAACGAGCGGACTGAGTTTTTAACATAACATGTGGATTTGCTATTTTTAAACCTGTTAACAAAAGGACCAGATATACATGACATAATGATATATCAAGTTCAAGATTCACATTCAGCCGAACCGTTACTCCAAAAATGAAAGGCAGAACCACGCTATAATCGACGGTTCTATCACGTGGTTAACAAGTTCTGCAAACGGTTCTAATTATATCTGAGTAATCTCTATCCAATTGTGATTGTAAATGGCTGCACTGTAAACCATTGGTGATTGAATGTGGACGCACTGTAAACCATTGATGATTGTATGTGGCTGCACTGTAAACCATTTGTGATTGTAAGTGGACGCACTGCAAACCATTGATGATTGTAAGTGGACACACTGCAAACCATTGGTAGTTTTAAGTGGACGCACTGTAAACCATTCGTGGTTGTGAGTGGACGCACTGTAAACCATTGGTGATTTTAAGTGGCCTTACTGCATACCATTGGTGGTTGTAAGTGGATGCACTGCAATCCATTGGTGGTTGTAAGTGGACGAACTGTAAACCATTGGTGATTGTAAGTGGACGCAGTGCAAAAGCATTGGTGGTTGTAGGTGGACGCACTGTAAACCATTGGTGATTATAAGTGGACGCACTGCAAACCATTGGTAGTTTTAAGTGGACGCACTGTAAACAATTGGTGATTGTAAGTGAACGCACTGAAAACCATTGGTGGTTGTAAGTGGAAGCACTTTAAACCATTGGTGATTGCAAGTGGGCGTATTGTAAACCATTGTTGATTGTAAGTGGCTGCACTTTAAACCATTGTTGATTGTAAGTGGATGCATTTTAAACCATTGTTGATTGTAATTGGATGCACTGTAAACCATTGATGATTGAAAGTATACACACTGTAAACAATTGGTGATTGTAAGTGAACGCACTGAAAACCATTGGTGGTTGTAAGTGAAAGCACTTTAAACCATTGGTGATTGCAAGTGGGAGTATTGTAAACCATTGTTGATTGTAAGTGGCTGCACTTTAAACCATTGTTGATTGAAAGTGGCTGCACTTTAAACCATTGTTGATTGTAAGTGGCTGCACTTCAAACCATTGTTGATTGTAAGTGGCTGCACTTTACACCATTGGTGATTGAAAGTGGCTGCACTTCAAACCATTGATGATTGAAAGTATACACACTTTAAACTATTGATGATTGTAAGTGGATGCACATTAAACCATTGATGATTGAAAGTATACACACTTTAAACCATTGGTGATTGTAAGTGGATGCACTTTAAGCCATTGGTGATTGTAAGTGGACCCACTTTAAACCATTGATGATTGTAAGTGGATGCACTGTAAACCATTGGTGATTGTAAGTGGATGCACTTTAAACCATTGATGATTGAAAGTATACACACTTTAAACCATTGTTGATTGTAAGTGGACGCACTTTAAACCATTGTTGATTGTAAGTGGATGCACTTTAAACCATTGTTGATTGTAAGTGGCTGCACTTTATACCATTGTTGATTGTAAGTGGCTGCACTTTAAACCATTGATTATTGTAAGTGGCTGCACTTTAAACCATTGGTGATTGTAAGTGGCTGCACTTTAAACCATTGGTGATTGTAAGTGGCTGCACTTTAAACCATTGGTGATTGTAAGTTGCAGCACTTTAAACCATTGAAGATTGTAAGTAGCTGCACTTTAAACCATTGTTGATTGTATGTGGCTGCACTTTATACCATTGTTGATTGTAAGTGGCTGCACTTTAAACCATTGATGATTGTAAGTGGACGCACTTTAAACCATTGGTGATTGTAAGTGACTGCACTTTAAACCATTGTTGATTGTAAGTGGCTGCACTTTAAACCATTGGTGATTGTAAGTTGCAGCACTTTAAACCATTGGTGATTGTAAGTGGCTGCACTTTAAACCATTGATGATTGTAAGTGGCTGCACTTTAAACCATTGATGATTGTAAGTGGACGCACTTTAAACCATTGGTGATTGTAAGTGGCTGTACTTTAAACCATTGGTGATTGTAAGTTGCAGCACTTTAAACCATTGATGATTGTAAGTGGCTGCACTTTAAACCATTGGTGATTGTAAGTGGCTGCACTTTAAACCATTGATGATTGTAAGTGGATGCACTTTAAACCATTGATGATTGAAATGGCTGCACTTTAAACCATTGGTGATTGTAAGTGGCTGCACTTTAAACCATTGGTGATTGTTAGTGGATGTATTTTAACTCATTGGTGATTGTAAGTATACGCAATTAAACCATTGTTGATTGCAAGTGGCTACAATTTAAACCATTGGTGATTGTTAGTGAATGCATTTTAACTCATTGATGATTTAAGTGGCTGCACTTTAAACCATTGGTGATTGTAAGTGGCTGCACTTTAAACCATTGGTGATTGTAAGTGGCTGCACTTTAAACCATTGATGATTGTAAGTGGATGCACTTTAAACCATTGATGATTGAAATGGCTGCACTTTAAACCATTGTTGATTGTAAGTGGCTGCACATTAAACCATTGTTGACTGAAAGTATACACACTTTATACCATTGTTGATTGTGAGTGGCTGCACTTTAAACCATTGTTGATTGTAAGTGGACGCACTTCAAGCCATTCTTGATTGTAAGTGGACGCACTTTAAACCATTGGTGATTGTAAGTGGATGCACTTTAAACCATTGATGATTGTAAGTGGCTGCACTTTAAACCATTGTTGATTGTAAGTGGCTGCACTTTAAACCATTGTTGATTGTAAGTGGCTGCACTTTAAACCATTAGTGATTGTAAGTGGACCCACTTTAAACCATTGATGATTGTAAGTGGACGCACTTTAAACCATTGTTGATTGTAAGTAGCTGCACTTTAAACCATTGGTGATTGTAAATGGCTGCACTTTAAACCATTGGTGATTGTAAGTGGACCAACTTTAAACCATTGATGATTGTAAGTGGACGCACTTTAAACCATTGTTGATTGTAAGTGGCTGCACTTTAAACCATTAGTGATTGTAAGTGGACGCACTGCAAACCATTGGTGATTGTAAGTGGATGCACTGTAAGGCATTGGTGATTGTAAGTGGACGCACTTTAAACCATTGGTGATTGTAAGTGGACGCACTTTAAACCATTGGTGATTGTAAGTGGACGCACTGCAAACCATTGGTGATTGTAAGTGGACACAATTGAAACCATTGGTGATTGTAAGTGGCTGCACTGTAAACCATTGGTGATTTAAGTGGATGCACTGTAAACCATTGATGATTGTAAGTGGACCTATGTAAACCATCATTGGTGATTGTAGTTTGACGCACTGTAAGACATTGGTGATTGTAAGTGGACGCACTGTAAGGCATTGGTGATTGTTAGTGGCTGCACTGTTAACCAATGGTGATTGTAAGTGGACGCACTGTTTACAATTGGTGATTGTATGTGGACTCAATGTAAACCATTTGTGATTGTAGTTGGACGCACTGTAAGACATTCGTGATTGTAAGTGGACGCACTGTAAGACATTGGTGATTGTAAGTGGATGCACTATTAATCATTGGTGATTGTAAGTGGCTGCACTGTAAACCATTGGTGATTGTAAGTGAATGCACTGTAAACCATTGATGATTGTAAGTGGACCTATGTAAACCATCATTGGTGATTGTAGTTCGATGCACTGTAAGATATTGGTGATTGTAAGTGGACGCACTGTAAGGCATTGGTGATTGTTAGTGGCTGCACTGTTAACCAATGGTGATTGTATGTGGACTCAATGTAAACCATTGGTGATTGTAGTTGGACGCACTGTAAGACATTCGTGACTGTAAGTGGACGCACTGTAAGACATTGGTGATTGTAAGTAGATGCACTATTAATCATTGGTGATTGTAAGTGGACACACTGTTAGACATTGGTGATTGTAAGTGGCCGCACTGCAAACAATTGGTTATTGTAATTGGACGCACTGTAAACTATTGGCGACTGTAATTGGAGGCACTGTAAACCATAGGTGATTGTAAGTTGACGCAATGTAAGACATTGGTGATTATAAGTGACCGCACTGCAAACCATTGGTGGTAGTAAGTGGACACACTTAAAGCCTTTGGTGGTTGTAAGTGGATGCACTGTAAACCGTTGGTGACTGTAAGTGGACACACTGCAAACCACTGGTGATTGTATGTCGACGCACTTTAAACCATTGGTGGTTGTAAGTGGACGCACTGCAAACCATTGATGATTGAAAGTATACACACTTTAAACCATTGTTGATTGTAAGAGGCTGCACTTTAAACCATTGTTGATTGCAAGTGGACGCGCTTTTAACCATTATCGATTGTAAATTGATGCACTTCAAACCATTGGTGATTGTAAGTTGACACACTGCAAACTACTGGTGATTGTATGTGGACGCACTTTAAACCAATGGTGATTGTAAGTGGGCGCACTGCAAACCATTGATGATTGTAAGTGGCCGCACTTTAAACCATTGTTGATTGTAAGTGGACGCACTTTAAACCATTGGTGATTGTAAGTGGGCGCACTTTAAACCATTGATGATTGTAAGTATACACACTTTAAACCATTGTTGATTGTAAGTGGACGCACTTTAAACCATTGTCGATTGTAAGTTGATGCACTTCAAACCATTGGTGATTGTAAGTGGACACAATGTAAACCACTGATAATTGTAGTTGGATGCACTGTAAGCCATTGGTGATTGTAAGTGGACGCACTGTAAGACATTGGTGATTGTAAGTGTACACACTGTTAACCATTGGTGGTTGTAAGTGGATGCACTGCAAAACATTGGTGGTTGTAAGTTGATGCACTTCAAACCATTTGTGATTGTAGGTGGCCGCACTGTAAACCATTTGTGATTGTAAGTGGATGAACTGTAGACCATTGGTGATTGTATGTGGACAACTGGTGGCAGAAATATGCCGCCATAGAAATCTTCACTCGAATTATAAACCAATCAATCTTTTTATATGAAGCACGTGGCCAACAATGTTATTAAAGTGATAGTGCGCTATTTATAAAATAAATGAATAAAAATGAAGTTACTTGCTAAGAAAAATTACACGCAATTTAACGAAACATAAAACATTTTTGATCTAGTTTTATGCCATTGAAACATTTAAAACAACACAAAATAAATGTTCTGCCTCGAGGTTGCAGATAGTATAACCAACGCTAAGTAGTCTTCAAAACTTTATTCTAAACAATTCAAAGAATAATCAATACTGGGTTTACAAAAAGACAGACCGCAGATAAGGTAAGTTTTACTGTATCAATATAAGGGTGCGAAGCGCCTGAGTACGAAAACCTTAGAGTACGAACACAAATCTTATAAAAAAAACAGGAATTCCGAGGAAATAACCATTAAGCTTCGCAATAAATGACTTTTACCAATAAAATATTACAAAATTATACAAATAAACAGGTTAATTTATAAACTTACATAGCGGTGATCGACTAAAACTGGCTTCTATGTAAAATTTAGAAAATACGTGGCACACATGTAAAAGGCCAAACACCACCTACTCCCGGTTCGGTACGTAGACTGGCTACTGTTAACTGCTGTTAATCGAATTAAATTTGTAATCTTTCAAAAAAAAAATTTTTTTATTTTTTATAAATTTTCATATTTCAACCAACGGCGCAATGACGATTCCTTGAGTGCAATGTCGATGGAAAATTAAAATTGTCATTTTATATTATAACATATCAAATTAATGGTCGGAAAATACTTATTACATTTATAATTACAGTTTATTATTCTAATGATGAGTTTAAAAAAAAAATATATTTTTTATAAATTTTCATATTTCAACCAACGGCGCAATGATGATTCCTTGAGCGCAATGTCGATGGAAAATTAAAATTGTCATTTTATATCATAACATATCAAATTTATGGTCGGAAAATACTTATTACATATATAATTGCAGTTTATTATTCTAACGATGAGTTTAAAAAAATATTTTTTTTATTTTTTATAAATTTTCATATTTATAACCCACGGCGCAATGACGATTCCTTGAGCGCAATGTCGATGAAAAATTAAAATTGTTTAAAGATTACAAATTTAATTCGATTAAAAGCACAGTACGTTCCAAAAATACTTGTTTTATTAATATTAATATTTTTTTATTAAAATAAATGATTTTATATCATCACTTTTCACGTTATTTTGATTTTTTATCGACATTGCGCCCATTGCGCCGAAAAATCGACATTGCGTATTTTAGTCATACCGGTTAACCTGCATACAGTAGCCAGTCTACGTACCTTGACTAGGTAGAGACTAAATATGGAAGAGGCTATTTATCAAGGTTCCCCCGTCACTGCGCATGATCAATATTTTTTCATATTCGCAATATCTCTCCTGCGATTATGAAAACCCAAACCTCCATTTTTGGAGAGTATTGAACCTTCTTGACGTTTATCTGTTTATATTACATTTTTTTCTGCATTGTGAAGGAAAAATGCTATTCTCTTGACGAATATACATTATATTTTTCTACATTGTGAAGGAGAAATAACATTTAGACAACGATTGGTAGGTGTTTTTCGATCAGAGTTCTGTAAATATCATAATAATGTGACTTTAAAATTTGGTTTTACCAGTGGGAGTTTGTTATTTTTAGGTTTTTATGAGTATAACAATGTAAATCGATAACTTATATACCTTCATTACAAAAATTGCACACACACACACACACACACACACACACACACACACACACACACATGTATATGGAACTGCCATTATAAGAGTTTAAAACCAAAAACATCAAAATAATACACCGTATTAAAATGCACCCCACCCACAAACAGATCTATAACAGTATAGTCTCACTATAGTGCAGTCTCAACAAACGTTTACTCTTCGAGAAAAAATGACAGTGATTGTTTATATTTATACTTATTAAAGAGTGGTTTAAAACATTAAATATTGTTCTGTAACTTTTGTGTATCAATATTAATTGTGTTTTTTATTGTTGAAATTGTAAATACAGAAAAGAGGTAATTCTTTCTTAGCTTTACACAGGAAGTCTATCAGGGAGAACGTCTTTGTAGTACAAGAAAGTACAAACTCCTCCAAGGAGTGAGATGTCAGTTCAAGTCTGACCTTGGACAAATTGATAGACTTCCATTACTTTTTCATAATGATATATAATAAAGACTTTCAATTGTGCGATGATGTGGACATTGGTTAAAATATTTGGTATGAAATATGGCTTATTTATACAAATAAGACAATCATTAAGCAAAGTTTAACTTATAAACTTTTTAAACCCTATTTAGTTTCCATTCAGTAAGGCAAATTGAAATGAAAATAAAGAATATTGAAATACTTGCATACAATCATTCAGTCTCTATGTCAACTATATATATATAGTGTGTTATTGTCAGTCATTTCACTTCAATTATTAATTATTGTATTCTATTTTTTTAATAATGTAAAACTTAAACCCAAAATAATACTGGTGTGTATGGCATGCTATAAGTACAAGCATTTAGTTATTTAAGATTTGGAGATACTAATTAGTTTGAACTTTTGATATATGACACTGTCTAAGGTTCACATACAGCAGGCCAAAAATAGAATTAGTAACATATTTTATGGTCATTTAGCGAAGAGAGTGGACATCTGATATATAGAAATCGTGCGTTATGTGTTAATGATGTGCGATGTTGAAACAATAGAAACTGCATTTCGTTTCTCTATGAAAATCAATTGAATTTGGGTAGTGCTTAAAGTACCAGTTTGCATTTCATTGGCACCATGATGTTGCTTTGCTTTTAGCTTGTAGGACATTACATTTCATGGGATGCTTACTGTAGCCTAGGTAGCCATAAAGATGTGCACAACTGTGCTTATTCAACAGGACTTGGAACAAAGTCACTATTCAGACAATGACATTAAATTGGTAGCTAGATACTTCTTTTTTAATATAAAAAAAACATCATCATAGTTATTCTTTCATCTTAAATAATTTGGAAATATATTGCAAATTATACAATTTTGAGTTTTCACTGAAAGATGAAAAACATTCTCTAGTCTAGTTGTTTTTCATCACTGGATCAAACTCAAAATTATGCTACCATTCCTGAAATAAACACAAACTTACTTACTAATATAAGCATTTTTCACTATCCTCATTTCATAAATTCAAAACTGATTTACAATACATAGTATGAAGCCTCCAACAGATATCCTTAGTTGGGACTGAACCAACATCTTCCATCTTAAAGACAGATGTACTTCATTGTACTATAAGGATGCATTTTGAAGCTGCATCAAACTTACATTGTACATTAATTATGATAGTTCAAATTCCTGTTTTATTTTTAAGTCTTATAGTAATTCAAGCTTTAAAAATGTTTTCTTTTAATTGTCAATTTTGTAAAAATTAAATCGTCGCCATTAAGCAAACTTGAATAAACCGACAATTGGAAAACTTTTTTTCAATAATTTTACACTATTTTAACAGCGACACACATACACATACAGGTATGAAGAGGTACATAGGTAACAGAAGTAAACTTACCTTGACACACATACTCTCCTCATACATGGGTATGAGGAGAGGGAATCTTACCCTGACACAATACACTCTTATACATTGGTACGAGGAGAGGGAATCTTACCCCGACACACATAAACTCCTTTTTTCTTCTGTGTTGCCTTCAAACTGAGTTGTTTTTCTATTTTCTTGTTTGATGAGATTTTTTACTTAGGCGTAAGTTTTTCTATTGTGTTTATTGTGCCATGAGTAGAATCTATACATATAACATCAGGGGCATAATGTTTAAATTCTATAGCCTGTTCTTTGGTCATCAGAACCGACATGAAATCTTCTTTCCTAAGTTGGATAGAATTAGATTGTGTGTGTTGCTGCTTATATAACAGCACAGGATTAGTGGGGAGTGACTGCAGACTTTGAACTCTTAAATGCACTGATGTTGACTACTAATATTTTGTACCATGGATAAATGGGGTGTAGGACAAAAGCCCACTAGGACATTAGCCCACTAGGACAATAGCCCACTAGGACATTAGCCCACTAGGACATTAGCCCACTTATATGCATATTTATGCATTTAAACAAGAAATTGAGTATGTAATGAGTTTAATATATTAGTATTATTATTAAGTCAACAGCTAAGACTTTTTTTAACAGCAGATTCAATGAATTGTTTACCTGTTCTATACTTTTTACTCATGTTTTATTTGGTAGGCACAGGGTATGAAATAAAAGACTAAAAACAAATAATGGAATGAATTTGTATTTAATTTATATAGATGCAAATATTAATGAAACATCTGTATTTTTTTTCTTTCTAATTGACATTCTGTTTAAACAAACAGCAACTCCAATGGATCTTTTCCAGCTATATACTTATTACTCATGTTTTATTTGGCAGACACAGTGTGTAAATAATAAGACTATAAATAAATAAAGGATTGAATTTGTAAATATTAAAGTAATTAAACAGCTGGATGAAATAGGCAAATTTCATTTAAATGTTCTCTGTATTTGTATTAAATTCTTAGAAAAAAAAGAAATTTGACAAATATCTCATTCTTTTTCTAATGTGCTTTTTAGGTAAATATATTGCATCATATTTTATATTATTTACTAGTAGAATTCTGTAATATTGTTATGTTTTTTTTAAATAATGAAATATGACATTAAATGCACTCAAGAAAATGTTACAGCTCAAACTTTCATTCATAAACAACTCAATTATTATATCTTCGTGAAAACAGTAAGTTATTTGTTGATTTTAAATCCCAATTGTATACTTTCTCATGATAATGTGGTCAAAATGATTTTTGAACCATTTTTGATAATCAGTGGGCTAATGTCCTCCCTGCCAAATTTAGCAGTGGGCTAATGTCCAGTGGGCTAATGTCCAGTGGGATTATGTCCTAGTGGGCTAATGTCCGTTCCCTGGATAAACGTGACCTAATCTGATTCCTTACAGATTCTGGGATAGGAAGGAAACGAGTTTGATTTAAACCAGTTGCATGAAAATGAGTCTGTATGTACTTCACAGAAACAACCCCAGAACTTTGCACTATTACATTCATTCTTGATGGGCAGATCTTACCTATTTTTGCTGAGCCTTTATGTGCACGTTTATTACTTAAAACAGCATTCTTAATATCATTACTATTTTCACTAAGTTTTGAACCACTACGATAACATATAAAGTTCTTGTATACTTTACCACAGACCTTTTTCGTAGCTAAGCACTTAAAAAACACATTATTTGTACATTCCTCATTGGATTTCCAACACATAAATTCCTGTTCAGCTTTAAAATTAAATGTTTGTATTGCCATTTCAGTTCCATGAATAGTCTTAAGGTGTTCAGTCATTTTATCTACTGTCCTAAACTTTTCAGAACAAGATGGTACACTGCAAGGAATTGAAGTAAATGTTTTTTCCTTTTTGTCTAATGGACTAGAACGGCATTTACGACTATGTCTTTCAAACTTTTCTTTGAAGAGAAATACATATTGCAATGACTACAAACAGTTCCAACAAGACAAGAAACTTTACCCAATGGTGGGTTTATGTAAACGTGATCAGTAAAGCTACTGCAGACTGCTACTACCAATGTTATCAAATGCTACTGATGGATCTGAAGTTATTACACTCTCGTTGAAAGAAGTACTTTTTAAATCATCTACAACAGAAGTATTACCACAATTAAGTAATTCATTTGCTACATTCTGGTAAGGAAATGTGGATCCAGTGACATCATCAATTTCAATATCATAATGACCCCCTACACTGGTTGTATACAAAATATGAATAGGAGCTGTTGATATGTAATTGTTTTGTTCATCAAAAGTGATAGTATTAACAACATTATTATCATTTACACCTTGTGTAACAAAAATATTACGCCTGAAATGCCTACTTAAAGCGACTATACACTCAAATCCAGCATATACACCATCTAAAGATAACCCGTTTAAATCGTCACTCATTGATCCTTGGATAAAATCATTGAAATCATCTTCATGTTCCCTAATATAAGACACTGCAATTTGCCGTAACTCGGGATAACTACTTTCATGACCAAACAATCCGAAACTAACAGCTTTAAAAATACAATTGCCATCTCCATACACATGCCGCATAATGAAACCAAAATTACGAATATATTCATCCTGATTAAATACATCAAGAGGTACAAGAGCTCTACTACATGTGTCTACACATTGCATGCTGAAACTGTTCATATGAAACAAAAGTTGTTTTCTACCATTACAATTAACTACAAAATAGTATGTTCACAGACACAAAAATATATCACCGAAGTTAGTATAGTATTTCACAAATCAATATCAATTTTGATGTGCAGAAAATATTTAATTTCCAATACTTAATAAATTATAAAAGTATTCTTTAGTAAAATATACTTCAATAACTATTAATTACTATTTGAATATTTCAGTATTACTAGTATTTGTATTATCTTTCTTTTGTTGTTATACCTGATCAAACGCATCTGGAGCTATCTGGCTGTGTAAACCGGAACCATCAGTCTTGAAAGAGAAAAACATTAATATCAATGATCAAAATATTTGGAGTACACTCAGTTCTTTCCTTTAATCAAAATCAATAGATATCAGGTGAGTTTAACTTACTGTGACACACATACACAGGTGTCAGGTGAGTGAAACTTAACTTGACAAACATACACTCTTCATAAACAGGTACCAGGTGAGTAAAACTTACCTTGACACACATACACAGGTGTCAGGTGAGTGAAACTTACCTTGACATACATACACAGTTGTCAGGTGAGTGAAACTTACCTTGGTACACATACACTCTTTATACACAGGTGTCAGGTGAGTGAAACTTACCTTGACACACATACACTCTTCATACACAGGTGTCAGGTGAGTAAAACTTACCTTGACACACATACACTCTTCATACACAGGTGTCAGGTTAGTAAAACTTACCTTGACACACATACACTCTTCATACACAGATGTCAGGTTAGTAAAGCTTACCTTGACACACATACACTCTTCATACACAGGTGTCAGGTTAGTAAAGCTTACCTTGACACACATACACAGTTGACAGGTCAGTGAAACTTACCTTGGCACACATACACTCTTCATACACAGGTGTCAGGTTAGTAAAACTTACCTTGACACACATATACTCTTCATACACAGGTGCCAGGTTAGTAAAACTTACCTTGACACACATATACTCTTCATACACAGGTGCCAGGTTAGTAAAACTTACCTTGACACACATACACTCTTCATACACAGGTGTCAGGTTAGTAAAACTTACCTTGACACACATATACTCTTCATACACAGGTGCCAGGTAAGTAAAACTTACCTTGACACACATACACTCTTCATACACAGGTGTCAGGTTAGTAAAACTTACCCTGACACACATACACTCTTCATATACAGGTGTCAGTTGAGTGAAACTTACCTTGACACACATACACTCTTCATAAAAAGGTACCAGGTGAGAAAAACTTACCTTGGTACACATACACTCTTCATAAACAGGTACCAGGTGAATGAAACTTACTGTGACACACATACACAGGTGTCAGGTGAGTGAAACTTACCTTGACACATATACACTCTTTATAAACGGGTACCAGGTGAGTGAAACTTACCTTGACACACATACACTCTTCATAAATAGGTACCAGGTGAGTGAAACTTACTGTGACACACATACACAGGTGTCAGGTGAGTGAAACTTACCTTGACACACATACACTCTTCATAAAAAGGTACCAGGTGAGTGAAACTTACCTTGGCACACATACACTCTTCATAAACAGGTACCAGGTGAGTGAATCTTACTGTGACACACATACACAGGTGTCAGGTGAGTGAAACTTACCTTGACACATATACACTCTCCATACACGGGTACCAGGTGAGTGAAACTTACCTCCACACATATACACTCTTCATAAACAGGTGACAGGTGAGTAAAACTTACCTTGACACATATACACTCTTCATATACAGGTGTCAGTTGAGTTTAACTTACCATGGCACACAAACATCAACTTAATTTACTAAATATATATTTAAATTATACCTGGATAATATCTTCATATGCCTGATTAGGACTAAATTCAACTAGTTGCTGAGTTGGTGCTACCTGAAATCACAAGTAAAAACTTAGGTGCAAATAAGATAACCCACTAATATTTTTGTACATTTTGGTGTTGTTAAACAGACATTTGATCATTGATTTTCAATTAAAACCTTTACATCAATCATTACTGACTGCAAGTCTAGTAACACATGCTGTATCAATGAGGTGAATATTTGTATCAAGCTATATCAAATCAATTTCAGGGATTTAGATCATTTGGAGCAGTCAGCAGACACTGTGCTAATTTGAACTTTAAACTGTATGACCTAGACTTGATCTAATACTTGAAAGGACACACAGTTTTGTATGATGCTATTCTTATATCAATGCAACAGAAGATAAAAACAGAGAAAAAAGTTTATAAGAAATATATTGTTTTAATTATACCTGGAAGACTTCAGACAGTGCCTGATCAGGGCTAACTACCAGTACATGGTCAGTTGGCACTACCTGTAATAGATGCAAATATTTGCTTCTTTAAACCTACATAAGGGTTTCTCCATGACCTAGTGGTCTCAAGCGCTGTCTCAAGATCATTGACCTCTCACAGCTAAGGTCATATTTTGGAGATCCTCTTGCTTCAAAAACTTTAATAGAGGAAGTTTGCCAGTTACTTGTGGAAGGACAGTGTTTCTACTCGGATTCATTATGAGGTCTTCTACCACCAATAAAACTGGATAAGCCATATATAGCCTGAAATGTGTTAAAAATAGCTTTGGTGCTATTGCCTTTGCATTATTTATGTTACATAAATGCTTCAGGAACTTTTAACCTATGGTTGATTTTCATTCTATAAATAATTTATAACGATAAAATGACAAAACAAGACTATGAATCAATTTTTTAAACTGAGTCTGATTATTTGTCATAATGCAACACCATGGACTGTTGTCATATTTATCTTGATCTTAGACTCATTATCCAAAAGGCTACAGAGGTAATTGTCAGTATATTTATGTATAAAAGTTGCAAGTGCATATTAATTGTTTTGAGGCATTTCAATAAAGAATAGTTAGTCAACATATTTTTTTCTCCATTGGTACTTGTATTGTTTTATTTACTAAAAATAACTGTGAATGTATGAAATGAGATTATTAAAATACAACTTTATTTTACCTGGGTGATCCTATCTGGTGTAAGACCAGGACTGACAGCAACAGGCTGATCTGGCACTACCTACAATCAACAAAATTTAATGTTAGCGAAGTTGCATAGATCTATTACATTATTGAAATTGTAAAAATTATTTATACATTAGTTACATTTTAATAAAATTAGTCCAATCAATCAGACATTTGAAACGCTATTGCAACCTCATCAAAATTTGATAGATTATAATAATATAATTACACAATGTCATTCACACACAAATTCAGTGAATCATGGGCAATTGAATAGAACTGATGAACAGCTCTGTAAACAACGACAAAAAATGTTACTGTACAATGTGGGAAGATATATGTAATTGTATTGTTTAAATGCAATTCTATATTACCTACAGGTGCAATTCCTGGAAAAGGATCTACAGCAAACTGTGTTGGCGCTACCTGCAATCACGGCAAGTGAATATTTCATGATATCAACTTATTTGTGTGCTAAAATATTAAAGTTTTGTATGATACTGTAATGTCTTTATTTTTTTGTCCAAAGCAATATTTAATTGTGTTATTAATAATTGATTGACTATTTAGCATCATTATTATGCGACTGATGGCTAACAGACGATCAGTTAAGCTAACAACTTGGTTCCTGGAAGGTTAACCAGTACCAGTGCTTGACACACCCCATCTCTGCAAGCAACTGACAACTTTCCTACTTCAGCATCAGTAACAAATGATAATATATATCAATCATCACTGAGACGGTGACTGTGTGGTGATTTGAACTATGACAATGAAATGATAGTCAGACGTGCTACTGACTGAGCTAACCGGGCTCAGCTATTGATGGAATCTAAAATGATATACATACCATTTAATGTATTTAAGTGTATTCATTTCATATTTAATGGATATTCTTTATCTTACAATGGTTACCCTAAATAATAACACATTATTTCTTTTAAACAACTGTAAAGTATTCTCAGTGACTATCCTGTCATACTTTTAAAACTCTATCTATAAGAATTTATTTTACCAATTAAACTACCATTATAGGTGTGTTCATCTAAAAAAAAATAAACACAATGACAGGAGGATCTGAAAACATAAATTACAATGGATACAATTAAACCATTTTCAAATATTGGTAGAATGTGGGGCGGAAGTCAAATTGATAGAGTGTTGGCTGCTCATGCCTGAGGTTGCAGGTTTAATTCCCAGCTCGATCAGATGCCTCTCATAAAACAGTTACTCACCATCACAGTTTGCTATATATAGATTCAAACTCTTTACCCTTTGATTGAAAGTCTGACAAATTACCAACTAAGTGTGACATATTGCAATTTCTTGAAAGCCTTGTAAAGATTTATTATTTTGCTTCTCTGGAGACAACAAATCGGATGTCAAAATAATTAAAAAGCTGTGCATAAACACCTTATTTATGAGCTTAGTTACCAACCAAGATATTAATCCTGCTGTGGACGGATGTACACACACCCTTAGTATAATATTCTTTATTAAATTATTAACCAAACCATACATTGATTTATTGACATGCATTTTGAAACTAAGGCTATTATAGTATACTAAACACTTGGTGTGTTTGTTGTGTGTGTGTGTGTGTGTGTGTGTGTGTGGTGGGGGGGTTAGTAGTATCTATGTTCGATAGGGGTGGGGGGCTGGAGTTCGATCCTCCGCCACGACTATGTGTGGTGTCCTTGAGTAAGACGCTCTACCAATGAAGAGCGTGATTTGTAAACTGGTACCAAGTTTCACAATAGTAGCCTAGTAAAATTAATAAGTTTAAACTAAACTCTCGTTTACATGTGCATGATTGACTTAAACAAAACATAAACTTAGATTAACACATGTACCGGCGTTTACATCCAACCACTAATTCCATGTAAAAGACATTATTATTATTATCGAAAGCATTAACATTTCAATCTTGGATTTTAGGCATAGTGCCACCATTGCAAAAAGGAAGTGCTTCCGTGGGGTAGTCGCATAATGGCAGTTATAAATAATCCTCAATTCTTCTTCTTTAAAAATGCATTTTCCTTATTTTAATGCTCATTTTTTTATTCGAATGGCATTATTGATGTATTTTGAACATTTTGATAGCATTGTCATGTTTGAATTGTGAATTTAGAAAAAAAAAAGTGATGCTTGGAAATTGGGGTATGAATTCATGATTTCGGAAGTCTACTTTCACTTTGTCACCAGTGTACACACTGAGCAGAAAAAAAACTCTCTTATATGACACATGACCCCTACTTTTCTCATCATATTTTGATAGTGCAGAGGTTGACAAACAGTACAATGTAGGTTTCACTTCTTTCATTTGGGACTCTCTATGAATGACAAGCCTTCAAACTTTTATTATTTACTATAGAATAAAGAACAAAAATCAATGGTGGGGTTACACCTTTAGCAGTAAATAGAAAAATCCGAGTATTCCGAATGTTCCAAGTTGATCATGCGCATTGACAGGGAACCTTCCATTCGGAACTCCTCGGGCACTGCTCGCGCTGCAATTAGTATCATACTTAATTAATGACGTCATGACGTTGTGACGTATGCATAACAAGTTTTTCAAGAGAGACGTTTTTATTACAAAATATATCATTTCAAATTCACTTTCTATTTGATATACTTAAAAATAGCATAATAACATTCGACTTAAAAATCCGCGTATATGGATATAAGTATGGCCTGAAAGAACAAACGTTAACAAGAAAATTGCCGGAAACATCAATCAGGGATGAAGGCATCCAGGAACACCGCAACTATACTCTGGATGCGGACAGAGCAATTAGCAAGAAGTTACTTGCGACTGATCGGATGAAGATAGAAATCGTACAAACCGGTGGTGGTATCAAAATTATTCTTAATACGGGAGTGTTTGAACTGTTGAAACTTGCAGCCGATATGTTTTACACATCTGAAACCATGACGAACAAGTGTAAGAGAATCCCCATAATGGACAATAAAGAACGTCATGTTGAAACACAATTTAAAGTTTCTGAAGGGAAGAAATCTTCGTACACTTTCAATTTATACAACACCACCAGCTTCTGTCTGATAAATGGTAAGTGCGTTGAACTGTTCATGAATTCCCATTTACCGGACATTGTTGAAATTATTGAAACAAAGCTGGTTAACGAGAGCTTGACTACTGACGACGTGAATTTAGCCTTTCGTCAGATGTTACAACACTCTATAAATGAACAAACTGAAGACATCTCCGAATCCAGAATTTACAGCAGATTGAATATATGGACATTGGTGATAATCATGATGACCAAGTCGTTATGGTTGATCAAGAAGTCACTTTTAGAAAATCACCCGTTGAAGAATATTCGAAATCCACCAATTCCAACAATAGCGACGACGATGATCTGAAAAGTTTTTTGTCTAAAATACATGCTGAAATTATACAAGTGAAAACCACACTGTTGGGCACATTGAATGCACAAACCGAAATTTTTCTCAAATCCGCGACGAAATTTGCAGCGTCAAAAAACAATCAACTGTCACAGGAGGTCAACTTGAAAGTAAAATAGAAGACCTACAAAACGGCTGACAAACCATTGGTGATAGAGTACAGAAATGTAGTGACATTATTCAACAACGCCTAATGGCCATATCTGATGCATTGAAATACATACAGAAATCACGACAATCTCCATCTCAGACTGTAACTGATACTTTACCAACAGAAACCCAAAGCATCCAGAATATAAATGATCCATCTCTTGAAACTCCAAACAGTGAAATAAAAAACTGTCGAAGCAAGACCTTGATAATCGGGGATTCTATACTTAAAGAAATTCTGGAGCGCGGACTCCAAGACACGATGGTGATTTCAATATCAGGCGGAAAAACGCGCGATATATGCAGGCGGCTAAATCGACTTGATGCGGCTGAATATGACAACATGTCGGCGGTAATGATGCGGCTGTCGGTACGCATGTAACTGATGTTTATGATTGTTTGGTGAAAACCATTTACGATTTGCTCTAGTCAGAGCTATAGACAAAATGCTGGCTATTATAAAGTCCAGGCAGATCAGCGATAGCTATGAGAGTCCAAAATCATCAAGTAGAAATTGGTGCTCAAATTGCCGCATGAGCAACCATTCAACTCTGGAATGTGGTAGAAGACCTTCGAAATGGTGCACAAACTATCATATGTCTAACCGCACAATCGAGAACTATGGACGACGTGCGCATACTTCTTTCAACAATGGCAAAAATGGCTTCGGATGGCTTACGGTTCTGCACGCGAGAGACGATCATCAGATAGACGGCAACAACAATAGGAATGTGCTGGCAAACACATTTCGACGAAAAACTCATACGAATATGTAATGCATGTATGCACGGAATATGACGAGGTAGAATGTTTTTGTGATTATACTGTACAATTTCACCGGGAAAAGATCACTGTTTTAAAATGATTTCTCCGTTGTTTACACGTAACAATGCACTAAAAGAACAGTCGCGATATAAACTTATATATAACTTTAAAAAAATAGCTTTTTACGCAAAAACTAAATTGTACTTAAAACAAACTAATACTATAATAAACAATTCTGAATGTAATTTATTGCCGTGCATACTGGTTTTTAAAGAAAGGAAAATACTATCAGGAGAATCATTAATTCTAATGATCAAAAATATAATTTCAGTGAAACTTGTTCAATACTGTACATAAATAATGAACTGCATCTCATATATAATATTAACATTCTATAACAATGCGATACATCATAATACATGTATAAGTAAGTCGTACAAACCAATTCAAAGTAGAAGTGTTAATGAGATTTTATCTGTTACCTGTAATTCATATAATGAATCGAACAAAATGGTTCCATTTGCCTACAAAAATAATGGCTTACATGTCGCCAACCTTAATATACAACACATCTTACCAAAATTAGATGAAATAAAACAACACCTGAATCAACCATTTTCTACTGATATATTAGGTTTATGTGAAACTTTTCTTACGGGAAAAACTGAGGATCGTTACCTACAAATAAAACATTTTCACCTTGAGCGCAAAGATCGTCAATACAAAACTGGAGGTGGGATCCTTATATATATATATATATCAGACAAAATTTCCTACGTAAGGCGTCATGATCTTGAAACTGAAAACATGGAATCAGTGTGGTTACAAATAAACCTTTGTAGAAATAAACCATTCTTAATTAATTTTGTTTACAGACTTCCAAATTCTCCAATATCTTTGATAGATAAATATGAACATGAATTTGACATGGCCGATTATAAAAATGTTGAAATACATGCTCTTGGAGACTATAACATAAATTACTTTCCTCAAAATGAGACAAACAAATACAAAAGTACACGTTGGGATAGCTTTCTGTCAAAATTTGGACTTTCACAACTTATTAATTCACCGACAAGAATAAATAAAAATAGTTCTACAATTATTGATCATATATATACAACGAGAACTGACATTATAGTTGATACTATTGTTCCAAATTAAGCTATCAGTGATCACTATCCAGTAACACTAACTAGATCAACGTGTTCTAGAAAAGGCCATAGAGACAAAAAGAACTATGATTCAATATTGTACAGGTCCTTCTCAAAATTTAACATAACATCTTTTCAAGAAGATCTGGCAAAATCCTCACTAGGGTAGTTGAAATGATCTCAAATCCTAACGTATCTTTAGATATGTTTTATAATATTTTGAACAGCATTCTAATGAAGCATGCACCTTACAAAGAAAAAATAATAAAACAGGAAAATAAACCTCAATGGTTTACAAATGAAATTAATGAGGCAATACACCACAGAGACTATTTACACAAACATAAAAAAATTGATGAATATAAAATTGCGAGAAACACTGTCACTTCAATGATACGAAAAAGTAAAAAAGAGTATTACAATAATGCTATACAAAATAATGAGAGACCAAGTATCTTGTGGAAGAGCTTAAATGACATCACAAACTCAAACAATCGCAACATAATTATACCAAATAAATTGATAACTAATTCAAATACTGAAATCGAAGGAAAATTAAATATACTAAATGCACTAAACAAGCATTTTGTCAATATTTCTGATATAATAGAAAAAACAAATTTTGTAAAGAACAATTTTAATGATTTACATCAATATCTTAACGAACGTCTAATGTATAAAATATTTGATATAGAGAAAATCACGCCTTTTGAGGTAAAAAAAATCATCGATAAACTTGATATATCAAAATCAACTGGCCTGGACGGCATAGGACCTAAAATATAACGATACTGTGGTGACTACATTACATCTGAATTAGCATCGATAATAAACAATAGTATAGTTAGTGGAGTATTTCCAGAAAAACTGAAAGAAGCATATGTTTTTCCTATATTCAAAAAAGGAATTAAAGAGGATCCCTGCAATTATCGCCCAATATTAATACTACCAACTATTTCAAAAATTTACGATCGACATATTGCCCACAATTACAAGAATTTTTCAAAACTACCAATATTCTTCATGAAAAACAATCAGGATTTCATCGAAACCATTCATGTCATACAGCCTTAACAATATTGATAAATACATGGCTAAAATATATTGATGATGGTAAATATGTTGGTGCTGTATTTCTAGATCTACAAAAAGCATTTGATCTAGTTGATCATGAAATTTTACTTTACAATCTGAAACTTTATCATTTTACTGATAGAACATTAAATCTTTTTAAATCGTATTTGTCCAATCGAACACAAATTATTAAGGTGAAAAATATGTATTCACAGAAAATGATTGTAAAATCTGGTGTTCTACAAGGATCAATTCTTGGGCTACTTTTGTTTCTTATATATATATAAATGACATGCCAATTATAACGAGGACAAATAATATTGACCTCTATGCGGATGATTCCACTGTATATGAATCTAATCGAGATTTATCAATAATTGAATCTATATTACAAAACAGATTGAAAAATATTGATGATTGGTGCAAACTTAATAACATGGCACTACATCCCAGAAAATCAAAATGTATGATATTAAGTACAAATTATAAAACAAAACATGCAATGAATATTAAATTACAAATTGGTAACACTTCAATTGAAAATGTAACAGGACAGACTATATTAGACGTATATGTTGACAATAATCTAACTTGGCACAACCTTGTAAAAAATGTTATTAACAAAATCAATTCGAAAATAGCACTTTTGCGACGAATATCGTATTCCTTTCCCCTGATATGAAAATGCTTTATTATAAGGCATATATAATGTCTACCATCGATTACTGCAATACCATTTGGGGACTTACTTCCAAAACTGACACAAATAAGTTACTAAAAATACAAAATAGAGCTGCAAGGATAATCATGCAACGTAAAAGTTCGGATAATTTACTAAATGAATTAAATTGGCTCTCATTTGAAAACAAATGTAATTACCACTTAGGTGTATTGATATATAAGGCTATAAATGAACTTACACCTGATTACATCACCAATATTTTGTCATTTGCAAATAATGAAAAATATAATCTTCGATCCAAACAAAATAATGATCTTGTCCTGGTGAGACATTGCACTAATTATTTAAAACAATCATTAAACTACAAAGCTGAACATTTGTGGAGAACAATTCCACTTGACATTAGAAAAAATAACAAATTGTGCACTTTCAAACAAAATCTTCTTGCAACAATAAATTGTAAAATACCCAATTTTGATATTATTTGGAATGACTATAAGCCACTTATATCTTGATACAAATTTGAAACATTTTTCATGTTACTCTTTCAGTTTTAATTTAGACACATTTGTTTGATTACAAATACATATATAATTTGTAGATAATTAATTATATCAATCCCCATCCCCTCCCCAGAGTGTTTTTATTTTTTCCTTTTTTTTCTTTTCTCCAATCAACTATAATATTTAACTGCTCATTATCAAGACTAGACCTGCAATAAGAATAATTATTTAATGTTTATATACATCAATAAAGCATTACTTTCTTCTCAAAATAATAAGTTTACAAAGTCAGATAAAAGATTCAAAGCAGATTGTTTTATGACAATTGGATTGTTTTTTTTATGCATTCATCTATCATAAATAAATGAACTCCAACATTCAATTTAACATGTATTGTTGCTTTATAGTGTATACATTACAACAAGTGAAAAGCATTTTGATAACGTTACAAGGTTGACTCTCATCGATGTTTGTTAGACTGGATGAGTACTTATTAAAGATTTGTAGATGAAATTTTGCATTTTTTAAGTTGTGTAGTATTTGCTCAGGAATTTGCAGAACTTAAGCTTATACACTTATTGTTTCAAAATATCTCTAATACAAATGATTAACCTGCCAAATGTTTAATGATATTCCACTATATAACTAACTACTTTATATTAAATTGTGAAAATTGATTTCAATTACATGTATATTGTTCTGCACGTCTACAAATGCATATATGTACAAGTTATCTTAATGTCTGGTAGCCATTGAGTTGTTGACCCCGGTTTCACTAATTTAACATATTTTGATAGTTTTCTCAGCGATACTTTTAAATGCTAAAACATCACACTTACTGATTATGTTGCAAGTTATATTTTATCATTAAGTACAGAGGTGTTATAACTGTATGTGATAAATTAACTGTGAAGTATTTCAAATAATAATTAAAAGAGAAACTGAAATTAAATTGTTTGGGGTGGGGAATTTCGGTTTGAACATTTTTATTAATCTTGATAATACAGCCCTTGAGATTTAAACTACACAAACAAACTATCTGGATTTAGTGGGCACTGTTTGTTACTCATTCATTTCCCACAGACAGTGAGACACTCAATGGCTATTAGAAATTTCTAAATGTATATATAATTGTCATGAACTATTTTGTATCAATATTTCTGTCTTTGTACAACTAAATTGAAATAAAAGTTCCAAAAAAAAAAAAAAAAAAAAAAAAAAAAATCTTAAATAAAACATCTTTTACAAATATAAACTACTCAGGCTCAAAGTAAACTGTATGCATAATAGTGTGTCTGATCATTGATTTTTTTTTATTATTATTCTAATTTGAGTGTATAATTTCGTTGAATAATTTACAATATTTTTATAATTAAATTTAAATGTGTTTGTCTAGTTCATATTGATCAATATCAATTTAAACTTATTGATTGATTATTATCTAAGCATATCATTCAGAAAGTAGGTCTAATATTGACAATCGTTTTATTATTGTTTTTATTATTGTTGTTGTTGAAGGCCATATTGAAAATAAGTTATATGTGATATTATATTATGTACTCTTAATATGTTACCTTCGAAAAATAAAGTTGTTATTATTATTATTATTATTACACAGCAGTGATTATTCTCCCTTGCAGCCCTCAGATTTATCAATACAAATTTATAGTAAGAACATTGTCAATGAAACTACCTTATTTAACAAAACTTAATTACATAAATAATCATTTCATTCTGTTATTTAGGTATAGCTGTAAGTGAAGATGGAACTCGGGTGCATAACATGGAAGAACTGAAACTGATATTCTGTCATCCAGAAAGCATTTTCAGCAACAGAGGGAATAACCTATTGAGAGAAACATGTATATCAGCTGTATTTATTGATGAATGCCATGTTGTTGAAGAATGGTAACATTCATGGTCATGTTTTGTTACCAGTTTGAAAACACTGTTTAATTTGTTTTCATTTCAAAACTATTTTAAAACTGTTTTATTAATTTACTAAAGCAGAATTTGAACCTTTGAACTAAGAATGGTTTCAAAATTTGGCTCTATCAGAAATATTTACTGGTTAGATTCTTGCCATTATGAAAGTTTGGTTATTTGGACATTGAATCTAGTATTTTTTTTATTATTAAGCATCATTTTATGCCTTTGAGTGCTAAAACACAATCTGTTGGGCATTGATATAGCCTATTTCCATTAAAACATGCTATTCTCTGTCTGTTATTAATCTTGACACAGGAAGTTATCAAAAAGATAGTCTTAGTAGTACAAGAAAGTACACACTCCTTCTGGGAGTAGATGTCAGTTCAAGTCCGACCTATGACAAAATGATAGACTTCCATCAGTTCAAGTTTAATTTTGCCATCGCTTTGTATAGCATACAGTTAATATTTATTTCCTCGAGGATTGTCACTCTGTCTGTCTATCTGTCTGCCTGTCTATCTAGTCATTAGAATTTGTTTCTGGAACACTACTCCTAAAGGACTAATGGAAGACCATAACTTTATCTTGAATAATTATCTCTGTTTGTACTGAATTTTTTTTTTTACTTATCCAGAGCATATTTTAAAAGTTTTTGAATTTAGAAAGAAAAATGTTTTTAAAAAATTGTTAGAAATGTTATATTTTATTTTATTGTTTACAAAATATATACATTTTATATATTCAGGATGAAGAAGTTTCGAACCAGTTTTGGAAAAATAGCTGATATACAAGCTATGTACCCTGAGGCACCATTTGTTAGTTTAAGTTGGACCATGTCAGAAGGAAATCTTAGACAGATACCCAAGATCCTTCGACTTAGAAATCCAAAGATAATATCAATAAACCCTGATCGGCCGAACATATTCCTTATCCGGCAGAAGAAAGGAAAAGGTAACAGAAGAGAAGCTGTAAGAGAAATATTTTGTCAAGAAATTGATAATCTTAACACGTTGAAACACTTCTATCCTGTCACCCCTTTATTTCTACCAATGTCATCCATGTCAGAGGCCATTTTATATATTCATTTTGTACTTGGCAATGAGCATTTTTCAAAACGAATCTACTCTGCTATTTATAGCAATCAAGATCCTGAACTTGTGTCAGAGACCTTGAAGGAAATGAAAAGAGAAACACCAACCATTCCCTTGGTGCTTACTACATCATTTGTAGGAATGGGCTTTGATCCTGTTAGTGTGACCCGTGTTGTCCGCACATGTCCACCAAGGTCTCTGTCTCAATATTTTCAGGAAATTGGCAGGGCTGGTAGGAGAGACCAGAAAGCAGAAGCAGTCTTATGGTTTTGTGCCTCTGACATAGCTTGTAATGTAGACGGTCTTAAGAAAGATATTGTAGAGTACTGTACAACCAGTACATGTTTGAGAGATTTATTATTGACTTCATTTGGTCACTATAGTAATTCAGTATCTGGTTGTCAGTGCTGTTCCTTGTGCAGATCTCTCTGCGAGTGTGATGAATGTTTCAGACTTGCAATTAATAGTATGTCATTTGGGTGATAGGAGGCACTTTAATATTGATATGGTTACCTCTGGTCTTCAGAATGTTAAATATTTACAAGATAAGACTGAAAGGCCAGTGCTAATTGCTGACTAATGATCTTATACTTCATGATCATCATCATGCACATCATAGTAATGATGATTCCATGTAACTCTTTTAATTACACGTTGTAAGACATCATGAAATGTTTGTACATTTAACCCTGTTATATGACTCGCCTTGCAACTCGGGAAACCAATACATTTTCGTCCTGCTTCTATCCTGAATGGTCGAAGCTGTCGTATCTTGCCTGAAATGGTTGTAACATCCTTTTCAGCAAGATCTTTTGTATGCCGACCATTCTTTTTTCTTATATTTAGAGAACTTTCAAGATGAGAAACAATATCATTAATTGTATCGGCAGATTGTGTACAACGCTTTATTGCTTTTTCATTTTTGTTTGCCCCAAGCTGTTTAATAAGAGCTTTTTGATTTCTAACGGAATGTTCTTGAACTAAATCTGCCTCGACATTTTGATTTGTTCCCCCCCTTCATGTTAACAAATGCAGTGTCTAATATCAATGCCCTGTGGTATGGTGACAAAATATGATTTGCCTTTAAAATAAAATCAATGTTTCCACCATATATTTTGATCTTGGGCTCCATGTGTAAAAGAATGGAATACTGTACATTGCATTGATGATCAACTGTTCACCATCTCCAGCTTTAGATGTGTCACATAGTTGCATAAAATGCAGTGCCCAGTGACATAACTGGGATGAGTAATTGAACAGTCCATCATCAGTACCATGTACAATATCAGTTAAACCTGACATTTCACCATATTTGAAGTACCGGTATTCCATAAATTTTTGTAACGTATCAACTGTCAAATCTCGTCTACTGGAAATATTGTTTGATTGATGCGCTGGAATATTTTTGTGGCTGTAAAGTAGTGTCATCCATCCCAAAATATTCCAAGAATTGTTCAACAATCATAGCTTTCCCAACATCAGTAAGTAAATTTGCGTGAGACTGGTAGTTTTTATTTACTTTTCCATCCACGCTATCTATACCTAGAAGGGATTTAAAAAAGCTGAGTGTGCCTGGTTGTCTAGTTGACCTCACATGGTTGAGTTTTTTGTAGATCTTCTGTAATAAAAATACAATGATTGCACATTATTATAGTATGTTCAATACATGCATATATAATTTCTCTATTGTTTGCTCAAAAGCAGACAAGCTAAATTGTATTAGGATTTTTGTTATTTTTAAACAGTAGACATATAACACTGAATTTTGTGAGAAACACTCTAGTTGTTCTGCACATTTATTGATTCAAGAATTGTATGTCTTCGTTATATAATTGCCACATGGAAGTTGTTATTGGAAAAGTATAAAATGTATTACTACCATATGGTAGACTCAGCTCAGAGATTCAGTAACTTAAAAGCAAACACAAACCTCCGAAAAGTCTTGTTTGTTATGCCACCATTCTATTACAATTGGATAAATATCTTCAAATCTCTTGCCTCTCGATAGTGCCAGTGACCTCAACTGCTTCGCTTCATGTAACCGAATTCTGGTCAGCTGGTCTCCCCCCACACACACACTTTGTTTTTTCTGGTACATCTCTGTGTTTCCTAATATGTGGAGGATATCATATATTCAAAGTCATTTTGAATAACAGTGCATTGATTTAATTAAGTAGTTAACTAGCTATGGTTGATCTAGGTGAAAACAGAAATAGAACAAACATAAACTTTACATTTTCATGGCTATATTAATTGTTGATCATCTGGGAAATACTACATGATTTTGAGTAATACTACCCATACCACAATCTTTTACAAAGTTTGGTTGCTCCAAACAATTTCAATTAAACAGAGTAATGCATAAAATTGAATATTTTGTAGGTTATATGTAAGCAGGATTCGAGGTCACTTTGAATATTTTTGTTAATAATCTAAATGCAAAAAAATCTACATATTGATTTTTTGTCACTGCCTATGTCAGAAAAGTAACACCTATGGGCTTTTATTCATTTGACTAATGTAAACAAAATTAAAGTTAAATTACCTAGAGCTTCTTCAAATAGATTTTCAAACTGATCTTGGTAAGAGTCAAGAATGGCAATACAGTCTTCATGTTTCGTTTCATTTTTAAACTGAATTGGCAGGGAGAAGACTTTGCTTTTTGTTTTGATTCTCTGATATTGGCCTGGTAGTAGTTTGGGACAACCATCCACTTAAATGCTTCGAACTCCTGCAAATCATTTTCAACATATATATATAATAAACTGTATAGTGATACATACATATTTCACTTAATTTTATATCATTTGTTTATTTTTATTATTATCAAATTGTTGAAATTTTTTGAAAATTAGAGAGATTCAGACTAAGGCGTTTTACATGTTACTTCACCAATTTTGATACAGTGCAAGTTAAAATATAAACTGTACTCCATAATGTATGTGTATACAAAATTCACCTTGAAGATCTTGCCCAATAAAAATGTATATGCCTGTAAAAGTTTCTCTTTGTCTTCAGGCCTGGACGTCTTGAGGACTAAGACTGTTCACATCAACTATAATTTAAGTTCACAAAAATGCTTAGATCATAAATGAACATAATAACAAAAAAAAAGAACATTTTCATGTTAATTTGCTTCATCTATTTAAGTTGAGAAAAGTCAATATACAGTCAAACCTGTCTTAAGCAGCCAGTCATGGGAATGAGCAAAAGTGGCCTTTTTAGACAGGTCGTTGCTTATAATATTAATACAGGTTAACTTGCTCTGAAATTAAAGAAATGGAAAAAAGTAAATGTGACTGCTAAAGACAAGTGGCTGCTTAATACAGGTGACCACTTACACAGGTTTGACTGTATAAATAATTCAACAATTTTCTCTGCAGACAAACATGGGATATTTATAAGTCAGTTTGAAATATTTAAATTAGTATACTACAACTTGCATTTCAATTTTAAGAATATCAAATTCACAATATCAAACATAGCTATGGCATTGCTGCCCTGGTTTAGAAGATATTTAACCTAACAACACAAAGACATCTTTTTGATAGACTTTAGAAATGCCGCAATAATGTAAAATTCTTATTTGACATGCATTTCGTAGTTTGAAAACCCATGAATTTATCCTTAGTTGGATTTGAACCAACATCTTCCATCTCAAAAGATGGACGTACTTCATTGTACTATAGGGATGATACGTTATTATTGAACATTTAATTTTGATATTAATTTTGTAAAAATAATAAAAGTGAGCATCAATAATTTTAAACTATAATGTATAATGGAAAATATTACTATCCAAATACTTCATACTTTCATTTATGCTGATCATCTTTAAATTAACAATTCTAAGGCAACAATATAACAATTTAGAAATTTACTTCTAGGTGGTTGTTTATCATATTGATTCATCTCTCCTCTTGCAAATATAACGTTACTCGCAAACAAGTGCATATCTCTGTTCTGCTTATCAATCCCCTGTTGGCTTGTGCGGACATAGATGTCCAGGTTATCACCTGTAACCTTTAATGATGGATTTGTCTAAAATCAAGATATAGAGTACACACATTACTATGTAGTTATTATATATAAAGCGAAACTAACTATAAGTTTCCCATGTCTATTAGTTATGCATGTGTATCAAGGAAGCATTGTTACTCTGAGTGTATTATGTTTTATTCATGAATATCATTTCTTTTTATAGTCGAACCTGTCTTAAGCAACCAATCATGCAAGTGAAGGAGCAAAAGTGGCCTTTTGAGACAGGTAGTTGCTTAATATAGGCTAATTCACTACGAAATCAGTGAAATAGTAAATATGATTGCTTAAAACAGGTCGCTGCTTAATAGAGATGACTGCTTACAAAAGTTTGACTGTAATTACTGATAATTGAATATACATGTTGCAATGTAATAGAATGGCATCATTCATATAGTAATCACTTAATATGGGAAACCATCAATCTGACAAAGATGTTGGAAAGCATAATATGCTAAAACAAAATATTTTTTTATAAATTACCCGCAGTATTTCAATTATGCCTTGTGTGCTCTGCTGGCACATCTCATCCTGTAACACAAGTTTACCTCTCACTGACATAGCCACACCAAGTTTATGGAATATATCCAGTCCCTTTAAAAACAGTAATTTACAAAATTATTACATTCATGCAGCTTTTACAATTAACAGTTGAGCATTGCAAATGAAAATATCAACATAGATACTAGATCCCTCATTTGTAGAAAACTTGTAACAAAATAGTTATTACAGAAATATTGTTAATTAATTCAACATTGAATTGAAATTACTAACAGAAGGTCTGTACTAACACACCAACAAAGATTATTCTAAAATGTGAAATAAATAATATTTATATAAGTATATTTACAAGAAAGTTGACATTGCATCTCATTGCCATTCATTTCTCATCGCAGATTCAAGTGGGAAAGTCATAAACTACTTACTGAGATGTGTGTACTTGAGCACTGGTTAACCTTCTAGGATTGAGTAGTTATGGTAAACTAGTCATCTGTTAGCCCTTGATGGCATTAAAATGACACTTAATCATGAAATAAATATTACATTGCCTATCTTCTTTTTTTAAACACATTACAGTCATGTTTCATATGGAATTTGGTTTTATTAGTGATCAAAGTTGAACATTTGAATAGAGCAAATGTCATTCTGATTGTCAATAGCAATCCTAATTTGAAAGAGTTTGTACCAATATTGGATTGTACTTCAGCACCTGAAGGTGAGTGATCTTAAACCATACCTCAGCCACATGGTCACAAAGAATTCCATTAATTATACTGATTATATTAAAAGTAAGAGGTATCAATAAAAAACTTACATTATCATCAAGATTGCTCTTTATGGCTACAATGGTAATAATCTTATGCCATGCAGTCATCATCTGATTCCTACTTTTTATCGCAATAGCATATATTGCACACACTTGGGATTTTAATTCTACACCTTTCATTATAGTAGAAAGAATATCCAACAGAAATGGTAATCTAAAAAGAAAATTATTTCCATTCATTGTATTAAATTCAGTATATTGACAACTTTAACATTTATTGTCAAATTCAATACTGTTTAAAATGTGATACAAGAATCTAATGGTATTATGTCACTTTTGTGAAAATATGGTGAAAAAATACTGTTCCAAGAGTGCAAAAAACTGATATAAACACGTTTTCAAAGGCAATTAATTGTCTATATGTTAGAAAGTTAAAAAAATAATGTTATAGTCCCATATGACCCAACAAAAAATGCAGGTGGTAGCTAGCCCTGGCATAAATTCTACAACATGGTATTGCAACTACTATATACATTTCATAAGATTCATTTAAAACTGCAAGTTGCACACAGTGTCATCTGTAAATTAATGGCACTGGTGAGCTTATATAAAGGATACATTGTAATGCAAGAAAAGCTTTCCTGCAACCAACTTCATTATAAATGCTCTCAATGAAGTTTTCACTTTCTTTAACCAGATATCTTACATCTTTACAGGTTTTCAGGATAGATGGATCCTTAATTGAAGTTAGAGATTGACAATTTTGTTCCAGTTCAACAAGTATCAATCTCTGGATTTGTAGCTATAAAACTGGATCCTGGTACATTTTCTTGATTTGTTTATAAGTGTCACTGTCAACAGTTCCTACAATATTAATAGAATACCGTCTTTATAAATCTGAAATGTTAAGCTTCTGTCTAAGATTTTACTGTATCAGGAAAACAGAAAATTCATGATGTCAAATGCAAAATAGAAACAAGAGGCACAAGAAAGCAAGAGAGCATTGGGACCATAGCATTTTTTTTTCGAAATTTCACACAATATTCAATCTCTTTTGGAGGGAGAGGGTGTGTGTTGTTGTTGTTTTTTGTGTTTTTTTTCTGGGGGGTGGGGGTGGGGGTAGTCTTAACCCTTTAAGGATAAATACCCACACCACATATAGGAAAGATATGAAAATATATGCAAAATCAATAAAGATTCAGTTTCATTTAAAAAAAAAAAGTATTAATGTTTATAATAATGACAAATCTCCCCTATTTGATTTTTAACCCCATGGACACCATTTGTACAAATCAAATAGTATTACAGTGGCTTATCATTACTGCATAATTGTTTTCAAAATCTGTTGGGCGGTTCATAAGAAGAAGACATTTTAAGTTTTCTACTATTTTTAGTAATGGCAGCCATCTTGAATTTCAGATCGAATAAAAAATTCAATTATCTCCTATGCAACAGAAAAATCCAAGTGAAGTTTGAGTTTAATTAGCATAATGGTTTCAGAAAAAAAGTGCTATTACATGTTACCGACAACAGACAACCAGCCGTCCCATAAGACCTTCTGGCATTTGGCCAGTAGAGCTAAAAATATACTTCAATTTGTTTTACCTTCATCATATCTTTGATCCCAGAGATCATTCTTTTGAAAAGAACAACATGAATCAACCTGTAAATGACTTCCTGAAAAACAAAACGCATACATAAAATGATATTATAAAATTATTACAAAATTATGTCATATAAAATATGAACAAACTTGACTGACTTATTAGTAGAGCTTAGAATGAAATTAAAATATAGTTGTAATATACAACATGGTGATTTGAAAATATTGTTACTTTGAAAACGAGAAATGAATGAAATCATCCAATATTGCAATACCCGATTTAACTGGTTTTAGTTGTGCATACGCGTGATCATTTTCATCATTCTCTGACGTCTGACTGTCAACTATGGACTTGATACCTGAAACTATATAAAAATTTTTTATAAAAGATGCCAAATCCACCTTTATTGTCGATATAATTCGGGAAAGGAGACCATTGAAAGGTAAGGTATTTAGACACAAGTATCAATTGTCATTTTCGTTTTCAATTACATGCAGTTGAAATGTAATAACTACATTGCATTCTAAAATGTTTGTAATTGCATACATTTATAAATGTTAATACATGTTTCAATAAAATGATTTTGATATATTCATTTTAATAATAGCATAATAATACACAGACACGCATCATATTAAAGGATACTGGATAACTAATTTGCGATTTACAGTGCAATTTCTATACAAGCAAATTGCTCTTGTTTCACCAACATATACTTAAATCTAGGGAAACCAGTGAGGTGGTCATGATTTTAGACTGTTTCCAGTAAAATGATATATAGTTCAATATTGATTACATGATACAATAAATATCCAGTCAACACTTAGTTAAGGGTTTAAGTATTTAAATAGCTTGAAACAAAGCAAGGACACAGAATTAAAAAAAGAACAATTACCTTTCCCGGCATAACCATGGTCGAGCTGGCAAATGGCAGGTGTATCGTGCAGGACAGTGGTCTGCTCTGTAAATGTATTTTATAATCTCTACATTTCTTAAATGTATCTGTTAACAATTCATAAATTAACTGTAAATCTAAGAAGCGCAATATGTTGAGTAATGGGTATAAATATAACAATTTGAGTGAAATTGTTTTAACTTGCAAGTAAATAATATATATGGCTATATGAACATTCTATATGAGGTATTATGGGGCAGGTAGTAGTAGACAAGATAATAGGACAATCAAATCAATGCTCCCTGAAATGATATTTGGCTAGAACCAGTGTTCTTCAAAAATTTATTGCTTTTTTTTACAATAAGATTAATTACCTATCCCTGCATAGCCATGGTCAAGCTGTACACATGGGAGTTGCTGATATTGTGTAGCTGTGGTCTTTTCTGTAAATGTATTTTATATATTTATATTTAAAAAACATACCAGTCTGGTACCATTTATATAGGCTCCTCTGAAAATTATCAGCGGGAATAACGAAATAAAAGAAGACATAATTAAATAAGAAAAGTTATTTTGAAAGAAACACTCAAATTTTATACCACAGTCACCCATTTATTAAAGTATTCATTTCATATAAATTTTATAACTTGATTTATTTTACACTTGCATGGTTCTTACCTTCTATGACTTGAATAGAACACGGTTAATCAGCAGTGCATATACCATCATCATGCAGCACATCTATCTGTTAACAATCGATAAACAAACTGACAGTTACATATACATGTATATCACTTTATTTTTTCTGTATTTGATTTAAGAAATGATATTGTCTTTATCTTATAGAACACATAGAGAACACTTAGGAACCATTATTTAATGAACAGGTATGGTAAGTAAATTAACTTTTGAATATTTATGTTAGTATGGGCTTGTAGTAAAAGATTATATAACATTGGGAGACTGACTTACCAGTGACTGCTGGTGTATGTTGCTTCTTCCACAAGAAGTACAAATATTTCTGAAATTACATATATAAATTACATAAACACATGGTTTGAGAGACGATTTCGTTGAACCAGAAGTTTACAACAGACAACAGTCACAGTGAATTAATACTAGCATTCCATAGCATTCCATACAAAATATTTCATACACTTATTTCAACACTATGCTACCATTATTCGTAGATGGTAATTGAGAATGTGTAAGTATCCAGTGTCATAATTCAATTGTGAAGGAAACTGGACATGAAATATTAAAATGTTTGTAGTTATTATATAAAGCATAATTTACGATATCTGATACGGTTCGAACTCGCGACATTTGGGTTGACAGTTCAAACAGTTAACACTACGCTATCGGAACAGACAGTAGTACAACACACTTAATATTGATATCTAGTTTACTCTTTAGTTTATGTAGCAGATAAATCGGCTATCATACTAAAAACGCCCGTAATATGATAGGTTCCATCTTAAAATACAATGACGTACAGTCAAACCTGTACTAACGGTCACCTGTTATAAGCAGCCACCTGCCTTAAGCGGCCAGTTTCAGACCCTCCCGTCGAAATTTACTATATAATTTAACTGCAATAGGCGGTCACCTGGTCGACGTGGCCAGCGGCCAACATTTTTGGTCCCAAATGCATTAAAAACCTCCTAAAACGGTCACCAAATGAACAAATTTTACCGTAAAATATTGATTTTGGCATATAAAAATTGCATTACGGCCACAGAATTAATATTTAATTAAAGTACTAAAAACCAAATAAATCAAATAATTATAATATATCTTTAATTTAAAATAAGTTTCTTTTAGTTTAAACTTTCTTAATTGGCCGTAAACAAACCAAACAAAGCTGTTATTGTGTTCTACATAATCGCCATTTTTCCGACTCAAACCAAACAGAGCTGTTATTGTGTTCTACATAATCGCAATTTTTCCGACTCAAACATGAGTGTAGTGCATGATAATTTTCACATCTCTATTTTTAGCTTACATAATTGGTTAAATAGACAGATCAAAGTGTTTTGTGTAAACACGTTAACTGTGAAAAAGTCGGCATATAAAAAGATTAAAGAAGCTAATGTTTTTGAGACGATAATTAGAATGGCAGTTTGTTCGTGCTTTTAACGAACGATAGTTCGTGCTTTTAACGAACGATAAGGAATTAACTCATTAAGTTCACACTTGTAAAAAGCGCTAATTGTGGAAAAATATAAAATTTGGAAATGATTTATTGTGACTTAAATCATAAATGTTTTGATTGTCAGCGTGTTAACAATGCCACCAAAACGGAAACGTTTGACTTTGGATAAACGTGTTGAGGTTGTGAAATTGTTAGAGTCTGGTAAAAGCAGTAGATTTATCGCGGATAAATTAGGTGTTGGGAGGACCCAAATTCAAAATGTGTGTAAACGGAAACGTGAAGTTATGGAGGAGTACGATTCTAATTCAAACCCGGAGAATAAACGTGTTCGTCGAGTGACTGCCAATGATGAGATTAATGAATTGTGTTACAAGTGGTTTGGTGATGCTACTTTGCGAAAGGTTAACGTTTCGGGCCCCCTTCTGCAGCAGAAAGCTTTGAAAATCGCGAGTGATTTGAACATTGAGACTTTTAATAATAATACTGTTCAATAAAACAATTTTCAATTTCAGCTGTTTTTTGGTCATTTTCTATTAAAAAATGATTATTAAATCATTTAATCCCTCCAAATATAAGTGTATGTATACATAGTATCACATACATAAAAAAACCAATATACAAAAATACTTCGCTAATCTGGGTGAAAATTGATGACCCTGTAGTAGGCAGCCACCTGTCTTAAGCAGCCAATTTGGCCCCTTCCCTTGGCTGGCTGCTTAAGACAGGTTTGACTGTAGTTTCAAAAAGCTGATTCGGTTTCTTTTTGTTTTTATAACTTTATTACTGTTTATTATTGATGCCATTATTTACATCATTGACAAAGTTTTAGACTCGCAGTAATAGGTATGACCAGTATACATAAAAAGTTTTTTTATCAGGTAAGATATTTATGCAACTACTCATTTGATATGAATGAAACTTCACATGTGTGTTCAGCATCATCAATGGAACGCACAGACATATTACATGTTTAGTTCCTACAAAACATGTTGACATTGAAATGCTTGTACTTTTCGTACCAAACACAGCTAAATATTTTTTATAAGCTAAAACATGTACTTCCTACAATGCTCGTTTAGTTTCATACTAAACAATGTATATCCATACTAGCCTGCAAGTCAATATAGCGAATCATGACACAACTGTCAAGGACAGAGAAGTACTTTAATTTTATTAAAAACTACAGACGAAAAGCACATTGGTCCTTGCAAAAGAAAGAATAATACACGTTGTTGTCGAGACATACTCGCAGTATGCATAGACGGTATTTATAGGTATCGCAAACACTGCACGCCTATTGCGGGAATGTGTGTTGAAGGTAAGTTGTGTATGTGTCGCAAACAATGCACGCCTATTGCGGGAATGTGTGTCGAAGGTAAGTTGTGTATGTGTCGCAAACAGTACGCACTTTTGCGGGAATGTGTGTCGAGGATAAGTTGTGTATGTGTCGCAAACAATGCACGCCTATTGCGGGAATATGTGTCGAAGGTAAGTTGTGTAGGTTTCGCAATCACTGCACGCCTATTGCGGGAATGTGTGTCGAGGGTAAGTTGTGTGTGTGTCGCATCACTGCATGCCTATTGCGGGAATGTGTGTCGGAGGTAAGTTGTGTGTGTAACGCAAACACTGCACGCCTATTGCGGGAATGTGTTTCGAAGGTAAGTTATGTGTGTGTGGCATACACTTCACGCCTATTGCGGGAATGTGTGTCGAAGGTAAGTTGTGTTTGTGTGTAGCAAACACTGCAAGCCTATTGCGGGGATGTGTGTCGAAGGAAAGTTGTGTAGGTTTCACATACACTGCACGCCAATTGCTGGAATGTGTGTTGAAGGTAAGTTGTGTATGTGTCGCAAACACTGCACGCCTATTGCAGGAATGTGTTTCGAAGGTAAGTTATGTGTGTGTCGCAAACACTTCACGCCTATTGCGGGAATGTGTGTCGAAGGTAAGTTGTGTTTGTGTGTAGCAAACACTGCAAGCCTATTGCGGGGATGTGTGTCGAAGGAAAGTTGTGTAGGTTTCACATACACTGCACGCCAATTGCTGAAATGTGCGTTGAAGGTAAGTTGTGTATGTGTCGCAAACACTACACGCCTTTTGCGGGAATGTGTTTCGAAGGTAAGTTGTGTATGTGTCGCAAACACTGCACGCCTATTGTGGGAATGTGTGCCGAAGGTAAGTTGTGTATGTGTCGCAAACACTGTATGCCTATTGCGGGAATGTGTTTGAAGGTAAGTTATGTGTGTGTCGCAAACACTTCACGCCTATTGCGGGAATGTGTGTTGAAGGTAAGTTGTGTTTGTGTGTAGCAAACACTGCAAGCCTATTGTGGGGATGTGTGTCGAAGGAAAGTTGTGTAGGTTTCACATACACTGCACGCCAATTGCTGGAATGTGTGTTGAAGGTAAGTTGTGTATGTGTCGCAAACACTGCACGCCTATTGTGGGAATGTGTGCCGAAGGTAAGTTGTGTATGTGTCGCAAACACTGCACGCCTATTGCAGGAATGGGTGTCGAAGGTTAGTTGTGTGTGTGTGTTTCGAAAACACTGCAGGCCTTTTGCGGGAATGTGTGTCGAAGGTAAGTTGTGTATGTGTCGCAAACACTGCACCCCTATTGTGGGAATGTGTGCCGAAGGTAAGTTGTGTATGTGTCGCAAACACTGCACGCCTATTGCGGGAATGGGTGTCGAAGGTTAGTTGTGTGTGTGTATCGAAAACACTGCAGGCCTTTTGCGGGAATGTGTGTCGAAGGTAAGTTGGTGTGTGTATCGAAAACACTGCACGCCTTTTGCGGGAATGTGTGTCGAAGGTAAGTTGTGTGTGTGTGTGTGGTAGACACTGCACGCCTATTGCTGGAATGTGTGTCGATGGTAAGTTGTGTGTGTTTATGTGTCGCAAACACCGCACGCCTTTTGCGGGAATGTGTGTCGAAGGTAAGTTGTGTGTTTGTGTGTCGCAAACACTGCACGCCTATTGCAGGAATGTGTGTCGAAGGTAAGTCGTGTGAGTGCCGCAAACACTGCACGCCTATTGCGGGAATGTGTGTCAGAGGTAAGTTGTGTGTGTGTCGCAAACACTGCACGCCTATTGCGGGAATGTGTGTCGAAGGTAAGTTGTGTGTGTTGCAAACACTGCACGCCTTTTGCGGGAATTTGTGTCGACAGTAAGTTGTGTGTGTGTCGCGAACACTGCACGCCTATTGCAGGAATGTGTGTCGAAGGTAAGTTGTGTGTGTGTTGCAGACACTGCACGCCTTTTGCAGGAGTGTTTGTCAAAGGTAAGTTGTGTGTGTGTAGTAAACACTGCAAACCTATTGCGGGAATGTGTGTCAAAGGTAAGTTGTGTGAGTGTCGCAAACACTGCACTCCTTTTGTGAGAATGTGTATCAAAGGTAAGTTGTGTGTGTGTAGTAAACACTGCACGCCTATTGTGGGAATGTGTGCCGAAGGTAAGTTGTGTATGTGTCGCAAACACTGCACGCCTATTGCGGGAATGGGTGTCGAAGGTTAGTTGTGTGTGTGTATCGAAAACACTGCAGGCCTTTTGCGGGAATGTGTGTCGAAGGTAAGTTGGTGTGTGTATCGAAAACACTGCAGGCCTTTTGCGGGAATGTGTGTCGAAGGTAAGTTGTGTGTGTGTCTGGTAGACACTGCACGCCTATTGCGGGAATGTGTGTCGATGGTAAGTTGTGTGTGTTTATGTGTCGCAAACACCGCACGCCTTTTGCGGGAATGTGTGTCGAAGGTAAGTTGTGTGTTTGTGTGTCGCAAACACTGCACGCCTATTGCAGGAATGTGTGTCGAAGGTAAGTCGTGTGAGTGCCGCAAACACTGCACGCCTATTGCGGGAATGTGTGTCGGAGGTAAGTTGTGTGTGTGTCGCAAACACTGCACGCCTATTGCGGGAATGTGTGTCGAAGGTAAGTTGTGTGTGTTGCAAACACTGCACGCCTTTTGCGGGAAATTGTGTCGACAGTAAGTTGTGTGTGTGTCGCGAACACTGCACGCCTATTGCAGGAATGTGTGTCGAAGGTAAGTTGTGTGTGTGTTGCAGACACTGCACGCCTTTTGCGGGAGTGTTTGTCAAAGGTAAATTGTGTGTGTGTAGTAAACACTGCAAACCTATTGCGGGAATGTGTGTCGAAGGTAAGTTGTGTGAGTGTCGCAAACACTGCACTCCTTTTGTGAGAATGTGTGTCAAAGGTAAGTTGTGTGTGTGTAGTAAACACTAAACGCCTATTGCAGGAATGTGTGTCGAGTATTTAGTAGCTGGACAAACAGTTCTCTTTGACCTCGTGTTTCTTGGAACGTGATAGGATAAGCTATGTACCGTTATATCTATTGCTTCCATCGACACTGCCTTTGAAACTGTCGTATTTTAACACATATTTTAAGATATGTTCAACAATGCGTTTAATAGGAAGTCGTGTCTGACAGAGTTGGCAGTGTAACCGTAGTCATATTTAAATGATTATAAAGGTTCGATCCTCTCACACAACTATTTGTGGTGTCCTTGAGCAAGACACATTTTCCGCATATGATAAGTACTGGTTCTACCCAGGAATACCTCCAGCACGCTTTGTATACTTAAGTCTTAATAACTTGTTTCACAATCGAAGTAAAATAAATTTAAACTAAGTAATTATAAAATTAATACATTGGTATTTACACTTTTACTAGTTTAATTTAAATGTTCATTGGAATCTAAATAATTTGATTAATGAGTCGTATCCTAAATGTACCAGTTTCATTTTACTGCTAAATACTTCAAGAGTTGATGTGGAGCGCGTGGTCAAGTGGTAGAGCACCGAACTCATGATCGGAGGGTCGTGGGTTCGATCCTCCTCTACGGCTATGTGAAGTGTCCTTGAGCAAGACACTTTTTCCGCATATGCTTTGTACTGGTTATACCAGGAAGACCTTGTTTCACAATCGAAGTAAAATAAATAAGTTTAAACTAAAATCAAGTGTTGATACGCATGACATTATATACATTAATATGTATTGAAGTTATAATCATGACATTTTTCTTCAGCGTCGTTCTTCTTGATGTTTTTGGACGGGAGTACCGGGGTTACACGAATCGTTGTAACTGGTATGACATTACTGCCTGTATAGTTCAGATTTTCTTCTCGTGTTGCCCTTTCCAGATGGTAGTCCCGGAGGGATGTGCGACTCGGACAAGAGATGCACGTTAGATTGCCATACCCGTTGTGTAGACGGGATGTGCATATGTAAGAAGAAATATACTCGTGTTGGAGCAAGGTGTGCACGAGGTAGTTACTGCATGTGTGACAGGAAATACTTGCTCATCAGAGAAATGTATGCACGAGCCTTACTTATTTACACGCTCGTCGGAGCAATGTGTACACGAGGTTTAGTTATCGCATGTGTAATAATTGATTCATTGTATATCTTATCGTCATTTTTGCCATCAAGGGCTAACAAACAATCAGTTGACCTAACCAAGGTTTCCTGGTTTCCTGGAAGGTTTACCAGAACTCGAGCACACCCCGTCTCCTCAAGAAACTGATAATTGTGCACGATGCCAGTTTGTTGACATGCTCAGCGAGCAATGTGTGCTCGATGCCAGTTTGTTTACATGCTCAGCGGATCAATGTGTGCATGGTGTCAGTTTATTGACACCGTCAGCAGAGCAATGTGTGAACGATGCCAGTTTGTTAACATGCTCAGCAGAGCGATTTGTGCACAATGCCAGTTTTTTAACATGCTCAGCGGAAAATGTGTGCACGCTGCCAGTTTGTTTACACCGTCAGCATTACACTGTCAGCAGAGCAATGTGTGCACGGTGCCAGTTTGTTTACATATTCAGCAGAACAATGTGTGCACGCTGCTAGTTTGTTTACAGCGTCAGCAGAGCAATGTGTGCACGATGTCAATGTGTTTACACTGTGAGCAGAAAAATGTGTGCACGAGACCAGTTTGTTTACACCGTGAGTAGAACAATGTGTGCACAATGCCAGTTTGTTTACACCGTGAGCAGAGCAATGAGTGCACGATGCCAAATTGTTTATACCGTCAGCAGAGCGAGCAATGTGTGCACGATGCCAGTTTGTTTACACCATCAGCAGAGCAATGTGTACACGATGTTAGTTTGTTAACATCGTCAACAGAGCAATGTTTGCACAATACCAGTTTGTTTACAACGTCGGCAAAGCAATGTGTGCACGATACCTGTTTGTTTACACCGTGAGAAGAGCAATGCGTGTACGATGCCAGTTTGTTTACACCGGCAGCCGAGCAATGTGTATACTGTGCCAGTTTGTTTACACTGTCAGCAGAGCAATTTGTGCACGATGCTTATGAAAAAAAAAAATATGTCCAAAAGGTTTGAGACTTGTTTTTTTTATGCTGTGTCCGAAAATATATTTCTTACTAACGGCTGTTGAGGCGTAACAACAAAATAAATATAAATCTTAACACTTTTAAGTGTTTTCTATCAGGTTATATATTATAACATGAATTTAAATATTTGGCGGCCATTTTGGCGGCCATCTTGGATTTGTGACCAAACGCTCCAACAGCCGTTAGTATAAAAAATGGGGTTTCGGACTCAGCATAAAATTTGCCTCTAGAAACAATTCTCAAACCTTTTGGACATAAATAGTAAATAAGCACCCCTTAACTCTGGGACTATATTTATATAGGATGTCGATAACCGATAATGCTTATGGTGAATGTGGACGTCTCCTATTTGCTTCTTTTTAATGACATGCACGCCTTTATTTTTAGTAATTCTTGCTATAATATAATCCACGGACATTTGTTTATTTATGTTAATTCGTTTTGAATTTCAGATGGAAAGTTTGGCGGAGCCTGTCGTAACAACCGATGCAACGACAAGCGCTTGTTCTGTGACATCAAGCGAAACCAGTGTCTACACCGACACTGATTCATTACTGTGTTTTTTGTAATACTTGATTATTCAAAAGTGATAGTCTATTGGTCATATGTAGGTTATTTATAAAACACATACATGAAATTGCTTTCCAGATTAACTATCCATGTACAAAGATAATAAATTACAATAAAGTGTAGTCTTGAATTTCTAAAAGACAAATGCCATGAAAGGTTCCAACGTGAACAAAAATATAACGATATTCTGATAACTTTTTTGATTGGTGACTCAAACAGTCGGACTACCTTGGAGATTTCCATAGTATTTCAAAAGATCATCGTTAAGATGTTTATTTTAATTTCTATTTGTATTATAAGATATTTTTTTATTTGCCAAAAATCGTGTACAAGATAACTGCAATTACTTCACTCGGAATGAATATTTTTAAATCTTAAAGAATAACCGTTGTGGAGGTGTGTTTGTTTCAGCCAATAAAATCTTATTTCCAGATTAAAAACTCCTAAATTAAATGTTTAAAAGTAATTAGCATAGCTTCATTTTTTTAATAAAAAATAACTAGTCAATGGCTTGCAAAGTCAGAGATTAGAGATTTTAAAATCAAGATTTATAATTCCTTCTGTACTTGAAGAGTTTAGTCTGAACAGAAAATCTTTAAACATACCAATGCTTCGTTTATATCATTGACGAAAATAAGAAACAGCAATGACCAGGACAGAGCCTTGAGCAACACATGATTATAAAGCTTTCAGATCAGAGTTACACGTCGATGTTTTCAGAGTAATGCCTGCTGACAAAGATTTCAGATCAGAGTTACACGTTATTGTTTTCTGAGTAAAACCTACTGGTAAAGCTTTCAGATCAGAGTAACACGTCGATGTTTTCTGAGTAATTCCTGCTGACAAAGATTTCAGATCAGAGTTACACGTCGTTGTTTTCTGAGAAAAAACCTACTGGTAAAGCTTTCAGATCAGAGTAACACGTCGATGTTTTCTGAGTAATTCCTGCTGACAAAGATTTCAGATCAGAGTTACACGTCGTTGTTTTCTGAGTAAAACCTACTGGTAAAAATTTCAGATCAGAGTTACACGTCGATGTTTTCTGAGTAAAACCTGTTACACGTCGATGTTTCCTGAGTAATTCCTGCTGACAAAGATTTCAGATCAGAGTTACACGTCGATGTTTTCTGAGTAATTCCTGCTGACAAAGATTTCAGATCAGAGTTACACATCGTTGTTTTCTGAATAAAACCTGCTGGTAAAGATTTTAGATCAGAGTTACACGTCGATGTTTTCAGAGTAATGCCTGCTGACAAAGATTTCAGATCAGAGTTACACGTCGTTGTTTTCTGAGTAAAACCTGCTGGTAAAGATTTCAGATCAGAGTTACACGTCGATGTTTTCTGAGTAATGCCCACTGACAAAGATTTCAGATCAGGGTTACACGTCGATGTTTTCTGTGTAACACCTGCTGATAAAGATTTCAGGTCAGAGTTACTAGTGACGTTATTTCTCGACATACTTATGCCGAAGAAGATATTTGATTAACCTAAACAGACCTTTAAAGGGAGTGTTGTGATTGTGGTGTACCATAATAATACTATTGAAGTAATGGAACTAAAATGAACAAAACAAAGCGTGTGCTCTAAGATTTTTAATGCTCAGTATTAAAGTACCTAGTGATTCATGGTACGGAAACGCATGTAATTATAGAGGCAAATTATATTCTAAGTAAAGGGAAATAACTACAACATAGAATATGCTAAAGAGTAATCATGAGTTATGAACACATGTATAGATACTACAACAGGGAGTAATCATTATTTTATTTTTAAATTATTTTAAAAATGGATAGAAAGCATCTTATTATCGTAAATAGATAAAATCCGAATGGTTTGGTATGTCAAACCCACCAAAGCTTGACAAAATCAATGTATAAATCGGAGTGGTAAACTTGAAACGAAATCCCAATTCTAAAAATAAACAGCACTTAAATAGGTCTTGCCGATATTCACATCGTCATTCGGCATCTTTCTGAGTTGAAACAAATGTCAGACAGATCAAACTGAAATACATTCACGTGACTTGTTAAATACGTCACAATATATGTTGCAATATTAGCGGGAAATCTATTTTAGTCTAACCTAGGCGCGTAGCCCAAGTTAGGAAATCCCTTTTCAATATTTATTTTGGCATGTTTAAATAGATATCCTTTTGGTTATACGGGGTCAGTGAGTATAATATAGGCATATTCTATTTGAAACCAATGTGTTTAGCTAATTTGAAAATTTGAAAATTTCTGATATATTCCCTAACAGTAAAAGTCAATTAAAACATTCATAAGTACATGAATACAAAAAAGAATGTATTAAAGAACGGACAGGCAGACGAATAAACTAACGAACATACCGATGAACGAATAAATGCATGGTTAGACGACTGAAAGAGCACATGAATTAAAGGAAGAACTCGAACGGACGAACGAATAAAATAACGGAGGGACAAACAAACGAGTAAATGAGCAGAATGGATGAGTGAATGAATGAATGAATGATGAATTAATTAATGAATAAGCGAACGAACAATTACACGCAGTTGATCAGTGTTTATTACTGATTAAGAAGATGATCAAATCCAGTTAAACAACTGAGTAAAAACATACGACACTGTTGATAAAACAGGAGCCAGGAGCACTGGGTCTTCAGCAGCAGGTACTTTATTAACACTTTGATCTTTTATTTAATATTCTCTATAATCTCAGGCATTTTTAACTTTTGAATGTCCTCAACCGACATACGTCGGGTGAAAATAGTCAGAGAAATGACATGTTTTAACAGTTTGTCTAACTTAACCATGATATTGCAGACGACATTGTTCTACAACTACATTATGATTTTGCAGACGACATTGTTCTACAACTACAACATGATATTGCAGAGACATTGTTCTACAACTACAACATGATATTGCAGACGACATTGTTCTACAACTACAACATGATATTTCAGACGACATTGTTCTACAACTACAACATGATATTGCAGACGACATTGTTCTATAACTACAACATGATATTGCAGACGACATAATTCTATAATTATAACATGATATTGCAGACGACATTGTTCTACAACTACAACATGATATTGCAGACGACATTGTTTTATAATTATAACATGATATTTCAGACGACATTGTTCTACAACTACAACATGATATTGCAGAGTAATTGTTCTACAACAACAACATGATATTGCAGAGACATTGTTCAACAACTACAACATGATATTGCAGAGACATTGTTCTACAACTACAACATGATATTGCAGAGACATTTTTCTACAACAACAACATGATATTTCAGACGACATTGTTCTACAACTACAACATTATTAAAAACGACATTGTTCTACAACTACAATATGATATTGCAGAGACATTATTCTACAACTACAACATTATATTGCAGACGACATTGTTCTACAACTACAACATGATATTTCAGACGACATTGTTCTACAACTTCAACATGATATTGCAGACGACATTGTTCTACAACTACAACATGATATTGCAGACGACATTGTTCTACAACTACAACATGATATTGCAGACAACATTGTTCTACAACTACAACATGATATTGCAGAGACATTATTCAACAACTACAACATGATATTGCAGAGACATTGTTCTACAACAACAACATGATATTGCAGACGACATTGTTCTATAATTATAACAGTATTAAAAACGACATTGTTCTACAACTACAAACTACAACATTACTACAGACGACATTGTTCTACAACTACAACATGATATTGCAGACGACATTGTTCTACAACTACAACATGATATTGCAGACGACACGGAATGATCGTATTTACTTCATTGAAAAACGTAAAATGCCGATTTCTGCATACCATATAATAGAGCTATACGTGTTGATCAAAACTCAAAATAAAATATATGAATCAACCTCATTAGGAGAAAATATCTGATAATACTATTCGCATATTTTTTTCAATACAGACAGTCTAAACCCAATCATGTTTCGGTTGATGTTTCTATGACTTATATTTACAATATGTGTCGGTTATAAATATTTATCATCAGGAAAAATAGCTAATAAAAGAAGAAATATATGAAAACAAAGTCGCAAAAAGACGCTTTATGTGCCAGTGACCTATATAAAGATGAAGTATAGTGTGAGAAGTGACACAACGTGCGGTCCACGTGACCGGGCTGTCAATCACTGAACATGTGATCGTACGACCATGCGTGTGCTCAGATTAAATTACACGTTACTCATTCTAATGTTTATCTTCAGTTAAGAAATTATCACATGAATACAGTATCATGAAATGGTTAATAAATATACTTCTTTATCAATACACTACTTAAAACCACAGGTTGTTGTCGGATGGACAGAAACACTTAATAAAACTTATAAAGAAAATAGTTTTGTTCGTGATTGGTTTAGTTTCTTACTGTTAAATGTTTTTCTAGCGTTTCGAGCCGTCAGCGAAGGCGTATATCTAAATCCTTATAAATATATACGCAGTTAAATGGTAAATTAACAAAATGAAAAAAAATAACTGAACTTTGTAATTACTGCTTCAACCCAACCAGGATCGAGGCTCACTAACATTAACTTTTGTAAATAATTACAATCTTTACACAAAGGCTTGTATATGTCGACAAATGTAACATCACATCATTATGTTGTAAATTAAATACACAAAAATCAACTGTTTAAAGTGTCTTCCTGGATCTTCCTAGTGCGTATCACTAACACAGTGAACAGCATGATATCAGAGTCTGTCTTCCCAAATAATCTCAAACTAGCTCAAGTAACACCTTTTTTTTAAAAAAAGATGACCCGTTTGTCTCAAAGAATTATAGACCCGTTAGCATCTTACCAACGATGTCCAAAATCTTTGAAATAATTCTCAATGACCAGTTATCAACCCATATTTTTCAACTACTTAGCTGCTTTCAGGCCAAAATAATGTTGTCAGAAAACTTTTATGCGCCTGATTGAGAATTGGAAAATTTCATTTGACAGAGGAAATCATGTGGCAGCTATCCTTTTGGACTTATCAAAGGCATTTGATTGTCTACGGGATGTCTGAAAATGCATGTAAACTTGTACACAGTCATCTGACAGATAGGAAACAACAAGTAAAAATAGGACAAACCCACAGCACATGGCTTAAAACTATCAAGGGAGTCACTTAGGGTTCCATAAAACACTTAAACTTTAAATGACGTTCTAGAGTCTGAGAGTAATATTCTTCCACATTAACCAAATGCAGGCTAACCTTGATAAGTTTCAAGCCATAGCTGTAGGTAAAAAATCGCATGCCAATATAAGAACTTTCAATATAGGTAATGTAATGTGGACGTTTCCTGCGATGACCATGTTAAAATCTTGGGTGTAAATCTTGATTACTTTCTAAATTTTGACCAACAAATTGCAAATATATTTAAAAAAGCAGCCGAGCATCTCAATTCTTTATTTAGACTAAGTAATTTTTTAAAACCTGAAAACAAAATCGTGATATATAAATCTTTTATCAGGTCAAATTTTAATAACTGTCACTAGTCATTTTTGTAGCAAAACAAATACTGAAAAAAAAACAAAAAAACTTCAGCATAGAGCTCAGGATAACATTAAATGATTTTTCTTCTAGTTATGATACCCTATTATGTAGTGGCAATATGCAATATGAAAATTGCGCAGAAATTCCATCTGTCAAAACTGTATAGTAAGAGAGCATTTTGGTTCGAGGCGGCTCAGGTTTGGAACAATCTCCAAAATGACATCAGGAAAACCGAAAAATTTCAAAGAGTTTGGGAGACTGATCCGCACCTGAACCGATCCAGCCTGTAAATGCTATATGTGTGTGAACATAGACGTGCCTCCTACCATATACTCTCACGCTTACGATATATTACATATTACATGTGCTTTATTCTCTAAAATTTGCTTCAGTATGCTTTAGTTTTTTGCAAATGTCATCTGTTCTTTAACTGCACTGTCTTAGTCAACTATTTATCTGCACTTACTGTTAATTTTAACATGCTTTAGTTAGATGATTTGCTGATTTATCATCCTCTGGCTGAAATTCTTGCTCTGTATTGCTTTATTATTAACCTGAGATAGTATAATTTTACTAAATTTCAAATACTTGTGTGTATATGTGTGAGTGTATATATGTGTGAATGTATGCAGGTGTGTATAAGAGGGTGAGTACTGTATATATGTATTGGAATATAGGTTGTGTATGCACGGGTACTTTGTATGTGTGGGTGCTGTTTAGATGTATATAAAGGTGTGGGTATATGAATGTGTATATATGTGTGTATATGTGTATGTATATATATATATATGTGTGTGTGTGTGTGTGTGTGTGTGTGTGTGTGTGTGTGTGCTTGTAAGTAAAATAAATAAATAAAAACAAATGTTAATATATTTCTTTGTTACTGTCGTCAGATAGCTTTACAGCTAGTGTTTTATATTTGTATATCCGACACAAAATAACGTTTCTTGTATCTTGTAACTTGTATGGATAACTATATGTGAATGAGTAAACCACAGAAACCTGTGATTTACCGTAACAATGTTAAAATCCAGGACGAAAGAATAGTCTCGCGTCCTACCTTATACCCCTATTGTAATACTTACATGGATCGGTATAAAAGCATGAATTAATCGTAATCTGTTTTAAACTTAGTGGATACTATTTAGTTATCGAGACAAGGTACAGTAATAATGCTTTATTTATGAATTATATGCCTTCTATAGTTAATTTGTTGAAAAAAATCTATATATGTACTGGTGTAGTTGTAGGAACCGTAAATGTATTGTTGTCACAAATGATAAACACTTGCAATTAAATCAAAATACTTAAACGTATAAAAACTCGGGCTTTAATAAATAGCCATACCCCTTCCTAATTTGATTAATATTATTTTAGCTTTTTATTAGCTCGCCGGGACGAAGTCCAAGGATAGCTATTGCCATGACCCCGGCGTCGTCGTCGGCGTCGTCGTCGGTTATTTTTTTAGCTTAAGTTTAAGATATCTAAGTAACCACTCATTGAATGTGAATGAAACTTCGCATGTGTGTTCACCATCATCAATGGAACACACACATACAAACAACATAACTCTGGATTGCATTTTGGCAGAGTTATGGCCCTTTTGGACTTAATTTTTCGTCTGTAGACACCCAGGTTAAACTTTTGCGTTTAATTGCATTTAAAATTTAGTGTTTGCCTCCAATGTCAATCATTGTATGGGTGGTTAGGTTTTCTCATCGGCGAGCTTTGTTGTCTTTTGACAACTCTTGTTTATTGTATGTTACATTTTTTAAAAATTAAATAATACAATGTCCACAATATATTTGATTTTTTATATTTGATTTTTGTTTCCGTTTGCTTTCATAAAAGACATAGATGGGAAAAAATGAAATTCTACAATTATAAAGTAGTCCTTGTTGTGTATAATCATTTAAGCGGTTATTAACACTGCAAAGTGTGATCCGGACGACATAAGATTACAGAAAGCTCGCATTAAACTCATCATTGTCATGCATAATAATGTATGTATCTGTTGTCTATCTTTCGATTTTGGTGAAGAGTACTTTCAAACTATCGTTTTGCATACGGAAGGTCGCGGGTTCGATCCCCGGTCATGTCATATTAAGACTTGAAAAATAATATTAGAAACTTCCTCGCTTAACGCTCAGTAATAAGAGCATAGTTGTAGATCTAGTCGGCCCGGTGTCAGTACAATGTGTGTGCAGCATAATACTCCATTGTGGCAGCCCTCAGAATATTACCTCAAGTAGACACCTTCGCGATATAACTGATGTTAAAACACCATACTACAACAAAAACAACAACAACAACAACAATTACAACAACAACAACAACAACGTTGAAAGTTATGTGAACTACAAGCTACATTAGGTCAATGTCGCTTTAAAATGTATTTGTTAGAGTTAAACCTATTGGCATAATATCGTACCAAACCTTTTTGATAACATTACTTCCCATATATATAATATATCTATAATGCCCAAATTAGAGCTATTTTAGCCAGACGTTATGTCGTCGTGTCTTGATTATCGCCAAAATGATCATACGCAATAGCGACTACTTTTTAGTCCTCGTATTTCATTTTTCCATATATTTTATAAGAGGGGAACGTAATCAAAGTCCGGCTATAAGTACTGTAATTATATCAAGTTGTGGTGACTGTCTTAGTTATCTCATGATTAAAAACCTGTTGCAATAAAACAATATTCTTCTTCCATATGAAATATATCTTTATTGATTGATACAGGATTGTAAATCTGGCCATAAACTTACATTTAACTAAAGAAAGCTTGTTACATTTATCTTTGGGAACTGTCAGAGATCATGATCTGTTTTTGCTTTGTAACTTCAATGGTTAAATTTAGCTATTTATTTTTTCAGTTTACTACAGTGGAAAACAAGCCACAATATGGCAGCCATACCACGATTCTGCCCTGCGATATTGATTGTATTTGCCGCTGCCTTGACCTGCGTTGAGAGTGATGTCCGCCATATTGTTTTCATCGTAGCAGACGACCTCGGCTGGAATGACGTCGGATTTCATAATAAAGACATGATCACACCTAATATAGACAAACTGGCCAACGAAGGCGTTAAACTTAACAGTTCATACGTGCAACCTGTATGCACACCATCACGTCACTCTTTTATGACTGGAATTTACCCGTTTAAATCTGGCCTCCAACGTAATGTTATCGTGCCAAACATCGCTGAGTGCTCTCCCTTGAATTTAGAGTTCTTCCCACAAAAGCTTCAAAAGCTCGGATATGCAACTCATGTTATTGGAAAATGGCATCTCGGTAACTGTAATTGGAACTGCACGCCGACATATCGTGGGTTCGATTCTTTTCTTGGTTATTACAACGGCAAGGAGGACTATTACAATAAAACTATTTTAAATGGCAAAGACTTCCGCGATGGGGTTGAACCAGTTATGGATACAGAATACTCAACATTTATTTACGCGAATAGGGCGGTTGATATCATACAGACCCATGACAAAAATAAACCACTGTTTTTGTACCTACCATTTCAGTCTGTGCATTCCCCGATACAAGTTCCAAAGAAGTATGAGGACATGTATCCAAATATTCAAAATGAAGGCCGTCGTCAATATTGCGGTATGGTTACCGCCATGGATGAAGCAATTGGCAATGTCATTAATGCTCTGGAACGGAATGGACTGATGGATGACACACTTATCGTCTTCACGCCTGACAATGGTGGTATGCCAATTGCTCATGGTAACAATTATCCGCTACGTGGAGGCAAGACAACCATTTTTGAGGGTGGCACCAGGGCCGCGGCTTTCGTTCATGGAGCTGGACTAGAAAAAACGGGCTACACATATGATGGTTTGATGCATGCTGTGGACTGGCATCCTACAATAATTGCTGCCGCTGGAGGTGAGACGAACGCTGACATAGACGGTGTGAACCAGTGGAACGCTATAAGAAAGGGTGGGGAGTCAAACCGATTAGAATTCGTTTACAACCTTGACAATATGATTTTTGCACCACAAGGTCACGCTGCAATAAGAGAAGGTGACTTCAAATTGATTGACGGGTTTCCGGGACCATTTCAAGACTGGTACAAACCAGAGGAAGTACATGTAGATGACAGAGATGAGAACGAAATCGAGGACGAAACCCTTTATTATGAACGAATTAGTCATGATTTCTTTACAAAATCAAAAGATCGTCTGTTTGGACAAGGATTGTACAACATACGAGACGACCCGACAGAACATCACGATTTATCCTCGCAATATCCTGAAACAGTCAAACGTCTGAAGGCCAAACTGGAAGTATATAGAAAGACGCTTGTCGAGCCTAAAAATGGTACTGTTGATCCGGCATCAAATCCCGCCAATTATAACGGATATTGGTCACCCGGATGGTGTTAACTGGTATCCATATTAATAAATATACCATTACAATATAAATGATATCTTGATATGAACCATGACAATTAATACTCTTTTATCATCTACTAATTCAGTATTTAGAACATTTATTTTGCAAAAGAATTCATTTTCTATAATATTTTATTTTCAACGGTGTTTCTTTTGGGGCCCATCGCAGGATATTCATTATTTTAAGTAAAGTCGAAAAAACAAAAACTACAATGGTAAGAAATGGAAACAGATGGGCGGAGACATTGAAACAAACAGTCTTTATGATAGGCAAACGTCTCAACATCTCACGTTTTATATTGTGTTTTTATTTTATGCCCATCGTAAAGAAAATAACTTTCCATGACATTTAATATACCATTTCAGCGGCTTCAATCATAGTTTATTTGTACATTCAAAATCAATATAATACTTGATATTGCTTCAGTAACCTTGAGTTCTCAAAACATTTAGTTTGTGAGTTCAACTGTATTTGACCCTTGTTTTACGTAATTATTTCACGAATCAATGTAAGATTTGGAATGTTCGGTAACCTTGGATACTTATGACTTTTAGTATGTGGGTTCTACTGTATATTTCGTGTTCCTTTTTCAAGGACCAATACAAAACTCTGGTAACCTTGGTTTTTCGTGACATTTAGTTTGTAAGTTCAACTGTTTACTTCGTGTTCCGTTTTCAGGGACCAATACAAAGCTCTGGTAACCTTTGGTTTTCGTGACATTTAGTATGTAAGTTCAACTTTATGTAACACGTATTTTATATACACCTTTCAATTGTTTTGATAACCTTGGTTCCTCGTGACATTTGATATGGAAGTTCAACTTTATATTATACATGTTTTATGCACACATTTCAATTGTTTTTGTAATCTTGGTTCGTCGTGACATTTGATGTGGAAGTTCAACTTTGGTAACCTTGGTACTTCATGACATTTAGTAAATGAGTTGGACTTTATGCTGTACGTGTTTTTATGTACACATTTCGATATCATATACAGTATTGTTTTGATACAGTGATTTCTAATGACATACACGCTTAACTTTGTTTGTCTCGTGTTTTGCATACATCTTTAATTATTTTTTTTAAATACTCGGTTTTACATTGGTTACCATGGTTCCGCATGACATTTGATATGTAAGCTCAACTTTGCATGCCTCAGGTTTCATGTGTTCTATTCCGTATTAATATACATGCACTCGATGTTTTTCATGTTTAATCCATTTAAAATGTGCTATTAATTTAAATATTCAACCTTCCGTTATAACAATAAACTATTTCAAACTGACATTTCGAGTTCCGTGTTCCTTATTTTCACTCAGCGAATAGTTGCAACCACAGATAAGTTAGTACCTTATTATGATCTAATCCAAAGTTAAAAATATCACCACGTGTTAAAAGTAACGAAAGTTGCAGTGTACTGAATGATATTTTTGTAAGTATTTCTTTGTAAGCCTTTAAACTAACTTGACATTACAACTCACACTTGGCAATGTCTTACTTAACATGATCCTCGTCACCACTGGGCATTATGGAATACGAATTTGCGGGGACACACATGTATATAACGTTAAAAAACGTCTCATTAGATAAATTTGCCATAAATTTAGTAAGTCTGTGTTATAAAAACTGCCATATTCTATAGTAAATGTATTGTTTAAAATATTTCTGCATGAAACATTGGCCATTTACCACTTTAGCATCTATATACATGTGCGTTTTGTTTTCTTATAAAAACAACATTTAAATAATTTATTGATTGGAGGCAAAAATTAACGAACACGTCCGCCATGCATAATGCTCCCCATTCTCTATCAACAGAAAACAAGACTATGTGTATAACATTTAAGCAGCCGGTGAATCATCATGGCAGGCCAAAGGTTGTTAATTTGTGCAACTAGTTTTCTTATTTAAACTTAACATTTGTGTTGTAAGAGTGCACATAGATGGTGTCATTTTTTATTTTTATGTTATTCCGTTTACATTCTTAGTGTTAAACTAAGAGCACAAATTTAAAAACTTACAACAAAAATATAAATTTAACAAAATAAATTAAACAATAAGAATAAATATTAAGATCATGGGAATAGAAACAACAAACACAATTTACAAAATTAATGTAAAATAATGAATATAACTATATAAGATATCACACACAATAGACCGTTGAACAAAACATGAAACTGGTACCTTTAAAAATCTTATTCTTCAATTAGCATTGTGTCAGGGTATAGTTACGTCACTTGATAAACTTGTAACGTGACGTCACTTGATAAACTTGTAACAATAATTGAAACGAATCGTCCGTCAGGGATGCAAGCTTTCATTTTGTTTTCCGACCTAACCCGGAATTATCCAATCAATGACGTCGTAATAAAATTTATCCCATAAGAACGAACAAATATGCGCTCACAATGGTGTCTTTGTGTTCTTCATTTTCTATAAATATTGTTCAATTTTCTATTGTTGTTTGTTGTTTTTTATGTTGATGTTCTAATTTTTTTTATTATTAATTTAATAAGCGTATGTTAATTTATATAATTACAGGAATCGAAACTCCACATTCAAACCAATTATAGGGGTCGAAACTCTACATTAAAACCAATTATAGTGGCCGAAACTTTACACTGAAACCAATTATAGGGATCGAAATTCTACATTCAAACCAATTATAGGGGTCGAGACTCTACATTCAAACCAATTATAGGGATCGAAACTCTACATTCAAACACATTATATAGGTGATAAAACTCTGATTTAAATAAACTTTGTCTTAACAATGGCATAAACTCTTAAACGTCAAAACTCTACACCATATGTAAAAAAGAGGGATAAAAACGGCTGCACTTATGTACTAACATAGATATAAGAAGTGTCCCTCCGGGGTTGTAAGTTTTTATATTTTAAGTTCTTTGTTAATAAAATGTGAAATGAAAAACATAAATATAAAAGCCAAAAGCACAAATGTACTTTTTTGACAACACGATTGTTTGGTACTAAATAAGAGAAAGAGTTATACAATTAAACAAGTTTGGCCTATCATAGACCATTATACGGATAATTTTAATATACGTATAACTATTGTATTTAATAAAAATACTATTGCAAAAATTAAATGGGGTGCCGAATTGTGACTAGTGTGACTGTCAGTTTCAATAACGTGAACTGTGTGATGTTCTGTACATATGGTTGAAACACATGTCACGCACTTTAAAATAACTCATTGGGATGGTAGTCACCAACAATTCTTAACAATATTCTTAGAATTGAACTTAAAAATGAATTTTGAAAAACATACTCGGAGACCATTTTAGACCAACATTTGCAAGCACTTAGGGATACCTAATATATAGTCAAATATATGTTCACAATTTTCTATCTGTCATGGTAGGTATAAACTATGGATATGTGGTTCAAATTTGGATTTTTCAAGTCTAAGGACATTCTTAAGAATGGTTGGTGAATATGACAATTGGACTATTGCTTGAACACTTATCTTCTACAAAAATATTTCCTCTTCTGTTTTACTTGCAGCGTGAAATAGTTATTTTTTAAAACAAATAAGTAAGGTACACGTTTTGCTGATATATATATATTGTGGATTTTCGTCTTATATACATGTCGAATACTCGTTTTGTCACGACCGTCTGTCCGTCTGTCTGTACATATGCAACTTTTAAGTTGATCGATTCCCATTGGTTTGTATGTGTAGCATATATTACACATCGCAAGTTCGGTTATGTCAAAGGACTTGTGTTCTGTTGTTCTTAAACTCTCCTTCCACTGTTAAAAATTGTTTCACTTCTATTTTTAGACATGAAACAATTATAGCATATGTGTACTACAGCTTATGCCATTGTAGTTCTAAACGGTAAACTTAAGTTCGATTTTTTTAGTTGAAACACTATGTAACATTTAATATACAATATTTGAAAAATATGAAAAAATGGTTTCCGTACCATATATTTTGAAAACTGTCACACATTCCATTTCTTATTTCGGGTATGCAAGTTATTTCATGAATATTTTCTCGAGTTTAATTATTTACATGTGTCAATTAAAATAAAAACCCCAAACAAGGCGAAGTGAGCGAGTATATTAAGTCAACATTTCATATAATAAATACCAGTATTAGTTTGTGCTTATAAAAAGAAAACATAGAACCCAAACATATTTAGTCTTTAGTCAAACGTTTGACCAACGACTTGTAATGACACAAACAGAGTCAGTATGCGAATCAAGTAGTAACTTTACACGAGTGCTAATCTATAACATGAAGTGAGATTTTATCTATCACATTTCTCAGATAAATTGCATATTTACCAATTACCTTTCTAGCTATATTTATTAAAACGAAATGTCCAAGATGGTATGAAACATTCTGCATATTTAGGTTTACTCATTAAATACAGTCAAGGACATACATTACTTCCTTAACTAACTTTTACAACGTACATTTGTACTTCCTTAAAAACTATTACAACGTTACATTTGTACTTCTTTAACTAACTATTACAACGTTACATTTGTACTTCTTTAACTAGCTATTACAACGTTATATTTGTACTTCCTTAACTAACTATTACAACGTTACATTGTTCTACCATAAAAACTATTACAACGTTACATTTGTACTTCTTTAACTAACTATAACGAAGTTACATTTGCATTTCCTTAACTAACTATTACAACGTTACACTTGTACTTCCTTAACTAACTATTACAACGTTACATTTGTATTTCCTAAAAAACTATTACAACGTTACATTTGTACTTCCCTAAGGTCTCACTACACAGTTGAATTTTGTTCTTTGTTCTATATAAAATAAGGTCTAGGATTTTACTTGTAAAAAAAGAATTCCATATAGAATTTTTTTTAAAGTATTTTTTTCGTAGCAGGAATGTATACACACATAAAAATGCACAACAACTGATAGGTTGACCACGTTGTTTTTTTTAAAGAGGGTGCAGTGACACCCTGAGCTTTTTTGAAAAAAGAAGTCTTCAAATGCTCATAGATACATGCATATGTTGAAATCCTATAAAAGTCACATTTTTAACACCAGTGATGTCTTATTGCTGTATATGCTATGCCAACTTTTGCTCTACTCATCTGCAGCAAGAAATCACAGCCACTATGAACCATTTTGAAAATATTTCATTACCAAAGTACATAGGCCTAGTTTTTAAGAGTAAGAATCTTGCTACCGTGGGAAAAATGGGTGTAACTGTGTAGCGAGACGTTAAAAACTATTATAACGTTACATTTGTACTCCCTTCATCTATTACAACGTTACATTTGTACTTCCTAAAAAACTATTACAACGTTACATTTGTACTTCCTTAAAAACTATTACAACGTTACATTTGTACTCCCTTCAGTAACTATTACAACGTTACATGTGTACTTCCTTAAAAACTGTTACAACGTTACATTTGTGCTTCCTTAACAACTATTACAACGTTACATTTGTACTTACTTAAATAACTATTACAACGTTACATGTGTACTTTCTTAAATAACTATTCAACGTTGCACATGAATGTCCTTAACTAACTTTTGTAACGTTACATATGTATGTCCTTGACTAAATATTACAACGTTATATATGTATGTCCTTGACTAACAATGACAACGTTACATATGTATGCCATTGACTTAATATGACAACGTTACATAGGTATTTCATTGACTAAATATAAAAACGTTATATATGTATGTCCATGACTGACTATTACAATGTTACATATGTATGTTCTTCACTAAATATTACACCGTTGCATATGTATGTCCATGACTAACTATTACAACGTTACATATGTATGTCCATGACTAACTATTACAACGTTATATATGTATGTCCTTGACTAACTATTACAACGTTACATATGTATATCCTTGACTAAATATTACAACGTTACATATGTATGTCTATGACTAACTATTACAATGTTACATATGTATGCTCTTGACTAAATATTACAACGTTACATATGTATGTCCATGACTAACTATTACAACGTTACATATGTATTTCCTTGATTAAACAGTTCAACGTTACATAGGTATGTCATTGACTAAATATCAAAACGTAACATATGTATGTCCTTGACTAACTATTACAATGTTAGATATGTATATCCTTGATTAAATATTACAACGTTACATATGTATGTCCTTGACTAAATATTGATACGTTACATATGTATGTCCTTGACTAAATATTGAAACGTTACAAATGTATGTTCTTGACTCAATATTACAACGTTACATATATATGCCATTAACTAACTATTACAACGTTACATATGTAAACCTTTAACTAAATATTACAACGTTACTTATGTATACCATTAACTAACTATTACAACGTTACTTATGTATACCATTAACTAAATATTACAACGTTACATATGTATGCCATTAACTAAATATTACAAAGTAAATTATTTATGCTCTTGAATTAATAGTACAACATAACACATGTATGTCCTTGACTAAAAAGTACAACGTTACATATGAATTCCCTTAACTAACTATTACAACGTTACTTATGTATACCATTAACTAAATATTACAACGTTACTTATGTACGCCCTTAACTAACTATTACAACGTTTCTTATGTATACCATTAACTAAATATTACAAAGTTACTTATGTATGCTCTTAACTAAATATTACAACGTTACTTATGTACGCCTTTAACTAAATATTACAACGTAACTTATGTATGCTCTTGAATAAATAGTACAACGTTACACATGTATTTCCTTGACTAAAAAGTACAACGTTACATATGAATGCCCTTAACTAACTATTGCAACGTTCCATATGTATGTCCTTGACTAACAATTGCAACGTTATATATGAATGTTCTTGACCAAATATTAAAACGTTACATATGTATAATCTTGACTAAATATTACAACGTTACATATGTATGTCCATAACTAACTATTACAACGTTATATATGTATGTCATTGACTAACTGTTACAACGTTACATATGTATGCCATTGACTAAATGTTATAACGTTTCACATGTAACCGTGACTAAATATTTAAACGTTATATAAGTTTGTCCTTGACTAAATATTAATACAACGTTATATATGTTTGTCCTTTACTGTGTGTGTCCTTGACTATATTAACGTTGCATATGTATGTCCTTAACTAAATATTACAACGTTTCATATGTATGTCATTGACTAACTATTAAAACATTACATATATATGTGTATAAAAACTATACATCCTTAACATGGCAATATTGATTAAACGGCTTTCTCGGTACCTGTATATATCTGATATTATTGTCTCATTCCGATTCTGGTTATTTCCGTTATCAAATATTCATATTGCCATAATTATGCAATTATGTATTCCGTTGCTTAGATACTCTACGGTGGTAGTACTGGTAAACATAAGCAACGAAAGTTGATATAAAATCGGACATGCTGAACTAATGTCATAATTATTGCGTGGCAATCCAACTTACATATTTTTAGTGTTCCAAATCACTGTGTGTATTACGCAATATTGTTAAATCTGATCGGCCGGGTATCAGTATGCTGTGACTGCAGCATGATACTTCTGTGTGGCACCGCTAAGAATACTGTCTCAAGAAGACGTGACATGACTGAAACATTGCTGAATATACAAGTGTTAAAAGTCGGTTTTATGGTACTGATGTTTAATACTCAATCGATTATCTGTCTCAAAGTGAATTTTATTTCCTGTTTCAGTCTTTTTTTGTAATTGTGAAATAAAGCTCCTGTAATAGTGTGATGTGAGTCCTTTAACAGTGTATTGTATATTACATGGCAGTGAATAATATTTTCTGTAATAGTGTGTTGTGAGTCCTTTAACAATGTAATGTATATCACATGCCAGTGAATTACAGTTTCTATAATATTTTGTTTTGAGTCCTTTAACAATGTATCATATATCACATGGCAGTGAATTATATTTTCTATAATATTTTGTTGTGAGTCCTTTTACAATGTATTGTATATCACATGACAACGAAGTGAATATTCTGTAATATTGTATTGTGAGTCCTTTAACAATGTATTGTATATCACATGGCAGAGAATTATATTTTCTGTAATATTTTGTTGTGAGTCCTTTTACAGTGTATTGTATATCACATGACAACGAACTGAAGTTTCTGTAATATTGTATTGTGAGTCATTTTACAATGTAGTGTATATCACAGGGCAATGAACTAAAGTTTCTGTAATATTGTGAAGTGTCCTTGCCGCATCGAAGTGTTAGCACAACCAGAGACATATTTGACATAACCAACCGATTATTTTAATACTAACTGTGGTGATCCATGAAAAATATTAATGAAAGAATTTGTTGTTTTAGTGAGAGGTCATTAAAAACACCTGTTAACTTAAGAGAAATTATTACGGCGAAAGTCCTTGCTTTGTCCACCTTTATATTACGTAATTATGCTCCTGTAAAAACAAGTGAATGCTGCCAAGTGAATGCTGCCATTTTGATAAAACGCTCATTTATTATTAGTCCATGTTACATAACAAAGCATTGAACCATTCTAAAATACCGACAAAGTCAATTAAACACGTACTTCGCTTAAGGACGCATGTCCAGAAGGATATTACTGAACTATTAAAAGATGGGGGAGGGGAAGAAAGTATATATGTGGTAAAACAAGTTCTAAAGACAGTATTTTAGTTGATTAAGATTGATATTTGTCTATCTTCTGTTCATATTTTTCTTTGGAAACACCAAGGAATTATCTTTACAAGAACTTGGGAACACTAAACCAATTTTTTTTTCATTTGAGCTTAACCAAACTTGAAAAGAATATATATATATGTCTTCGGATCAAGGACAAGTTAGAAAATCATCTGGTTCGGTCAAGCAACTTTGAGTTCTATCCCTTGAATCATTAAAATGTGCCTTATTTTTGCTTCTGTTCACGTTAATCACTTCCGATCTACTGACAAAAATATTGCATATGTATAATTGATCATGTGATCAACTGAATAGATTATAAATGTATTTCATAGAATCTTAACATGTATTTGAATGTATATATGCCAACAGTGTTTTAAATGCTATTTTCATATTCTCAATTCATCCGTTCATTTGTTCATTTATTTCAACAACAAAAGACTAAGGCCATTATGAAATTATTGCTAGATTATCATCCAAATTTTTCTTAAAAATGGGTAGGGGGATATTTTTATGATTTTTGATATTTTAAATATGAAAATCAAAAAGGTCGGGGCAGCATGAAAATTAGGGGGTGGGTGTGAATGATAATCTAGCAATTGATTTATTATGGCCTAAAGTATAATGCCACTGACCAACCTTAAGTAGATATGTCACAAGCTATGTACTTTGTAACCTATGGTACAGATTACACTCAATTTTCAACCACATTAAAAAAACAAATAAGAAAGCAGTATAATCAATATCCCTCCATATTTATTTGGGTATGTGGTTACGCAGGGCTACATCAGGGAACAAATGGGTACAATTGATTATAGACTAAAATAACTCATTTTTGCCCCTATGTAACTATATAACCAAACAAATGTGGGCTGAAATGAATTACTCTAAATTCTGCATCCACTTGTACCCAGTCGTTGCCTTGTATAGCCCTGTCTGTATAGCCATGTACCCAAATAAATAGTGGCGGAAATGAATTACTCTACGGTCTACGGCCTGTACCCACTTGTACCCAGTCATTTCCTGGTGTAGCCATGTATCCAAATAAATACTGGCTTAGATAAATTATTCTACAGTCTGTACCCACTTGTACCAAGTCGTTGCCTGGTGCAACCCTGTGTAACCATGTAACCAAATAAATATAGGATGAAATGAATTATTTGACAGCCTGTACCCACTTGTACTCAGTCGTTGTCTGGTGTAGCCCTGTGTAACCATGTAACCAAATAAATATGTGCTGAAATGAGTTATTTTACACTATACTCACCTGTACCAAGTTGTTTCCTGGTGTAGCCTTGTGTCCAAATAAATATTGGATGGAATTAATTAATCAACAGTTTACACCCATTTGAACATGGTGATTTATAATTAGTGTCAGACTCTTAAAGTTAAATATGGACTGTTATTTGATTGAAGTATTCAGTGCACAGCAGGGGTCCTCCTAAGATACAGGGCCTTTGCGGGCAAAAAAGCATAGAGGGAGTAGATAATTAAACCAATATAATAAACACAGCTATGGGTGTAACCAATGTAACCAATGTACCCTAGGTACAAACCATGAAGCATGTGGAAATCATGTAACTAACGTAACCAGTGTACCCTTGGAAACAATGTACCTGGTATATAGCATGTGGAAACTTTATGTTTTTGTGCCATATAATTATGTCCTCCAGTTTGCTGAAATTACCTATCTCTCACTAGATCAAGGACAAGGGCACTGTTGTCCAATTATGCAAATATAATTTTATTTCCTAAGGCCACACCAAATTGATGTCTTGGTCTTTAGATTTTTGTTTTGAAAAAAAGGGGCGAGCGAGCGAATTTTTTTTTTTTTTTTTTTAGTTCGATCTTCGGATTGTTGATTTGAAAAACAGAGGCGAACTTTTTTTATTTTATTATTATTTGTTATAAAAATGATACTTTTTTAATCAGTCTTTATAACTGTCTATTTCTATTTCCGTCAATTTAATCTTTATTTGAACCATCCATTTAATTCATTAAATAACCCTAAAACTGTAGCACTCAATTTATAGGTATTGATGTAAGCAACATGAGTATGTAAGATTCATCATTCATAGTTTCAAGTATTAACTAACTTAAATGTATGTCAGTTATTGTTGAAAGACAGACGGACACCATCAATCAATAGACCAGAAGTTTAGTTTACAATCTGGCTTAATATAATGTACATGTAGTGGTAATGGTCTCTGAAGTTATCACAAATCCTATGGTTAAATTCCAGGACAGAATACAGGATGACAAATTGATACCTAAGTGTCAATTATGTTAACCCTTAAAGCACTGAGAACAACACAACAAAGTGGTTTAAGCGACTAGTGTAGACCTGTATCAGACTGTATATAAAATGAATTGCAGTCAGATACGGGTCTACGTGGGTCACTACTTAGACCACAAATGAATAACAAGAGTAATATAGAATCATGATTTTTTTAATTAAAATTTTCGTTTCTTCTTTAAAGCATATAAAAGTTGAAGGAGGGGGGGGGGGGGGGGGATCCCGGGGTTTTCCCGTCAAATAAAAGAAATACCGGAAAATAGCCCGATGTTTTAACCGAGATTAGAAAGTCGCGCATGCGCGCCTCGATACCTTACACAAGAAAATAGCGAACGATTCGCGGCGAATAAATTCCTTGGAGATTCAACAAACATTTCATCGTGTTATAATTTATTGCCTAGGAACGTTCAATGTCTAGTTTGCAAATGATTTAATAATTATAATTACGTTGATATGTAGAAAGAATAAATACTGTAACTATTTCAGAAACGATTTTGTGTCATTTCTATTTCACAGTTTTCCAGATTTTTCGAACGTGTTAAAGATCGTCTTTGGTATACAGTTTTATTTATTGATTTTCTTTATCGTAAACTATATGAAAACCGATAAGGCTACGAGATATATGCCAAATAGTCGTGCTGTGTCGAATTTGATTGTAACACCTCTCGTGTGTAATCAATGCAACATTTTGAACTTTTTTTAGCAACGTGTAGTAGAACCAGAGACATAAAATTAATCGAGTGAATATCGAGTCTTTGTTAGAAAATTATTTCGACATATATGTATTTTTGTTTCGATGGTTTTTGTGGCGAAAGTTTTGATATCTCTATCTTTAATAATTAAAATTACGCAAGAATTTATAAAGTAACGATATACTATTGGTGTATTTATTTTCATTTAGAACATATTCTCATCTTCAACAGACGACGTGAAGTTAAAACTAAGCAAGTACGCACATTTACTCCACGTCAATCAAACGATTATGGCAACAAACGCTTGAAAGGGAAGTTCATAACCAAAATAAAGGACTTTTTTCGGAAAATACACGTTTATTTTTTTTTAAATTCTTTCTCAAATAGGTGCGGGATTTTTATTTATTTTTTTTTCTGAAAAAAAAGTACTTTTTTCTTCTTTTTTTAATCATTTTGAAATGATGAGACATCTTTTTTTCTTTTTTTTTCTCTCAAAACCAGTTTAACAGGGGCGGGAAATCCGACGACCAAGACATCAATTTGGTATGGCCTAAAAGGCTTTTAAAATCTATGAAATTGTAAGATAGTATTTAAATCATATGTTTTTATATAAGTTAGTGTATTTGTAACATTTATGAACATTTTTTGACTGTTATCAAAAATTGAAACACCTACAATCTTGAACATTTTGAAAAAATTTTATCATGTGATGGAGAATACTGTTGGTTTTCAGGTCATTAGGTTAATTTGAAGGTCACTGTGACCCAATTATAAAAAATAGAGTCTAAGCAATAATTTCACTAACATTTTTTATCAAATAATCTTTCAAAAGAGTATTAGTAATATTTTACTATCTTTTCATCATACCCTATACAAATAGATTACTAGCAATATTTTTACTATCTTTTCATCATAATAGTTTTCAAGGTCGCATAGCTATTTAACAGAACCATAGTTTAAGCTCAACTTTTGAAAAAGGGGAAGCTATAGAGTCGGCATTGCTTTTTTGAATATGGTTTTAAGGCATTATCATATATCTCCTTAACTACTGCCAATATATCAGTGAATTTTCATGTGCGTATTCCCTATCATAAAAGGAACTCGAGGGACCAGGTGCGATTACTCCATTTTCAGTTTACGCAAAATTATGGCCCCTTCTATACTTACTCGTTTAATTTTTATAGACATGTGCATACATGTATATAGCAGTAATCACTACCCTAACATCAATGAAATATCATGTGTATATTCACTACAATTAAGGTACTCAAGGGGCCAAGTGGTATAACTTCATTTTGGTTTTAGGCATAAGTATGGCCTATTTTATACTTTACTTTGATTCTAGGCATAAATATGGCCCATTTTATACTTTACTTTGATTCTAGGCATAAATATAGCCCATTTTATACTTTACTTTGATTCTAGGCGTAAGTATGGCCCATTTTATACTTTACTTTGATTCTAGGCATAAGTAAGGTCCATTTTATACTTTACTTTGATTCTAGACATAAGTATGGCCCATTTTATGCTTTACTTTGATTCTAGGCATAAGTAAGGCCCATTTTATACTTTACTTCGATTCTAGGCATAAGTATGGTCCGTTTTAAACTTAAACAATTCAGTTTAAAAAAAATACTCATGCTTCTTTCTCAGTAACGTGACTGACTACCCATACATCAATTCAACTTTATTAAACTACTTTATTATTTTAGACAGAATTATGACACATTTTATATATACTTAGAAAATTTGGTTAAAAGTTTTAGGTAATATGCTCATATCTCAGTTATTACTACCCATACATGAATAAAACTTCACAAGTCTTCTTTACTGTCATAGAGGTTCAGAAGGTCTAGTTGGATAACTCTGTTTTTATTTTATGTAGATTTATGTCCCTTTTTGTTTATACTAATTTATTTTAGCTTGATTGCGATGAAAGCTCAGAGCTAATATAAACCGCTCTCAGGTCTGCTGTTTTGTGAGAGGCATCAGACCGAGCAGGGGATTAAACCAGCAATGCTATGTCAACTATACTACCACACCACTGTTTCTTGGCCCCTTTATAATATGAAAATTTGGTTACATTCATTTTGCCCACTTATATCACAGTAACTTCTAGCCTTACACTTCAGTTGTGTATTCATTACCAACAAAGAGTCTCAAGGGAACAAGTGCTTTAAAACCCCTGTTTACTATGAAAATTTAGCTGAAGTTTTACACTAAGATTCTTTCTCAGTAACGACTAGCTTTACATTAATGGAACTTCACATGTGTCTTCACTATTATATTTTCACTATTCTTTACCATTAAAGGGGCTTTATGGGGCATGTTTTAGCAAGTTCATATCTCAGTGACTACTACCCATACATCAATGAAATGTTGATGTATGTGTGTGTGTGAGTGTATGAACACAACCATAAGAAGCACTCAAGGAGATAATTGAGATAAATCTCTTTTGATTTAAGGTAGAGTTATGGCCCCTTTTATACTTTTACTTTTATAAGTAAAATTATTGCCCTTTTTATACCTAGAAATTTGATTTAAGTGTTTTAGAAAGCTCACATCTCTTTCCTTTTGATTTAATTGTTTTAGAAATATCATATCTCATTCCCCTTCATCAGATAGCTATTATTTTGAGACACGCTACCAAAAGTCGTGCAAGCTGTCCTCCGATAGCTCTTGTTCAGTAAAACGTTGTTTAGAAGAAGGTGACTGATAGTGGATACATTTAAAGAACACATATAGTTAAATTTATGCCCTGTAAATGTATAGAAGACGTCTGGGACTGAGTGGTCCAAGTTGCAGTTGTCTGATGAATGCTTACCGGTCACCGCTTGTGTCGTGGGTTCCAGCCAAGCTCAGTCCAAATATTTAATGTGAGACAGTTTGCTAGTTACTTACAGAAGATTGGTGATTCTATTGAGATTCATCCTAAGGTCTTCCTCCACCATAAAACAGGACATGCAATAATATTATATAACCTGGTGTATGTTGAGATTCAGCCTAAAGTCTTCCTCCGCTATAAAACAGGATATGCAATAATATTATATAACCTGGTTATGTTGAGATTCATCCTAAGGTCTTCCTCCACCATAAAACAGGATATGCAATAATATTATATAACCTGGTGTACGCTGAGATCCATCTTAAGGTCTTCCTCCACCATAAAACAAGACATGCAATAATATCATATAACCTTGTGTATGTTGAGATTCATCCTAAGGTTTTCCTCCACCATAAAGCAACATGCAATAATATCATATAACCTGGTGTATGTTGAGATTCATCCTAAGATCTTCCTCCACCATAAAACATGACATGCAATAATATCATATAACCTGGTGTTCGCTGAGATCCATCCTAAGGTCTTCCTCCACCATAAAACAGGACATGCAATAATATTATATAACCTGGTGTATGTTGAGATTCATCCTAAGGTTTTCCTCCACCATAATACAGGACATGCAATAATATTATATAACCTGGTGTATGCTGAGATTCATCCTAAGGTCTTCCTCCACCATAAAACAGGATATACAATAATTTTATATAACCTGGTGTATGTTGAGATTCATCCTAAGGTCTTCCTCCACTATCAAACAGGATATGCAATAATATTATATAACCTGTTGTATGCTTAGATTCATCCTAAGGTCTTCCTCCACCATAAAACAGGATATGCAATAATTTTATATAACCTGGTGTATGTTGAGATTCATCCTAAGGTCTTCCTCCACTATAAAATAGGATATGCAATAATATTATATAACCTGTTGTATGCTGAGATTCATCCTAAGGTCTTCCTCCACCATAAAACAGGATATGCAATAATTTTATATAACCTGGTGTATGTTGAGATTCATCCTAAGGTCTTCCTCCACTATAAAACAGGATATGCAATAATATTATATAACCTGGTGTATGCTGAGATTCAACAGGATATGCAATACTATCATATAACCTGGTGTTCGCTGAGATCCATCCTAAGGTCTTCCTCCACCATAAAACAGGACATGCAATAATATTATATAACCTGATGTATGTTGAGATTCATCCTCAGGTTTTTCCTCCACCATAAAACAGGACATGCAATAATATTATATAACCTGGTGTATGCTGAGATTCATCCTAAGGTCTTCCTCCACCATAAAACAGGATATGCAATAATTTTATATAACCTGGTGTATGTTGAGATTCATCCTAAGATCTTCCTCCACCATGAAACAGGATATGCAATAATATTATATAACCTGGTGTACGCTGAGATCCATCCTAAGGTCTTCCTCCACCATAAAACAGGATATGCAATAATATTATAATTATAACCTGGTGTATGTTAAGAATGGCATTCTCACAAAGTGTTTGGATTAAACTTGACTCGAACACCTTAGCGATGACAGCATAACAGTACCTTAGACCATCGGATCACAGAGGAATGATAAATGTTGTATATACAATTTTAATATAAAAATAACCCTTTACTCCATAGATACGCGTTTTCCCGCACCGATCACAGAAGGCCTTTGAAAACAGTGCAGGAAGAGTTCAGATTGCTCCTAATGAGCAGTCTGAACACTTCCTGCACTGTTTTCCACTCTGTCAGTAAACATAAACATAATTCACCCGATAATTCAAAAGCCTTCTATATTAGGTGTCCAAAGGCATCTATATTAGAAGTGTATAAAGGCGTCGATATGAAGTTACGGGTTAAACAAAAACCCTTTTTGTCTTTTTAATACATGTAGATGTATTCATAAAATATTACAATTCCTTGCATGTCGTGATATTGTGGTTTTCCATGATTATTGATTTTATATATTTACTTTGTTTTTGCAACAATGACTTTTATGAATCAGACTAATAAAACGTAAAAAAAGTATTTCTTGTGTTTCTTTTATCCAATTAATTCTAAAAACATTCCGCTAAGAATATAAATGACAGAAATTCTGCCAGGCAATGAGAATGTTTGTGAAATATTATCTTTATTTTTTTAATTGCAATAATGCCATTTTCAAAACATAACAGGTTACATAATTATTGTATATCAAGTTTTATTGATAGAAGAAAGACTCAGAATAAATCAAAGCAGAACCACTTTCCTTCTGGCATAAGGTCAAATAATATAATTGTTTCGTATTCAAGGACCACAACTCTGGTTCATGTATAATAAGGGAGAAGTGCACCACTTATAATGTTGGGACAGTAGTAATCCATGATGTGTGGTTGTCGTAGATATGAACAAAATGTCGAATGAAAGTTAACGCTTTTTAATAAGATGTTTAAGACTGTCAGCTATGATATTTACAAAAGTATGCACAGTGTTATGGATTATTCACAAAGAAAGTTATAAAGTCACACAAAGTAATATCAGGTATCAGATGATCCCTAAGTTAATCTGATTAAAAGTTTGAAGTCCTTATTTCACTTTGAATATTCACTTTGAATATTCACTTAGTTCACAAAGTCCTTAATTTCCAATTCACTACCTTTAAAATCACAAAGTTCTATTTCTGGATCACAAAGTTTTCACTAAAGATATATTCACAAAGTTGTTATATTTTAATTCTGAAATCACACAGTAGTCACAAAGTTGTGTTTATCACGAAGTTAGGTTATTAAATTATTTCTGAATCACAAAGTTATGTCACAAAGTTATTCCTTTATTCTTGCACATCCTTTATCCCTATTTCACATTTTTTGTTCTCTTAATATTAATGTTCTCTTATATACTGACAAAGTTATTTTTTAACTTTGAAGGTATGAATATGGCACCAAAGACTTCCTTCCCATCAAGGTGCAAAGCCATATGTCAAAGGGGAAGTGATAATGAATAGTGATTAAACAAATTATACACTTTCCTGCTTTGATCATTTTGAGTTAATTGATATAGCTAAGTTGGCATATTTGAAATTTTAACAAAATACTAATTGTAAATTAAACAAATAATGGTAATATGTTCACTTTTGTTAATTAAAGATTAAATATTCACATCACTCACACAAAGATAATCATTTTGATATTAAACATGGTTACATGTATATGGTGTTTATTACTAAACGTTAAAACTAAGAACTGATTTAACATGCTATTAAAGTGGAACATGCAGAGAGTCTAATGACTGACAGATAGACATGATAGAGAGGCGGAGCTAATGATTATCAACAGAGCACATATTACAGTTAACATCGTAGATATCACGAGAGGACCTGGATGGTGTTCCTATAATATCTGTGTGTACACTCTTCGAATATACTACCAGTGTGTAAACTCTTCGGCATACTACTACCAGTGTGTACACACTTCGGCATAATACTACCAGCGTGTAGACTCTTCGGCATAATACAACCAGCGTGTTAACTCTTCGGGATATAACTACCACCGTGTTTACTCTTCCGCACAATAATACCAGCGTGTACACTCTTCGGCATAATACTACCAGCGTGTACACTCATGTACACTCTTCGGCATAATTTTACCAGCGTGCTAACTCTTCGGCATAATACTACCAGTGCGTTAACTCTTCGGCATAATACTACCAGTGTATTAACTCTTCTGCATAATACTATCAGCGTGTACGCTCTCCGGCATAATACTACCAGTTTGTTAACTCTTCGGCATAATAATACCAGCGTGTAGACTCTTCGGCATAATACTACCAGTGTGTACACTCTTCGGCATAACACTACCAGTGTGGTAACTCTTTGGCATAGTACTACGACATAATACTACCAGTGTGTTAACTCTTCGGCATAATACTACCAGTGTGTACACTCTTCTACATACGTATACCAGTGTGTACGCTCTTCTGCATAATACTACCGTTGGTGCTACAATTGACCATCACCGTTGGTGTAAAAACTGACCATCACCGTTGGTGCTACAACTGACCATCACTGTTGGTGTTACAACTGACCATTACTATGCTGGTGTTACAACTGACCAATAATCATCACTGTTGGTGTTACAACTGACCATTACATATACACACAAGTATCAGCAACAGTCTTATAAATTAAGTAAGCCGAGTGTTTGATAATCTGATAAATCAACAATTACATCCCTTTAGTAAAGGTAATGATTCTTGCATCCGAAAAATTAGAGCTGTGTAAATTGATTGGGCATTTTTGTTGCAATTCTTCGAATAGTCGTGTTTATTGATGCTTATGCCAATGAGACAGTTGGAACATTTTTATGATATCTGACAAAGTTGTGATGACAGTGTGTGCTGTTGGATAAAGATGGACAGTTTGTAGGCACGTTGTGAAAGATTTAACACATGGATGGAAATACCAGATATGAAGGAGGGCCATTATACTTTTTAAAATTGTGAGTCTAACTTTTAGTAGGTCTAACCGTTTATACGCTGGTAGTATTATGCCGAAGAGTGTACACACTGGTATTAGTATGCCGAAGCGTGTACACGCTGGTATGAGTGTGCCGAACCGTTTACACACTTGTAGTATTATGCCGAAGAGTTTACACACTGGTATTATTATGCCGAAGAGTTAACACACTGGTAGTATTATGCCAAAGAGTGTACACACTGGTATTAATATGCCGAACCGTTTACACACAGGTAGTATTATGCCGAAGAGTTTACACACTTGGTATTATTATGCCGAAGAGTTTACACACTGGTATTAGTATGCCGAACCGTTTACACACTGGTAGTATTATGTCGAAGAGTTAACACACTGGTAGTATTATGCCGAAAAGTTAACACGCTGGTACTACAGTTGTTACTCACCAACTCGAACTCTTTTATTTCGAAATTCCGGTTTTCTCAAATTTGAAATTCGGTCCCGTTTTTTTCTCCTTCTATTTCTATATTAATTAACTCCGGATATATCAGGTTATATATTCCAGTAATTCGAATTATTCACTATTTCGAATTTGTTCTTCGTTCCCTCCAAATCAAAATCTATTAATTTCTCGCTCGTTATTTCGATTTTTTTTATCACCGCGTGAAGATGAAAGGCAAACCGCGGAAGGTGATAATTGCTGATCCCATACCTGTAATTTATCGCTTTATGTATCTGTACTGGCAGGTAAGTTAATTGGGTCATCAAATTGGTATGATACAAACACAAGCGATAACACAGAAAATTGAGTGAACGAAATCAAACACTAATTGACATTGAGCATATTTGGGTAAATATTGACAGTCGTCCGATATGAATGTAATCTTCAAACAAGAATCATTATATTTAGAGTAACAACTGTAGTACCAGCGTGTTAACTTTTCGGCATAATACTACCAGTGTGTAAACGGTTTGGCATACTAATACCAGTGTGTAAACGCTTCGGCATAATAATACCAGTGAGTAAACCCTTCGGCATAATACAACCTGTGTGTAAACGGTTCGGCATATTAATACCAGTGTGTACAAACTTTGGCATAATACTACCAGTATGTTAACTCTTCGGCATAATAATACCAGTGTGTTAACTCTTCGGCATAATACTACAAGTGTGTAAACGGTTAGGCACACTCATATCAGCGTGTACACGCTTCGACATACTAATACCAGTGTGTAAACGGTTCGACATACTAATACCAGTGTGTACACTCTTCGGCATAATACTACCAGTGTAAAAACGGTTCGACCTACTAAAAATTAGACTCACAATTTTAAAAAGTTTAATGGCCCTCCTTCATATCTGGTATTTCCATCCATGTGTTAAATCTTTCACAACGTGCCTACAAACTGTCCATCTTTATCCAACAGCACACACTGTCATCACAACTTTGTCAGATATCATAAAAATGTTCCAACTGTCTCATTGGCATAAGCATAAAAAACACGACTATTTGAAGTATTGCAACAAAAATGCCCAATCAATTTACACAGCTCTAATATTTCGGATGCAATAATCATTACCTTTACTAAAGGGAGGTAATTGTTGATTTATCAGATTATCAAACACTCGGCTAGACTGTTGCTGATACTTGTGTGTATGTGTAATGGTCAGTTGTAACACCAACAGTGATGATTATTGGTTAGTTGTAACACCAACATAGTAATGGTCAGTTGTAACACCAACAGTGATGGTCAGTTGTAGCACCAACGGTGATGGTCAGTTTTTTACACCAACGGTGATGGTCAATTGTAGCACCAACGGTAGTATTATGCAGAAGAGCGTACACACAGGTATTAGTATGTAGAAGAGTGTACACACTGGTAGTATTATGCCGAAGAGTTGACACACTGGTAGTATTATGCCGTAGTACTATGCCGAAGAGTTAACACACTGGTAGTATTATGCCGAAGAGTTAACGCACTGTAGTATTATGACGAAGAGTTAACGCACTGGTAGTATTATGCCGAAGAGTTAGCACACTGGTAAAATTATGCTGAACCGTCTACATACTGGTAGTATTATGCCAAAGAGTTAACACACTGGTATTATTATGCCGGAGAGTGTACACGTTGATAGTATTATGCCGAAGAGTTAAAGCGGTATTATTATGCCGAAGAGTTAGCATGCTACTAATATTATGCCGAACCATCTACATACTATTAGTATTATGCGAAAGAGTTAACAAACTGGTAGTATTATGCCGGAGAGCGTACACGCTGATAGTATTATGCGGAAGAGTTAACAAACTAGTAGTATTATGCCGAAGAGTTAACGCACTGGTAGTATTATGCTGAAGAGTAAGCACGCTGGTAATATTATGCCGAACCGCTTACATACTGGTAGTATTATGCCGAAGAGTTAACACACTGGTAGTATTATGCCGAAGAGTGTACATGAGTGTACATGCTGGTAGTATTATGCCGAAGAGTGTACACGCTGGTATTATTATGCGGAAGAGTAAACACGGTGGTAGTAATTTCCCGAAGACTTAACACGCTGGTAGTATTATACCGAAGAGTCTACACGCTGGTAGTATTATGCCGAAGTGTGTACACACTGGTAGTAGTATGCCGAAGAGTTTACACACTGGTAGTATATCCGAAGAGTGTACACACAGATATTATAGGAACACCATCCAGGTCCTCTCGTGATATATACGATGTTAACTGTAATATGTGCTCTGTTGATAATCATTAGCTCCGCCTCTCTATCATGTATATCTGTCAGTCATTAGACTCTCTGCATGTTCCACTTTAATAGCATGTTAAATCAGTTCTTAGTTTTAACGTTTAGTAATAAACACCATATACATGTAACCATGTTTAATATCAAAATGATTGTCTTTGTGTGAGTGATGTGAATATTTAATCTTTGAATAACAAAAGTGAACATATTACCATTATTTGTTAAATTTACAATTAATATTTTGTTAAAATTTCAAACATGCCAACTTAGCTATATCAATTAACTCAATATGATCAAAGCAGGAAAGTGTATTATTTGTTTAATCACTATTAATTATCACTTCCCCTTTGACATATGGCTTTGCACCTTGATGAGAAGGAAGTCTTTGGTGCCATACTCATACCTTCAAAGTTAAAAAATAACTTTGTCAGTATATAAGAGAACATTAATATTAAGAGAACAAAAAATATGAATTAGGGATAAAGGATAGCTTTGTGCAAGAATAAAGGAATAACTTTGTGACATAACTTTGTGATTTCAGAATTAAAATATAACAACTTTGTGAATATATCTTTAGTGAAAACTTTGTGATCGAGAAATAAAACTTTGTGATTTTAAAGGTAGTGAATTGGAAATTAAGGACTTTGTGAACTAAGTGAATATTCAAAGTGAATATTCAAAGTGAAATAAGGACTTCAAACTTTTAATTAGATTAACTTAGGGATCATCTGATACCTGATATTACTTTGTGGGACTTTATAACTTTCTTTGTGAATAATCCATAACACTGTGCATACTTTTGTAAATATCATAGCTGACAGTCTTAAACATCTTATTAAAAAGCGTTAACTTTCATTCGGCATTTTGATCATATCTACGACAACCACACATCATGGATTACTACTGTCCCAACATTATGAGTGGTGCACTTTTCCCTCATAATACATGAACCAGAGTTGTGGTCCTTGAATACGAAACAATTATATTATTTGACCTTATGCCAGAAGGAAAGTGGTTCTGCTTTGATTTATTCTGAGTCTTTCTTCTATCAATAAAACTGGATATACCATAATTATGTAACCTGTTATGTTTTGAAAATGGCCTAATTGCAATTAAAAGAATAAAGATAAAATTTCTCAAACATTTTCATTGCCTGGCAGAGTTCTGTCATTTATATTTCTTAGTGGAATATTTTTAGAATTAATTGAATAAAAGAAACACAAGAAATACATTTTTTACGTTTTATTAGTCTGATTCATCAAAGACATTGTTGCAAAAACAAAGTAAATATATAAAATAAATAATCATGGAAAACCACAATATCACGACATGCAAGGAATTGTTATACTTTATGGATACATCTATATGTATTAAAAAGACAAAAAGGGTTTTTGTTTAACCCGTAACTTCATATAGACGCCTTTAGACACCTCTAATATAGATGCCTTTGGACACCTAATATAGAAGGCTTTTGAATTATCGGGTGAATTATGTTTATATTAACTGACAGAGTGGAAAACAGTACAGGAAGTATTCAGATTGCTTATTACGAGCAATATTAACTCTTCCTGCACTGTTTTCAAAGGCCTTCTGTGATCGGTGCGGGAAAACGCGTATCTATGGAGTAAAGGGTTAATTTTATAATATAATTGTATATACAACATTTATCATTCCTCTGTGATCCAATGGTCTAAGGTGCTGTTATGCTGTCATCGCTAAGGTGTTCAAGTCAAGTTTAATCCAAACACTTCGTGAGAATGCCATTCTCAACATACACCAGGTTATAATTATAATATTATTGCATATCCTGTTTTATGGTGGAGGAAGACCTTAGGATGAATCTCAACATACACCAGGTTATAATTATAATATTATTGCATATCCTGTTTTATGGTGGAGGAAGACCTTAGGATGAATCTCAACATACACCAGGTTATATTATATTATTGCATATCCTGTTGAATCTCAGCATACACCAGGTTATATAATATTATTGCATATCCTGTTGAATCTCAGCATACATCAGGTTATATAATATTATTGCATATCCTGTTTTATGGCGGAGGAAGACCTTAGGATGAATCTTAACATACACCAGGTTATATAATATTGTTGCATGTCCTGTTTTATGGCGGAGGAAGACCTTAGGATGAATCTCAGCATACACCAGGTTATATAATATTATTGCATATCCTGTTTTATGGTGGAGGAAGACTTTAGGATGGATCTCAGCATACACCAGGTTATATAATATTATTGCATGTCCTGTTTTATGGTGGAGGAAGACCTTAGGATGAATCTCAACATACACCAGGTTATATAATATTATTGCATATTCTGTTTTACGGCGGAGGAAGACCTTATAATGAATCTCAACATACACCAGGTTATATAATATTATTGCATATCCTGTTTTATGGCGGAGGAAGACCTTAGGATGAATCTCGGCATACACCAGATTATATAATATTATTGCATATCCTGTTTTATGGCGGAGGAAGACTTTAGGATGAATCTCAACATACACCAGGTTATATAATATTATTGCATGTCCTGTTTTATGGTGGAGGAAGACTTTAGGATGAATCTCAGCATACACCAGGTTATATAATATTATTGCATGTCCTGTTTGATGGCAGAGGAAAACCTTAGGATGAATCTCAACATACACCAGGTTATATAATATTATTGCATGTCCTGTTTTATGGCGGATGAAGACCTTAAGATGAATCTCAACATACACCAGGTTATATAATATTATTGCATGTCCTGTTTTATGGCGGAGGAAGACCTTAGGATGAATCTCGGCATACACCAGATTATATAATATTATTGGATGTCCTGTTTTATGGCGGAGGAAGACCTTATGATGAATCTCAACATACACCAGGTTATATAATATTATTGCATATCCTGTTTTATGGTGGAGGAAGACCTTCTGATGAATCTCAATAGAATCACCAATCTTCTGTAAGTAACTAGCAAACTTTCTCACATAAAATATTTGGACTGAGCTTGTCTGGAACCCGCGACACAAGCGGTGACCGGTAAGCATTCATCAGACAACTGCATCTTGGACCACTCAGTCCCGGACGTTTTCTATACATTTACAGGGCATAAATTTAACTATATGTGTTCTTTATATGTATCCACTATCAGTCACCTTCTTCTAAACAACGTTTTACTGAACAAGAGCTATCAGAGGACAGCTAGCACGACTTTTGATAGCTCGTCTCAAAATAATATCTGATGATGGGGAATGAGATATGATATTTCTAAAACAATTGAATCACAAGGAAAGAGGTGTGAGCTTTCTAAAACACTTAAATCAAATTTCTTGATATAAAAAGGGCAATAATTTTACCTATAACAGTTATCCCCCTTGCACCCATAGTGGTAGAGGAGACTATTGTGATATTTCATTTATTTGTATGACTAGTTCTTATTGAGATAGAAGCAAATTTTACTAAGTATTAAAATGGCTAAAATGCTACCCAAAGTCAACACCAATATATCATACCTACCGTCTAAAGTCCTCCTAGTGGTAGTAAATAAAATGTGTAAGTTTTATTCATGTACTACTAGTAGCTGCTGAGATAGGATCTAATTATAAAACTTGAACCAAGTATAAAAGGGGCCATAACTCTACCTTAAATCAAAAGAGATTTATCTCAATTATCTCCTTGATGGTTGTGTTCATACACTCACACACACACACATCAACATTTCATTGATGTATGGGTAGTAGTCACTGAGATATGAACTTGCTAAAACATGCCCCATAAAGCCCCTTTAATGGTAAAGAATAGTGAAAATATAATAGTGAAGACACATGTGAAGTTCCATTAATGTAAAGCTTGTTGTTACTGAGAAAGAATCTTAGTGTAAAACTTCGGCTAAATTTTCATAGTAAACAGGGGTTTTAAAGCACTTGTTCCCTTGAGTCTCTTTGTTGGTAATGAATACACAACTGAAGTGTAAGGCTAGAAGTTACTGTGATATAAGTGGGCAAAATGAATGTAACCAAATTTTCTTATTATAAAGGGGCCAAGAAACAGTGGTGTGGTAGTATAGTTGATACAGCATTGCTGGTTTAATCCCCTGATCGGTCCGATGCCTCTAACGAAACAACAGACCTGAGAGCGGTTTATATTAGCTCTGAGCTTTCATCGCAATCAAGCTCAAATAGATTAGTGTAAACAAAATGGGACATAAATTTACCTAAAATAAAAACATAGTTATCCAACTTGACCCCCTGAACCTCTATGACAGTTAAGAAGACTTGTGAAGTTTTATTCATGTATGGGTAGTAATAACTGAGATATGAGCATATTACCTAAAACTTTTAACCAAATTTTCTAAGTATATATAAAATGTGTCATAATTCTGTCTAAAATAATAAAGCAGTTTAATAAAGTTGAATTGATGTATGGGTAGTCAGTCACGTTACTGAGAAAGAAGCATAAGTATTTGTTTTAAACTGAATTGTTTAAGTTTAAAATGGGCCATACTTATGCCTAGAATCAAAGTAAAGTATAAAATGGGCCATAACTACGCCTAGAATCAAAGTAAAGTATAAAATGGGCCATACTTATGTCTAGAATCAAAGTAAAGTATAAAATGGAACTTACTTATGCCTAGAATCAAAGTAAAGTATAAAATGGGCCATACTTACGCCTAGAATCAAAGTAAAGTATAAAATGGGCCATACTTATGTCTAGAATCAAAGTAAAGTATAAAATCGAACTTACTTATGCCTAGAATCAAAGTAAAGTATAAAATGGGCCATACTTACGCCTAGAATCAAAGTAAAGTATAAAATGGGCCATACTTATGCCTAGAATCAAAGTAAAGTATAAAATGGGCCATACTTATGCCTAGAATCAAAGTAAATTATAAAATAGGCCATACTTATGCCTAAAACCAAAATGAAGTTATACCACTTGGCCCCTTGAGTACCTTAATTGTAGTGAATATACACATGAAATTTCATTGATGTTAGGGTAGTGATTAGTGCTATATACATGTATGCACATGTCTAAAAAATTAAACGAGTAAGTATAGAAGGGGCCATAATTTTGCGTAAACTGAAAATGGAGTTATCACACCTTGTCCCTCGAGTTCTTTTTATGATAGGGAATACGCACATGAAATTTCACTGATATATTGGGAGTAGTTAAGGAGATATATGATAATGCCTTAAAACAATATTCGAAAAAAAAACAACGCCGACTCTATAGCTTCCCCTTTTTCAAAAGTTGAGCTTAAACTATGGTTCTGTTAAATAGCTATGTGACCTTGAAAATTATTATGATGAAAAGATAGTAAAACTATTGATAATACTCTTTTGAAAGATTATTTGATAAAAAAATGTTAGTGAAATTATTGCTTAGACTCTATTTTTTCATAATCGGGTCACAGTGACCTTCAAATTAACCTAATGACCTGAAAACCAACAGGATTCTCCATCACATGATAAAAAAAATTCAAAATGTTCAAGATTGTAGGTGTTTCAATTTTTGATAACAGTAAAAAATGTTCATAAATGTTACAAATACACTTACTGTTATAAAAACATATGATTTAAATACTATCTTACAATTTCATAGATTTTAAAAGCCTTGAAGGAAATAAAATTTTATTTGCATAATTGGACAACAGTGCCCTTGTCCTAGATCTAGTGAGAGATAGGTAATTTCAGCAAACTGGAGGACATAATTATATGGCACAAAAACATAAAGTTTCCACATGGTATATACCGGGTACTTTGTTTCCAAGGGTACACTGGTTACATTAGTTACATGATTTCCACATGCTTCATGGTTTGTACCTAGGGTACATTGGTTACATTGGTTACACCCATAGCTGTGTTTATTATATTGGTTTAATTATCTACTCCCTCTATGCTTTTTTGCCCAGGCACCAACTGGGTACAAGTGGGTACAGGCTGCCAAATAATTCATTTCATCCTATATTTATTTGATTACATGGTTACACAGGGTTGCACCAGGCAACGACTTGGTACAAGTTGGTACAGACTGTAGAATAATTAATCTAAGCCAGTATTTATTTGGATACATGGCTACACCAGGAAATGACTGGGTACAAGTGGGTACAGACAGTAGAGTAATTCATTTCCGCCCCTATTTATTTGGGTACATGGCTACACAGACAGGGCTATACAAGGCAACGACTGGGTACAAGTGGATGCAAAATTCAATTCATTTCAGCCCACATTTGTTTGGTTATATAGTTACATAGGGGCAAAAATGAGTTATTTTAGTCTTTAACCAATTGTAGCCATTTGTTCCCTGATGTAGCCCTGCGTAACCACATACCCAAATAAATATGGAGGGATATTGATTATATTGCTTTCTTATTTGTTTTTTAATGTGGTTGAAAATTGAGTGTAATCTGTACCCTAGGTTACAAAGTACATAGCTTGTGACATATCTACTTAAGGTTGCTCGGTGGCATTATACTTTAGGCCATAATAAATCAATTGCTAGAATATCATTCCCGCCAACCCCTTAATTTTCATGCTGCCCCAACCCTTTTGATTTTCATAAAATAAAAACAACTAAAATTTTTTTTTTTTAAAAATAACAAAAATTAAACTAAAAAATATCCCCCTACCCATCTTTAAGAAACATTTGGATGATAATCTAGCAATAATTTCATAATGGCCTTAGTCTTTTGTTGTTGAAACAAATGAACAGATGAATTGACAACACCATACCAAAATACAACAACATTTTCAAATATGAAAATAGCATTTAAAACACTGTTGGTATATATACATTCAAATACATGTTAAGATTCTATGAAATACATTTATAATCTATTCAGTTGATCACATGATCAATTATACATATGCAATATTTTTGTCAGAAGATCGGAAGTGATTAACGTGAACAGAAGCAAAAATAAGGCACATTTTAATGATTCAAGGGATAGAACTCAAAGTTGCTTGACCGAACCAGATGATTTTCTAACTTGTCCCTGATCCGGAGACATATATATATATATATATATATATATATATATATATATATATATATATATATATTCTTTTCAAGTTTGGTTAAGCTCAAATGAAAAAAAATTGGTTTAGTGTTCCCAAGGACTTGTAAAGATAATTCCTTGATGTTTCCAAAGAAAAATATGAACAGAAGATAGACAAATATCAATCTTAATCAACTAAAATACTGTCTTTAGAACTTGTTTTACCACAGATATACTTTCTTCCCCTCCCCCATCTTTTAATAGTTCAGTAATATCCTTCTGGACATGCGTCCTTAAGCGAAGTACGTGTTTAATTGACTTTGTCGGTATTTAAGAATGGTTTAATGCTTTGTTATGTAACATGGAGTACTAATAAATGAGCATTTGATCAAAATGTCAGCATTCACTTGGCAGCATTCACTTGTATTTACAGGAGCATAATTGCGTAATATAAAGGTGGACAAAGCCCGGATTTTCGCCGTAATAATTTCTCTTAAGTTAACAGGTGTTTTTTAATGACCTCTCACTAAAACAACAAATCCTTTCATTAATATTTTTCATGGATCACCACAGTTAGTATAAAAATAATCGGTTGGTTGTGTCAAAAATATCTCTGGTTGTGCCAACACTTCGATGTGGCAAGGACACTTCAAGTTCTAGGATCACGTGTTTTTTTGCAAGCCGCTATAGAAATATACATGTATAGTAAATGCAACAATTGAATTTGTTTACAACAAATATGTAATGGACATAATTGAGAAGGATAATTTCTGATTCATTAGTAACGAAATCATCATAAATATCCAATATTTTCTATCTATTTTCTGTCTACAACAGATAGCATCATATGAAAGCGAATATATTGCATAAAACTACAGATACGTGTAAAGAATTCACTACCCTCATAGGTAAAACTGAAACTGTGATAAAACAAATATCACATAATATTTCACATAATACTCTATAAACTTAAAACTCAATATATTAAGTTTCGGATAATTACTTCATTTTCATTTTGAAATAACATTCGAGCATGCACTTGCTAATTAGCTTATAGCTAATATATGCGCAATTAAACGTAGGGCAATAATGCAGAGGAAACTCTAGATAGCCAGTCTGCGGGTTTCGATACCTGGCTCGACCAGACGACCTTGCAGACGCAGTGTAAGAAACTACGATTCAAGTGTATTTATTCTATGGTCACACAAATCTTTTTCTTTGAAAACACACCATTTACAGAAACCCCAAAAGCTTCCACTCCAAACGAACTTACTACGTTCGACAAGTCTTTTTACTATCTCTTCTGGAGCTCTTCTTAAAGTAGGATGACAGCGATATATCCAAATACAATCGTCTTTTAGATTAATGATTGTTTTATATGGAGCTACGCTACTCTCGGTGACAAACGAACCTTTTGAATAGTGCAAAACGGTGATTCGTTTTCGGCCATTATCTATATTCTCTATGTCGACAAGAATTCCTACATTCCTCATCCAAAGCGTTTGGTATTCCACGATACTACCTACCGTAAGATCAGACCAGGTATATACCATAACCCTTTGGAATTCACCAAATTGTTCTCCGATTCTCGGGACAAGCAATTTGCTATTGGGATTTTCAAAGTATACTCGAACCGGGGTTTGCACAACTTTAGCCCAATGAACAAAATCAGAAGACGTGTTTTCATCAGTTGAAAATCGTTGTTCGCCTATTCTGCTTTCTGCTCTTTCAATAGCTTCATCTTCCGGATATGTAACGAATCCTGGAAAACCAATAAAGTAAACTACATACTGAGGCAATTCTATGCATAGTGTTTCTTTTTTTATTTTCCGCTGCCCAAAGAACGCATCAGGTGCTGCGTAGTGAACTATTGTTACATGCGCTTTATTTATGTTTATGTTGACAGCACTAACGATAACATCATGCATGGATGAGTTGTAATAAAATGTTATGGCGTCGCCCTTTTTTATTTCTTTTATATCACGGACCCGTTCGTACCTACTTTTTTCAAATATGTCTGTGATTAATTGAGACGATCTAGTGAAATAGTTGTAGTTACAATTCCCTATTTTTTGTCGCGCTCGTGCTATGGCAGCATCTGTATCATGACAGAACATCGGATGATACGCGTGTATCTTTATTTCGTCGTACCTTAAGTCAAAGGTAAATCTTTCTTCGGTGACAACATTTTCTCTGCCATAATGTACAACAGTTGCGGTAAATTTTGATTTATTTGCCTCCTCTCTCTCTACTTCAGTGCAAATGACTTTATGTGGCAATGCAAGGGGGCCTCCGTATCTAAACTCAATGATTTGTCCTCGTTTTATCTCATCGCTTATATATGCTCGATACGATCTTAGTTTCATAGAAGACATTTTCCTATCTATATGGTGATTCACATTTATCTCTGGGTAACTAATAGCATCCTCGGGCGTATAGTGATCTAGAAACTGTAAAGGCTGAGGTCGCACATTTTTAGGATCAACCACGTCTTCGTCGACTTTTGACCAGTAGCAAAAGTTACGCGAACAATTCGATAGTAGGCTAAATCTTGTTTCTCCAATTCTGCTATTAGCCCTTTCTAAAACACGTTCTGGTGTATACACTTTATATTTTGGAAATTTCACATTTTTCGAACAATAACGTTTTTTTATTACATCTTTAGACAAGTCTACCACAATTGTTCCTTTTTTTATTTCTCGTCGTCCAAAAATATATTGTGGCCTGGTATAATGAATAATAGACAGTTCAACTCGTTGTTCATTATTGTGTTCTCTGGGTTCTTCACAAACAATGCAGTCGTGTGTGAACACTCCCAAATAACACGTTGAAATGACATCGCCAGCCTTAATGTCTTTCACTGTATCAATTTTGATCGAAGGTGCATTGGATTGTAGGTATATTTTATTCCTTATTTTTTTGACTATAAGCGCTGCATTTACGGCAGGTACAAGAGCTATTCCTATTAAACCAATAACTGCCCTATATATTACATTGTCAGACATGTAGCGGTTAGCTAGTACACCGGCGTAAAAATAACCATATGTCAAATGTTCATTATTTTGAACACGTGACTCTGTGACACAAGGCGTATTATCATCCATTCGCAAATATAAATGTAAAATCAATGCTGCATGTTGAAAGCATTGTAACATCTTTCTGTCAAAAAGATAACATAAAACATTTACAGTTAGGTCAAATGCAAGGGGAATAACTTGTTTTAGCCGATTTACTTGGCGGCTTCTCCTGATTGTCATGCAACATACATTACAAAAATGCTCACAGTTGTAAGAGGAAAATGAATATATTAGATTTTCATTTAAATATTGGTATGCATTGGTCATTCTTTCATTCATTGTGTTGGATCGGTGTCGATATTTCACTACATATATTTCGTCGTAATGGAGATCTTTAAGTTCCTGTGTTTCACGAATTTTAATTCGTGTGTCAAAAGGTGTTGTAATGAAATGTATTAAAGTAAGAACTGCAGCTGATTTGCTGACGGGTTGCACCTTTTTCACTAGTGCGTGGTGTTTGTAAAATGCTTGTTGTTTCTTTCCAAGGTTGAATAACTTGAAATCACCGCCCATATAAATATGGTCTCCATAAGCGATAGAGTCTTTTGAAAAACTAGTTAAACGTTCATTTCTTCTACAATTTATGCACTTGGAATTCATCTTATAATATTAATATGTGTAACTATATTGTAGTTCGGAGAAAACGAAAGGAAAAGCAGTCAATATGTCTTTGATCATATATCCGAGACTTAAAATATTTTTGCACTACTATTTCATTTTCGTAGGTTATGTTGATTTTTTGTCGTAATATTCTCCCATAAAACCGCTTTTATTCTTAATTATTTGCATAGACATTTGTATTTGTTTATCTCGTTGTCGGTGCGTTCTTTGGTTGATTATTTATGCTTTTGTAGTATTGTAAACAGTTTACTCGCACACAACGAGTTAACAACCGACGCGTAATCTGAATACATGTTCAAATGTCCGACAAAATATTTGTAAAGACATGTAACGCGTTTCCTAAACGCATTTTTTAAAATATAGTTACGTTCCATTTCTACCTTAGATAAAAAAGCTGACTGTTTTATTCATTTGCTTTTTTTTGTACTCAATTCACAGATTTTGTATTCAATTCACAGGTACTGTGATAATTTGAATGAAATGTTTTGCTTGCTTCTATAGTCTTAGTGATCTACTCTAGTACCTGGAACCATCCGGGTTGAGGTAAGACTGGTTCTATAGTGTTAGTAATCTACTCCGGTACCTGAAACCATCCGGGGAGGGCTTCGACTGGTTCTATAGTCTTAGTTATCTACTCTAGCACAGGGAATCATCCGAGGAAAGCTGGGACTGGCTAAGTGGAATTTTCAGATTGATAAACATCATTAATAAACCTAAATTCACATTGTTATTGTCTCGGTGGACGAAAACACCAACGGTGTTAAGTTTAAAAGCATGATGGTTAAACATATTATACACTTCACAAATGTACGTTTGCCGATTCAATTTTCTCGTCTTTTATTTAAAAATTATGATTTTCTCCTTGACTGACCACTCAGCATGCTGTTATCAGAACATCTCATTGTGTCAACCTGAAGACAGACGAAAAAGTAATAAAAGATATTGTAAAGCACGCAATGTATTTTAAAACCTCATTAAACTTCCGAAATGCACACTTTTTTTGATAATACCAAAAAGGATTGCAATTAAATGTAACAAAATAATCACGTCGATCGAAATGTGTTTATTTAAACGAGCGGACCGAGTTTTTAACTTAACATGTGGATTTGCTATTTTTAGACCTGTTAAACAAAGGACCAGATATACATGACATATAACGAGTTCAAGATTCACATTCAGCCGAACCGTTACTCCAAAAATGAAAGGCAGAACCACGCTATATTCGACGCTTCTTTCACGCGGTTAACAAATTATGCAAACGGTTCTAATTATATCTGAGTAATCTATCTCGAATTGTGATTGTAAATGGCCGCACTGTAAACCATTGGTGATTGAATGTGGACGCACTGTAAACTATTGGTGATTGTATGTGGCTGCAATGTAAACCATTGGTGATTGTAAGTGGACGCACTGCAAACCATTGATGATTGTAAGTGGACGCACTGCAAAACATTGGTGGTTGTAAGTGTGTGCACTGAAAACCATTGGTGGTTGTAAGTGGACGCACTGCAAACCATTGGTGATTTTAAGTGGCCGCACTGCAAACCATTGGTGGTTGTAAGTGGACGCACTGCAAACCATTGGTGGTTGTAAGTGGAGGCACTGCAAACCATTGGTGGTTGTAAGTGGATGCACTGTAAACCATTGGTGATTGTAAGTGGACGCACTGCAAACCATTGGTGGTTGTAAGTGGAGGCACCGTAAACAATTAGTGATTGTAAGTGGACGCACTGCAAACCATTGGTGGTTGTAAGTGGACGCACTGTAAACCATTGGTGATAGCAAGTGGACGCATTGTAAACCATTGTTGATTGTAAGTGGCTGCACTTTAAACCATTGGTGATTGTAAGTGGCTGCACTTTCAACGATTGTTGATTGTAAGTGGCTGCACTTTAACCAATTGGTGATTGTAAGTGGCTGCAATTTAAAGCATTGTTGATTATAAGTGGATGCATTTTAAACCATTGATGATTGAAAGTATAGACACGTTAAACCATTGTTGATTGTAAGTGGCTGCACTTTAAACCATTGTTGATTGTAAGTGGACGCACTTTAAACCATTGGTGATTGTAAGTGGCTCCACATTAACCTATTGCTGATTGTAAGTGGCTGCACTTCAAACCATTGGTGATTGTATGTGGCTGCACTTTAAACCATTGGTGATTGTTAGTGGCTGCACTTTAAACCATTGGTGATTGTAAGTGTCTGCACTTTAAACCATTGTTGATTGTAAGTGGCAGCACTTTTACCCATTGGTGATTGTAAGCGGATGCACTTTAAACAATTGTTGATTGTAAGTGGATGAATTTTAAACCATTGGTGATTGTAAGTGGCTGCACTTTAAACCATTGTTGATTGTAAGTGGCTGCACTTTAACCCATTGTTGATTGTAAGTATACGCACTTTAAACCATTGTTGATTGTAAGTGGCTGCACTTTAAACCATTGGTGATTTGTTAGTGGATGTATTTTAACTCATTGGTGATTGTAAGTGGCTGCACTTTAAACCACTGTTGATTGTAAGTGGATGTATTTAAACTCATTGGTGATTGTAAGTGGCTGCACTTTAAACCTTTGGTGATTGTAAGTGGCTGCACTTTAACCCATTACTGATTGTAAGTGGCTGCACTTTAAACCATTGATGATTGTATGTGGCTGCACTTTAAACCATTGGCGATTGTAAGTGGCTGCACTTTAAACCATTGGCGATTGTAAGTGGCTGCACTTTAAACCATGGTTGATTGTAAGTGGCAGCATTTTTACCCATTGGTGATTGTAAGTGGATGCACTTTAAACCATTGTTGATTGTAAGTGGATGCATTTTAACTTATTGGTGATTGTAAGTGGCTGCACTTTAAACCATTGTTGATTGTAAGTGGATGTATTTTAACTCATTGGTGATTGTAAGTATACGCACTTTAAACCATTGTTGATTGTAAGTGGCTGCACTTTAAACCATTGGAGATTGTTAGTGGATGTATTTTAACTCATTGGTGATTGTAAGTGGCTGCACTTTAAACCATTGTTGATTGTAAGTGGATGCATTTTAACTCATTGGTGATTGTAAGTTGCTGCACTTTAAACCATTGTTGATTGTAAGTGGATGTATTTTAACTCATTGGTGATTGTAAGTATACGCACTTTAAACCATTGTTGATTGTAAGCGGCTGCACTTTAAACCATTGATGATTGTATGTGGCTGCACTTTAAACCATTGGCGATTGTAAGTGGCTGCACTTTAAACCATTGGCGATTGTAAGTGGCTGCACTTTAAACCATGGTTGATTGTAAGTGGATGCACTTTAAACCATGGTTGATTGTAAGTGGCAGCATTTTTACCCATTGGTGATTGTAAGTGGATGCACTTTAAACCATTGGCGATTGTAAGTGGCTGCACTTTGAACCATTGGCGATTGTAAGTGGCTGCACTTTAAACCATTGGCGATTGTAAGTGGCTGTACTTTAAACCATGGTTGATTGTAAGTGGCAGCATTTTTACCCATTGGTGATTGTAAGTGGATGCACTTTAAACCATTGGCGATTGTAAGTGGCTGCACTTTAAACCATTGTTGATTGTAAGTGGCTGCACTTTAAACCATTGGTGATTTGTTAGTGGATGTATTTTAACTCATTGGTGATTGTAAGTGGCTGCACTTTAAACCACTGTTGATTGTAAGTGGATGTATTTAAACTCATTGGTGATTGTAAGTGGCTGCACTTTAAACCTTTGGTGATTGTAAGTGGCAGCACTTTAACCCATTACTGATTGTAAGTGGCTGCACTTTAAACCATTGATGATTGTATGTGGCTGCACTTTAAACCATTGGCGATTGTAAGTGGCTGCACTTTAAACCATTGGCGATTGTAAGTGGCTGCACTTTAAACCATGGTTGATTGTAAGTGGCAGCATTTTTACCCATTGGTGATTGTAAGTGGATGCACTTTAAACCATTGTTGATTGTAAGTGGATGCATTTTAACTTATTGGTGATTGTAAGTGGCTGCACTTTAAACCATTGTTGATTGTAAGTGGATGTATTTTAACTCATTGGTGATTGTAAGTATACGCACTTTAAACCATTGTTGATTGTAAGTGGCTGCACTTTAAACCATTGGAGATTGTTAGTGGATGTATTTTAACTCATTGGTGATTGTAAGTGGCTGCACTTTAAACCATTGTTGATTGTAAGTGGATGCATTTTAACTCATTGGTGATTGTAAGTTGCTGCACTTTAAACCATTGTTGATTGTAAGTGGATGTATTTTAACTCATTGGTGATTGTAAGTATACGCACTTTAAACCATTGTTGATTGTAAGTGGCTGCACTTTAAACCATTGATGATTGTATGTGGCTGCACTTTAAACCATTGGCGATTGTAAGTGGCTGCACTTTAAACCATTGGCGATTGTAAGTGGCTGCACTTTAAACCATGGTTGATTGTAAGTGGATGCACTTTAAACCATGGTTGATTGTAAGTGGCAGCATTTTTACCCATTGGTGATTGTAAGAGGATGGACTTTAAACCATTGGCGATTGTAAGTGGCTGCACTTTAAACCATTGGCGATTGTAAGTGGCTGCACTTTAAACCATTGGCGATTGTAAGTGGCTGTACTTTAAACCATGGTTGATTGTAAGTGGCAGCATTTTTACCCATTGGTGATTGTATGTGGATGCACTTCAGCCAATTGGTGATTGTAAGTGGCTGCACTTTAAACCATTGTTGATTATAAGTGGATGCATTTTAAACCATTGATGATTGAAAGTATACACACGTTAAACCATTGTTGATTGTAAGTGGCTGCACTTTAAACCATTGTTGATTGTAAGTGGACGCACTTTAAACCATTGTTGACTGTAAGTGGCTGCACTTTAAATCATTGTTGATTGCAAGTTGATGCACTTCAAACCATTGGAGATTGTAAGTTGATGCATTTTAAGTCTTTGGTGATTGTAAGTGGATAAACTTTAAACCATTGTTGATTGTAAGTTGATGTATTTTAACTCATTGGTGATTGTAAGTATACGCACTTTAAACCATTTTTGATTGTAAGTGGATGCACTTTAAACCTTTGATGATTGAAAGTATACTCACTTTAAACCTATGGTGATCGTAAGTGGCTACACTTTAAACCATTGTTGATTGTAAGTGGATGTATTTTAACTCATTGGTGATTGTAAGTGGCTGCACTTTAACCCATTGTTGATTGTCAGTGGCTGCACTTTAAACCATTGTTGATTGTAAAGGGCTGCACAATAAACCATTTTTGATTGTTAGTGGCTGCACTTTAACCCATTGTTGATTGTAAGTGGCTGCACTTTAAACCATTGTTGATTTTAAGTGGCTGCATTATAACCAATTGGTGATTGTAAGTGGATGCACTTCAAACCATTGTTGATTGTAAGTGGATGCATTTTACACCATTGATGGATGAAAGTATACACACTTTAAACCATTGTTGACAGTAAGTGGCTCCACTTTAAACCATTGTTGATTGTAAGTGGCTGCACTTTAAATAATTGTTGATTGTAAGTGGCTGCACTTTAACCAATTGGTGATTGTAAGTGGCTGCACTTTAAAGCATTGTTGATTATAAGTGGATGCATTTTAAACCATTGATGATTGAAAGTATAGACACGTTAAACCATTGTTGATTGTAAGTGGCTGCACTTTAAACCATTGTTGATTGTAAGTGGACGCACTTTAAACCATTGGTGATTGTTAGTGGCTGCACTTTTAACCATTGGTGATTGTAAGTGGCTGCACTTTAACCCATTGGTGATTGTAAATGGCTGCACTTTAAACCATTGTTAATTGTAAGTGGATGCACTTTAAACCATTGTTGATTGTAAGTGGCTGCATTTTAAACCATTGTTGATTGTAAGTGGCTGCACTTTAAACCATTGGTGATTGTTAGTGGCTGCATTTTAAACCATTGTTGATTGTAAGTTGACGCACTTCAAATCATTGGTGATTGTAAAAGGCTGCACGTTAAACTATTGGTGAATGTAAATGGCTGCACTTTAAATCATTGGTAATTGTAAGTGGACGCACTGCAAACCATTGGTGATTGTAAGTGGATCCACTGTACTGTAAACTATTGGTGATTGTAAGTGGACCCACTGCAAACGATTTATGATTGTAAGTGGACGGACTGTAAACCATTGGTGATTGTAAGTGGACGCACTTTAAACCATTGATGATAGCAAGTGGCTGCACTGCAAACCATTGGTGATTGTAAGTGGACTCACTGCAAACCATTGTTGGTTGTAAGTGGACGCACTGCAAACGATTGATGATTGTAAGTAGCTGCACTGTAAACCATTGGTGATTGTTAGTGGGTGCACTTTAAACCATTGGTGATTGTAAGTAGCTGCACTGTAAACCATTGGTGATTGTTAGTGGCTGCACTTTAAACCATTGGTGATTGTTAGTGGCTGCACTGCAAACCATTTGTGATTGTAAGTAGCTGCATTTAAAACCATTGGTGATTGTTAGTGGCTGCACTTTAAACCATTGGTGATCGTAAGTGGCTGCACTGTAAACAATTGATGATGGTAAGTATAAGCACTTTAAACCATTGGTGATTGTAAGTGGGTGTACTGCAAACCATTGGTAATCGTAAGTGGACGCACTGTGAACCATTGGTAATCGTAAGTGGACGCACTGTAAACCATTGGTGATCGTAAGTGGATGCACTGCAAACCATTGGTAATCGTAAGTAGACACACTGTTAACCATTGGTGATTTTAAGTATACACACTTAAAACCATTGGTGATCGTAAGTGGATGCACTGCAAACCATTGGTGATCGTAAGTGGACGCATTGTAAACCATTGCTGACTGTAAGTATACGCACTTTAAACCATTGGTGATTGTAAGTGGGTGCACTGCAAACCATTGACGATTGTAAGTGGACGCACTGTTAAATCATTGTTGATTGTAAATGGACGCACTGTAAACCATTTGTTATTGTAAGTGGATGCAATTTAAACCGTTGGTGATTGTGGGTGGTTGCACTGTAAACAGTTGGTGTTTGTAAGTTGTAAGTCCCTGCACTGTAATACATTGGTGATTGTCAGTGGTCGCACTGTAAACCATTGATGATTTTAAGTTCATGCACATTAAATCATTGGTGAAGTGGTTGCACTGTAAACAATTGGTGATTTTAAGTGGAAGCACTGCAATCCAATGGTGATTGTAAGTGGACGCACTGTAAACAACTGGTGATTGTAAGAGGACGCACTTTAACCCATTGCTGATTGTAAGTGGCTGCAATTTAAACCATTGGTGATTGTAAGTAGCTGCACTGTAAACCATTGGTGATTGTTAGTGGCTGCACTTTAAACCATTGGTGATTGTTAGTGGCTGCACTGCAAACCATTGGTGATTATAAGTAGCTGCATTTAAAACCATTGGTGATTGTTAGTGGCTGCACTTTAAACCATTGTTGATCGTAAGTGGCTGCACTGTAAACAATTGATGATGGTAAGTATAAGCACTTTAAACCATTGGTGATTGTAAGTGGGTGTACTGCAAACCATTGGTAATCGTAAGTGGACGCACTGTGAGCCATTGGTAATCGTAAGTGGACGCACTGTAAACCATTGGTGATCGTAAGTGGATGCACTGCAAACCATTGGTAATCGTAAGTAGACACACTGTTTACCATTGGTGATTTTAAGTATACACACTTTAAACAATTGGTGATTTTAAGTGGAAGCACTGCAATCCAATGGTGATTGTAAGTGGACGCACTGTAAACAATTGGTGATTGTAAGTATACGCACTTTAACCCATTGCTGATTGTAAGTGGCTGCACTTTAAACCATTGATGATTGTATGTGGCTGCACTTTAAACCATTAATGATTTTAAGTGGCCGCACTGCAAACCATTGGTGATTGTAAGTGGACGCATTGCAAACCATTGGTGATTGTAAGTGGACGCACTTGAAACCATTGGTGATTTTAAGTGGCCGCACTGCAAACCATTGATGATTGTAAGTGGACGCGATGTAAACCATTGGTAATTGTAGTTGGACGCACTGTACGACATTGGTGATTGTAAGTGGACGCATTGAAAGGCATTGGTGATTGTAAGTGGACGCACTTTAAACCATTGGTAATTGTAAGTGGACGCATTGCTATCCATTCGTGGTTATAAGTGGACGCACTTGAAACCACTGGTGATTTTAAGTGGCCGCACTGCAAACCATTGGTGATTGTAAGTGGACGCACTGCAAACCATTGGTGATTGTAAGTGGACGCACTTGAAACCATTGGTGATTTTAAGTGGACGCACTGCAAACCATTGGTGATTATAAGTGGCTGCACTGTAAACCATTGGTGAATGTAAGTGGTCGCACTGTAAACCATTGGTGATTGTTAGTGTACACACTTTAAACCATTGATGATTGTTAGTGTACGCACTGTAAACCATTGGTGATTGTAAGTGGATGCACTGTAAACCATTGATGATTATAAGTGGACTCGATGTAAACCATCATTGGTGATTGTAGTTCAACGCACTGTAAGATATTGGTGATTGTAAGTGGACGCACTGTAAGGCATTGGTGATTTAAGTGGACGCACTGTAAGGCATTGGTGATTGTAAGTGAACGCACTGTAAATCATTGGTGATTGTAAGTGGACTCACTGCAAACCATTGGTGGTTGTAATTGGACGCACTGTAAGACATTGGTGATTATAAGTGGCTGCACTGTAAACCATTGGTGATTGTAAGTGGTCGCACTGTAAACCATTGGTGATTGTAAGTGGTCGCACTGTAAACCATTGGTGATTGTAAGTGTACACACTTTAAACCATTGATGATTGTAAGTGTACGCACTGTAAACCATTGGTGATTGTAAGTGGATGCACTGTAAACCATTGATGATTATAAGTGGACTCGATGTAAACCATCATTGGTGATTGTAGTTCAACGCACTGTAAGATATTGGTGATTGTAAGTGGACGCACTGTAAGGCATTGGTGATTTAAGTGGACGCACTGTAAGGCATTGGTGATTGTAAGAGAACGCACTGTAAATCATTGGTGATTGTAAGTGGACGCAATGTAAATCATTGGTGATTGTAATTGGACGCACTGTAAGATATTGGTGATTGTAAGTGGATGCACTTTAAACCATTGGTGATTGTTAGTGGACGCACTGCAAACCATTGGTGGTTGAAAATGGACTCACTTGAAACCATTAGTGATTGTAAGTGGACGCACTGTAAACCATTGGTGATTGTAAGTGGCTGCCCTGTTAACCATTGGTGATTGTTAGTGGACGACCTGTAAACAATTGGTGATTGTAAGTGGACGCGATGTAAACCATTGGTGATTGTAGTTGGACACACTGTAAGACATTGGTGATTGTAAGTGGACGCACTGTAAGACATTGGCGATTGTAAGTTGACGCACTGTAAATCAATGGTGATTGTAAGTGGACGCGATGTAAGACATTGGTGATTGTAAGTGGCCGCACTGCAAACCATTGGTGATTGTAAGTGGACGCACTTTAAACCACTGGTGATTGTAATTGGAAGCACTGTAAACCATTGGTGATTGTAAGTTGACGCGATGTAAACTATTGGTGATTGTAAATTGCCGCACTGTAAGACATTGGCGATTATAAGTCGAGGCATTGTAAGATATTGGTGACTGTAAGTGGACGCACTATAAGACATTGGTGATTGTTAGTGGACGCACTGTAAACCATTGGTGATTGTAATTGGACGCACTGTAAACCAATGGTGATTGTAATTGGACGCACTGTAAACCATTGGTGATTGTAAGTTGGCGCGATGTAAACCATTAGTGATTGTAAGTTGACGCGATGTAAACCATTAGTGATTGTATTTGGACGCACTGTAAGACATTGCTGATTGTTAGTTGCCGCACTGTAAGAATTGGCGATTATAAGTGGAGGCATTGTAAGACATTGGCGATTGTAAGTCGACGCACTGTAAACCATTGGTGACTGTAAGTGGACGCACTGTAAGACATTGGCGATTGTTAGTGGACGCACTGTAAACCATTGGCGATTGTAAGTCGACGCACTGTAAACCATTGGTGACTGTAAGTGGAGGCACTGTAAGACATTGGCGATTGTTAGTGGACGCACTGTAAACCATTGGTGATTGTAAGTCGACGCACTGTAAGACATTGGTGATTGTTAGTGGACGCACTGTAAATCATTGGTGATTGTAAGTGGACGCACTTGAAACCGTTGGTGGTTGTAAGTGGATGCACTGTAAACCGTTGGTGATTGTAAATGGACACACTGTAAACCACTGGTGATTGTAAGTGGACGCACTGCAAACCATTGATGATTGAAAGTATACGCACTTTAAATCATTGTTGATTGTAAGAGCCTGCACTTTAAACCATTGTTGATTGTAAGTGACCGCACTTTAAACCATTGGTGGTTGTAAGTGGAAGCACTTGAAACCTTTTGGGTTTTAAGTGGATGCACTCTAAACCGTTGATGATTGAAAGTGGACACACTGCAAACCACTGGTGATTGTAAGTGGAAGCACTGCAAACCATTGATGATTGAAAGTATACGCACTTTAAACCATTGTTGATTGTAAGAGGCTGCACGTTAAACCATTGTTGATTGTAAGTGGACGCACTTTAAACCATTGTCGATTGTAAGTTGATGCACTTCAAACCGTTGGTGATTGTAAGTGGACACACTGCAGGCCACTGGTGATTGTATGAGGACGCACTTTAAACCATTGTTGATTGTAAGTGGACACACTGTAAACCACTGGTGGTTGTAAGTAGACGCACTGCAAACCATTGATGATTGAAAGTATACGCACTTTAAACCATTGTTGATTGTAAGAGGCTGCACGTTAAACCATTGTTGATTGTAAGTGGACGCACTTTAAACCATTGTCGATTGTAAGTTGATGCACTTCAAACCATTGGTGATTGTAAGTGGACACACTGCAGGCCACTGGTGATTGTATGAGGACGCACTTTAAACCATTGTTGATTGTAAGTGAACACACTGCAAACCACTGGTGGTTGTAAGTAGACGCACTGCAAACCATTGATGATTGAAAGTATACGCACTTTAAACCATTGTTGATTGTAAGAGGCTGCACGTTAAACCATTTTTGATTGTAAGTGGACGCACTTTAAACCATTGTCGATTGTAAGTTGATGTACTTCAAACCGTTGGTGATTGTAAGTGGCCGCACTGCAAACCATTGGTGACTGTAAGTGGACGCGATGTTAACCACTTGTGATTGTAGTTGGACGCACTGTAAGCCATTGGTGATCGTAAGTGGACGCACTGTAAGACATTGGTGATTGTAAGTGGACGCGATGTAAACCATTGATGGTTGTAAGTGGACGCACTGCAAACCATTGGTGGTTGTAAGTTGATGCACTTCAAACATTTGTGATTTTAGGTGGCCGCACTGCAAACCATTAGTGATTGTAAGTAGACGAACTGTAGACCATTGGTGATTGTATGAGGGGATAACTGGTGGCAGAAATATGCCACCATAGAAATCTTCACTAGAATTATAAACCAATCAATCTTTTTATATGAAGCACGTGGCCAACATTGTAAATAAAGTGATAGTGCGCTATTTCTAAAATAAATGAATAAAAATGAAGTTACTTGCTAAGGAAAATTACACGCAATTTAACGAACCTTTTCATTCCTCCATGCGCAGGGTCATTCGAGTATCACAAATATATTCACCGGCTAATAGCAGCAGATAATACCAACATACCTTTAATCCTCAATACCATTACAAAACCGTCATATACGATTATCAAGATGTTGAATAAATATCATGAACTTACAACGGGATCTTCTGTAATTAAGCTGTAATATCTAAAGTTTTCAAACGTCTGTAGTGTTGAGTTCATACAAATACTATTGCGCTTTATAAAGCTATTATTGATATATAGACGAATACACATTATATTGACAACGATCGTCTGCTTAAATTGTCTTACCTACCAGCACTCGGAACACCTTGGCTATTACTACGTAATAACCTCGGAAATAATACGGGGGCCGCCATATTGCTGTGACCCGGCCTTTCTGCCGAGTACCAGACTAACACATGGCCGGACTACATTCAAAATGGAGACTATCAACCTGAAAACATGCTCATTATGTTTACTAAAGAATAGAGACATGTATAATGTTATTGGCAGAAAAAGCTTTAAAATAAAGCCTGCACGTCGAAAAGTCAGCCATTTTTGTTTACGATAATAACGGGAAGTAACTTGCCGGGGCAAATTACCAATTGGTGTATTCCTACAATTATTTACGAGGTATAATACCGAAGAATGACGGAATTTGCCGAGTATGTACGATTGACCTACCAGTTTAAATGCGTATAAGAACTACTTTTTTCATATCTGCTGATCAAGGTCGTATATATGTAAAATAGGCGATACACGTTCTTAACGTGTGTGTGCATGTAGCGGTCTATAACAAATTCACTTTAAATATTGAGATTTCAATAATAATAATTATAATAATAATAATAATAATAATTATAATAATAATAATAATAATAATTATAATAATAATAATTATAATATAATAATAATGATAATGATAATGATAATGATAATGATAATGATAATAATAATAATAATAATAATAATAATAAAGTATTTTTTTATCGAGAGAACTCATTTTAACAAGTTAGTCTTCCATGAGACCTTCCTTAAATATATATACATTATTAACATCAATGTGCTTAATGACAGCATAAGAAATTATTCTTCGATTTTAGGTACAAGAATATGAATAATAAATATTTTTTGACAATGTGTGTTATACAATGAGCCGACAATAATATGAATAATAAATATTTTTTGACAATGTGTGTTATACAATGAGCCGACAATAATATGAATAATAAATATTTTTTGACAATGCGTGTAATACAATGAGCCGACAAGAATATGAATTATAAATATTTATTGACAATGCGTGTTATACAATGAGCCGACAAGAATATGAATTATAAATATTTATTGTCAATGCGTGTTATACAATGAGCTGACAAGAATATGAAATATAAATATTTATTGACAATACGTGTTATACAATTAGCTGACAAGAATATGAATTATAAAAATATATATCGACAATGCGTCGACAAGAATATAAATCATAAATATATTGACAATGCGTGTAATACAATGAGCCGAGAAGAATATGAAATATAAATATTTATTGACAATGCGTGTAATACAATGAGCCGACAAGAATATGAAATATAAATATATAATGACAATGCGTGTAATACAATGAGCCGAATATTCGAAATACTGCTTATTTATTCCCTTTAATTTTCTCATGTTGGTTTTCAAGGAAATCAAGTCCCAACGAAAAATAACAAAAAACAAATCCCCACTTAACGTGATGTTGTCACAGTATATCAAGTTACACGGTGCACATTGAAACTATTTTGTGGTTATAAACTTTAAAAAAAGAACAAAAGAAGGCTTTATATTACATTCCATACAACTTATCTAAACTTGCAAGTTATTGTTTGGGTGAGACTAAATTATCCCATATCATAAAACGTCAGTATCCGGTGTTTCAATAAGCTTGTTTTGTTTCTTGTTTTGTTTTTTTTATTTATTTTAAATGTATTCAGTTTACCTCGATTCTTTGTGAAACAAGTTATAACAACAACTCATGCTCGAGGTTAACCAGGGTAGAATAAGGGCTGCGTTCAGTTCGGTTAAACATTTGATAACGTTAGCTAACATATTTTCCTGGACACTGGCTCAACCTCTTATTAGCGCGCATTACGCGATAATTTTAGGGAACCAGGCATTAAACGTGTTTGCTTTTTAACGGTGCTGAACGCAGCCCAGTACTAAGCATATGCGGATAAATTGTCGTTCTCAAAGACACCACACGCTTTACAAACATTCGCTATGAAAGACGGTTATGAAAAAGATTTTTTTTATTATTATTATTATTATTATTATTATTATTATTATTATTATTATTATAAGAATGGAAGTGCTTCTAGGAATACAAGTCATTTATTAACTCAATATGGCAACGGCCTTGGAAAATTGGCGGGTACATATTGTACTTTAAAGAATTTGACGGATATCATGTGTAATAAAGCGGGTTAGTGTCAAGCGTTTTCTTTTTTTTTGTCTATCTATTTCGTTATGACGGTATGTTTATAATGTGATACAACAAAAACACACTTCATGGAAGACTTCACAAAATAACAAGGTAGCAAGGTATTAAAATAGTTAGGCCTAAAACAATTGTTTGTTTCCGGTATCTCGACCGATCATATGTTTTTAGCCCCGACCCATCTTTTTTGACCGATTTTTGCGGGGGGAAATCGTTATTTTTTTTCTCTTTGCGTTCGTTCGATGCCTTTCAACTCATTCATCAAACGTCATGGAGACGTATAAAGCATTAGTCTCCTAAATCAGATCTATTAACCCCAATGAAAAAGCAGAGAAGTCTATGCCTGTCCCACAATACATATGACCGCGGCGTGGTCTAGTGGTAGAGCGTCCGCCTCGCATGCGGAAGGTCGTGGGTTCAATCCCCGGCCGGGTCATACCAAAGACTTTAAAAATGGTACTAAAAGCTTCCTCGCTTGGCGCTCAGCATTTAGAGGAGAGTTCTAGATTTGGTCTGCCCGGTGTCAGTATAATGTGACTGGGTGGGGTTTCATACCATATGTCTGCGGCATGATACTCCAGTATGACAGCGCTTAGAATACTGTCTCAAGTAGACACCGTCGCGATATGACTGAAAAATTGTTGAAAGCGATGCTAAACACCATACAACAACAACAACACAATACATAGCAATTGAACGCTTACTAAACTGTGACGTCATTCCAAACGTTCAGTTGAAGCAACTTACCAATCCGTACTACAGACTATCAAATTGGCCGGCGTCGTCAATCGTTGGTGTGAAGATGAAAAACATGTTTTCATCAAAATACCTCTAAGTCTCTAGACCCATACGCCAATCAAATGTCAATGAGAGGCGGATTTGCAATAAACGCAAAGTTACGGAAATATTCTGTTAAAGCCGTCGGCTCGCCAAAAGTTTTGACGAGACCGGAATTGACATTGACTTGCCTTTGTCGGTTTCCGACATTTCTAATTTTGATATTAAATTTCTGAACATTACCATACCGTTGTTTAGGATTTTGTTTTGTTTGATCAATAAAGATAGAAACATTACATTACATTTTTAAGTGTTGGTTTATATTTGTAGTGACTGAATTGAAAAGCAAATGTTGTTTTTCTAATGATGTGAATGTTCATTCATGGATCATTTAACATATAAATGTTAAGTTTTTTTTAGTAAACATGTAATGTTACACACAACCTCTTAATATATTTCAACTTACTTAGCACAATAATAATAACGACATTATGTGACACATAAAGGTCCAGGTCCATAGCTCAAAGGTCAAGTTTACCATTGGGGACGATTGATATTCAAATCACAACGAGATGTGTTGTCTGCAAGACCCAGGTTCGTAGCTCAAAGGTATATGTCATGCTTGGACACGAAGGTCAAAGTTACACATTGCATGTCCGGACTGTGGCTCTAAAAAGATCACCAAAAGACAAAACACGCTTGATAAAATTCTAACGTCAGTGACGCAAACATGAACACAAAGTCAGTAAGATGCCTTATTAGGTGTCTTTATTATTAAGCGCAGAAATGACAAGCTTAAGGTGTTTTTTACAATTCTTGTATCTAAATTTACACTCAGAAACATAAAAAGCATATAAATAACATACAAAACATGTTTAAATATATGATGTACCAATAACACAACATAACATCAAGTTTAAAAAAACCACTACGAACCTACTCTATTTTTTTGGCCATGAAATCGGACACAAACAATTTTTTAGGCCTTATGAAAATAGTATCAGGTGTTTCAAAAATGTCAATTAAAGGGGAAATCAGAAGACGATGGACGGACAACAGAGATTATACCGTCTGTGGTATATATAAATATTATCTGAACGTAAAATTCCTGGATGTGGTTTGGGGGAGGGGGGGGGGGGGGGGGGGTTGTTGAAAACAGTTAATAGTTGATAAAATCAGATAACCCACACATGTACATATACAATAGCAATTAATATCATACTACGGCAACTCGATTTAATAAACTAGGGGGACCAGTCATTGTTACTATCAGCCGTCACTGTTTGGCTAGCATACTGGACTATTTCAGACATTTCTCAAGAGTTATCCGATAACTGCCCCTGCGCAGTATGATGATAGTGGAGATGAATCCAATTACTTCCCTTAGACCGCGATAAAACATACAGGTATCGTTCCGCTCTGACACTAAAACTAAGTATGCGTAACGTGTTATATATGCCCTCGGGTACAATTTGACAATGACTTATATGTGTCCTTGTTTTGATAAGAGCGTTTTGGTGATTTTGATGTGTAGTATAAAAAAAGAAATTATTGAATTTGACTTAAACGCTAATATCATTTGATAAAGTTTAATGTGTAAAAATATAACATAGAATGATGATTTTAATGATTTTTTTTAAAAATTATGATATAATTTGATTTAGTTAATTTAATTATAGATAAAGATTGATTATATTGTGTTACTATAAATAAATAAAATTACTACAGTTAATTGATTATATAAACTTATAAAAGAGACAGAATGACAATGAGACATAATGTCTTTATTTTTTAAACTTATTTATTTTTCTTTGATTGTGAAACAAGTTCTTACAACTTAGGCAAATCACACTCGAAGTCTTCATGGGTATGACCAGTACTAAGTATATGCGGAAAAGGTGTCTTGCTCAAGGACACCACACATAGCCGTAGCAGAGGATCGAACCCACGACCCTCCGATCATGGGTTCGGTGCTTTATCACTAGACTAAGCGCGCCACTATTCACAGAGAATAGTGCCGGGTGGGGATTTGAATTTACGACCCGAGGGTTGATAGTCAGACTCATTTCTTTCTGAGTTAACAGGACAAGTGCACTGAAAGTTAAATGATATTTTAAACTTGATGTTGTTGTTTCTAAAAGAAAATTATTACGGTTATATAATTATATAAAATTTTTGATTGAAACAGACATCTGTATATTAGCGCATGTGTTTTTAATAAAGCCTAAAACGGTATTTGACCATAATTCTTTTTTAACAACTTCTTTTAAAAACCTCGTGTTATAATATCTTATTGATTATGTTGTTACAACAGATTAATATGTTTTGCATACCACTTCAATATACGAGAGGATCTTTATTAAAAAAAAACAAAAAAAACTTAAAACTGTACGTAAGATAAGAAAAATATTAAGTTGTTTAAAGAATTATTACCAATACATTTAATTAATAAAGTCATCGCATAATTGAGAAATACATACATTTTAAAACCGCTCACATTTTTCCTCCCGTTCTATTATTTGTTTATAAAATTTGAATTTGTTATCATTTTATCTGAATATCTATGTTAAACCAAATAGATAATTTTAAAAAAACAGTGTGATGCCAAACTTGTGTTGAAATATAATTACTCAACTACATCCTATCAGATTATATTATTCCCCCCCGCCCACCCCCTTCGCAGTAAAATTACAAGTTTTGCCTCCGGGCAGGGATGGTCGGTAATTAAGGTCATAAATAAACACCGGCTTATTCCATTGTTTGAGATTTGATAAACAGACAGGCGCGGGGCAGGGTCATTAAAGATCATTAAATTGAGTAATTCAATACAATGATATGCTAATTATGCTGTATTTACATACTTATCAACTAATTACATTATCAAATCTCTTTGTTCAATTAATATGCCTCGCGTAAAGTATTGTTGTTATTTAGTCTCTGGTTTTGAGCTTCATTGATTTTCTTTATATGTCTACTGAATTATTTCATAACAAAGACATTAAAACATATATTTGTGCAAAAGAAATACACCATTAAATAATGTTTTGGTTTACAAAAGAAATGTACTTGAATTGGAAGTGTTTTGAAGGTTCTTTAGTTAAAATATGAAATTAAAATAAATCTATTCTTTAGAATATAAGTAAAATACATAAATAAAAACAACACTTTAAACTACACATAACTTGCAATATCACCATGTGTATATAAAGATGTCGGGACTGACCAACATCTGCCGGATGATATAGCGACATACATCATGAATTTAATTGGGTACTGTTATATGCTGTATTGGGTTCAACAGTACGCTCTATTGAACATGCAGAAAATAAATCAGAATTACATTTTGTCTCATTTTCAAATCAAAATGGAAGCAAGATGCAATTATCATATTTTCTATATCAAAATATCATCGTAAAGAGAATTTTATTTGCAATGAACGTATATGTTGTAATAGGTTGGCAAAAAATCACAACTAAGTTTTATAAGACATTAAAAGCGGCCGAAAACGTGTTTTGAATATTTTTTATATAGAACATATAAGGAGCACATATGCTGTTATAAAATCAAAAAGGAAGCAAGAAGACGTAAACTTATTTTAATTTTTATTTTATCATAATAAAGGTTATATTTTTAATTTAATGACTAGACGTTGTAATAGGTTGGCAATTTAATAATGAAAAAGTTATAACGATCAAATTAAATTTCTCCTATATGTTTCTATGTGAACCAAATATGACAGTTTAGTCAGGTAAGTAGTAAAAACCGCCGATATCAAGGGGGGTAAGTTCTCTCGATAAGCCAGTGGGATGTCTGAAATAGTCCCACATGGGATACAGGTTATATAACTAATATTTGTAAAATAAAAAGGACATATGGCAATAATAAAAAAAAACAATAGTATAATAATTGTAATAATGATGATAATGATAAAATATAACAATTATATTGATAATAATAATGATAATGATAATAATAATAATAATAATAATTATGATAATAATAATAATAATGATTAATAATGATTGCGTCTAGTGTTCCATGAGAAGCAGATTTTAAACAAGAACATGTGTTTGACATTATACAGTCATGAATGGCCATCGTTTGTGTTCTTATATATAAGTCACACTTTGGCTTCGGGAAATATAACAACTCTTAAGTTTCGGGACTGTATTTCAGGAGTTCATGTGTATGCTTGAAGTCTCGAAAAGAAGGTAGCAAATTCCATTTATTATTATATACATCAAAATTGTTTTTGTTTTTTTTATCTAACTCTTTCAGGAAATTTCACCCACCTCCTTAGAGTATGGTTACTTTGATTCCAATGTGCCAACATGCAAAAGACAAATCATGATCTTCATACTTAATTATCCTGGTAAGTGATGAACAAAAAAAGAGAATTAAGTTAAACCAACTATTGGGATGGGATGTGAGGTTGGGAAACCATATTTTGGCACTTCCAGACCTTTACCCCGCGGCTAGTGCAAAATCATCGTTAGTATGACCGGGCCGGAATATTCCGGTTACATTGTGTTTATTGGTCTTTTCAAATATATAATAAAATCTAATAAAATAAATTAACCGTAAACGGATACAAACTGAATACAATAATTTATAATAATTTCTTACGTTCAGTATTTTCCATTTCAATGTCCATGTGAATAAATGATTTTGAAAGTTTGTTTTGATCCTGGCATATATCTACTGGTCGACATTTAGCTTTACTAGTGATTTTTGTAACACATCTGTCCACTTTAATCTTCATAATATATCTAACCGTTTGTCTGGTTTGCTTGCTTGTACGAATACACATTTTGCCGAGTGGTAAACTTCCGCTTTGTGTACTAGGCCAGACTACTTTTTAGTTGGTTTACGGAATACCAGAATATGAAGAGTACTTAGATTTTATTTCAAATGAAAATAACTGCAAAATTTGTAAATTATGTTCCTTAAATGTTGTTGAATCAGAGTATCATTTTCTTTTATGTTGTCCCAAATATAGAACAATAAGAACTAAGTATCGAAAAAAATATATCATTTCCAACTGTCAATACATTTATAAATCTATTTTCATCTACATTTAAACGACTAGTGCGTAATACATCTATATATATTACAGAGGCTTTTACCCTAAGAAAAACTTCCTTCAATACAATGACTGCTTCTTAACTATATTCACTTAAATGAATTATTGAAAATATAATGTCTAGATTTGATATCTTATAATATTTGACTGTTTGTTTGTGAATGACTTACCTATGTTTATATATTGTGTGTCTATGCCATATTTGTTTAAATATTCTTTGTAAATTGCCATAGGCAATTGTGTATTGACGTTATGCCAATAAAACTGAAACTTGAAACTGAAACTTGATATTCTAATACGGCATGCACAGAAAGCTAGAAGAGATATTACGTAATAAAACTGACCCGACATCAGATCTATCGAGCCAGCCGTCCGGGAATCTTTCAAATCGGCCATTTGGGTCTAAAAAGTGTTATAAATAAACTGGCACATTTTAACGGCTTATCACAAGACTTAACGGCTTGAAAGAACTATAGCCTGGTATAGTATTACAAACATGTTTCAAGATAAGTGACAAGAAATGAACTCTTTCGTGCTCGCTTGCTTATATCAATATCATCTAGAACATTTTCAACTCCACAAATTGTTTACTGAATGTTCACTACTATTTTCAGGGTGTAAACCCACCATTGATTTTTGTTCTTTATTCTATAGTAAACAATAAAAGTTTGAAGGCTTGTTATTCATAGAGAACCCCAAATGAAAGAAGTGAAACCTACATTTTACTGTTTGTCAACCTCTGCACTATCAAAATATGATGAGAAAAGTAGGGGTCATGTGTTACATAAGAGATTTTTTCTCTGCTCAGTGTGTACACTGTTGACAAAGTGAAAGTAGATTTCCGAAATCATGTATTCATATCCTAATTTCTAAGCATAATTTTTTTTCTATATTCAAAATTCAAACATGACAATGCTATCAAAATATTCAAAATACATCAATAATGTCATTCAAATAAGAAAAATGAGCATTCAAATAATGAAAATGCATTTTTAAAGAAGAAGAAACGAGGATTATTTATAACTGCCATTATGCGGAAGCACCACGGAAGCACTTCCTTTTTGCAATGGTGGTACTATACCTTCTAACCAATAAGTAGATTATGTATAAAGCGCGCTGATTGGTCCTTACTTTGGGATGTATACTTCAGGACTAATCAGCGAGCTTCATACATAATACATAATTAAAACATAAAATAGCAGAATTCAAGGCATAGTGCCACCATTGCAAAAAGGAAGTGCTTCCGTGGGGTAGTCGCATAATGGCGGTTGTAAATAATCCTCAATTCTTCTTCTTTAAAAATGCATTTTCCTATTTTTAATGCTCATTTTTTTATTTGAATGGCATTATTGATGTATTTTGAACATTTTGATAGCATTGTCATGTTTGAATTGTGAATTTAGAAAAAAAAAATGACGCTTGGAAATTGGGGTATGAATTCATGATTTCGGAAGTCTACTTTCACTTTGTCACCAGTGTACACACTGAGCAGAAAAAAAATCTCTTATATGACACATGACCCCTACTTTTCTCATCATATTTTGATAGTGCAGAGGTTGACAAACAGTAAAATGTAGGTTTCACTTCTTTCATTTGGGACCCTCTATGAATGACAAGCCTTCAAACTTTTGTTATTTACTATAGAATAAAGAACAAAAATCAATGGTGGGGTTACACCTATAAGAGAGACTTGAGTGAAATGGGGGTGATTTTCCAAAATGTTAATTGTAGGTAAAATAACCTCTTTTTTACACTCTCATAGTATTAAATGAGAAATTGGAGACATTTGCTTCATAAAAAACCACATTTTGGCAAGTGTATGCCTCAAATAAAGCATATATGTGCATATTTACATTGAAATTTCATGAAAAATCACAACATTTTGAAGATTTTTTATTTTGGATGATTTAAATGTGCAATTTTTAGCATGTACATTGTATTGAATAATGTATTTTGGTAAGATAATGTCTTCAGTGTATCATGAGACTGTTTTGGTGTAAAAATTTTAATGGAATTAGGTAAAAAAAAAATTTTTTTGGTAAAATTAGTCAAACACATCAAAATTGCATGTCGGTCAACATCCTGCGCCTGTATATAATGATCATGTAAAAAGTGGTATTTTGACAAAAGTTTCAGTATTTAATGCCTGCAACTTGGCAGTATTACTTCAAATTGGTAGAACTTAGCAAAAATGAGGTAATTATGAAATTAAAAAAAAGAGTTTCCTTATAGGCATAGTGCCACCATTGCAAAAAGGAAGTGCTTCCGTGGGGTAGTCGCATAATGGCGGTTGTAAATAATCCTCAATTCTTCTTCTTTAAAAATGCATTTTCCTATTTTTAATGCTCATTTTTTTATTTGAATGGCATTATTGATGTATTTTGAACATTTTGATAGCATTGTCATGTTTGAATTGTGAATTTAGAAAAAAAAAATGATGCTTGGAAATTGGGGTATGAATTCATGATTTCGGAAGTCTACTTTCACTTTGTCACCAGTGTACACACTGAGCAGAAAAAAAATCTCTTATATGACACATGACCCCTACTTTTCTCATCATATTTTGATAGTGCAGAGGTTGACAAACAGTAAAATGTAGGTTTCACTTCTTTCATTTGGGACCCTCTATGAATGACAAGCCTTCAAACTTTTGTTATTTACTATAGAATAAAGAACAAAAATCAATGGTGGGGTTACACCTCAACAAACATTTTAAAGAGGCATCGCCTATACATTTATGTCCACGAAATGATCAAACTGTATATAGTCTGAAAGAAACCTATGTAATTGAAAAAATCGTGCCAGTAGTCTCTCCTCGGTATGTGCCCATTTATTCAGGCCACTCGCTCGGAAATTATCGGATTTAGTAAAGTTGTTTTGTTGAATTTATCGCGGGTTGCGATTTAATCGACAAGAACGTTCCGACTGTAAAGCACGCATTACAGAAGCAGATAAGAACGCATGTTTCTGAACAAAAAGTTCATAAAATTACTTGAATTTATATGATAGCATTTAAATGATCAGCGTTAAATATTTTATCCTTAAATATCAAACTTATAGGTCATGCATCTTAAATAATGTAATCATTTATACAAGTTAAATTTCATGTTTAGTGTGTGAGTTTTTTCATGGGGTTTAACGCCATTTTTAACACGTGACCGGTTATATATGGTGTAAGAGGATTATAGTCTTTAGAGATAAATAGTACTAGTATCTATAATGACTTACAAACAGTACATGTTAAGGATTGTTACAACTTGTTTCATTATTGTCTATTTTCAGACCGTGTTCATTGTTTCTGAATAAACGACCAAACAAATAGACCACGCTCTTATTTAGGTATATCCATTTTTATTGGAGGAGGAAGTTCCTGTTTCGACTAAACTATTGAGGTGACTCTGTGACGTGGTAAAACAGTTAGTCAACTATTGAGACTCCTCTGTGATGGAGTAGAACAGCCAGTAAACTATTGAGGCTCCTTAGTTATGGAGCAGAACAGTCAGTAAATTATTGAGGATCCTCTGTGCCGTAGTAGAACCGTCAGTAAACTATTGAGGCTCTTCTGTGGCGGAGTAGAACAGTCAGTAAACTATCGACGCAACTCTGTGACCGTGTAGAACAATAAGTAAACTATTGAGGCTCCTCTGTGGCTGAGTACAACAGTCAGTTAACTATCGACGCTCCTCTGTGACCGTGTAGAACAATCAGTTAACTATTGACGCTCCTCTGTGCCGGAGTAGAACCGTCATTAAACTACTGATGCTCCTCTGTGATGGAGTAGAACAGTCATTAAACTATTGATGCTCCTCTGTGATGGAGTAGAACAGTCAGTAAACTATTGAGGCTCCTCTGTGGCGGAGTAGAACAGTCAGTTAACTATCGACGCTCCTCTGTGACCGTGTAGAACAATCAGTTAACTATTGACGCTCCTCTGTGGCGGAGTAGAACCGTCAGTAAACTATCGACGAACCTCTGTGACCGTGTAGAACAATCAGTAAACTATTGAAGTTCCGCTGTTGCGGAGTAGAACAGTCAGTTAACTATCGACGCTCGTCTGTGACCGTGTAGAACAATCAGTTAACTATTGCCGCTCCTCTGTGCCGGACTAGAACCGTCAGTAAACTATTGAGGCTCCTCTGTGATGGAGTTGAACAGTCAGAAAACTATTGAGGCTCCTCTGTGATGGAGTAGAACAGCCAGTAAACTATTGAGGCTCTTCTGTGATGGAGTAGAACAGCCAGTAAACTATTAAGGCTCCTCTGTGGCGGAGTAGAACAGCCAGTAAGCTATTGAGGCTCCTCTGTGCCGGAGTAGAACCGTCAGTAAACGATTGATTGTCCTCTGTGGCGGAGTAGAACAGTCAGTAAACTATCGACGCTCCTCTGTGACCGTGTAGAACAATCAGTAAGCTATCAAGGCTCCTCTGTGGCGGAGTAGAACCGTCAGTAAATTATCGACGCTCCTTTGTGACCGTTTAGAACAGTCAGTAAACTATTGAGGCTCCTCTGTGGCGGAGTAGAACAGTCAGTAAACTATCGACGCTCCTCTGTGACCGTGTAGAACAATCAGTTAACTATTGACGCTCCTCTGTGGCGGAGTAGAACCGTCAGTAAACTATCGACGAACCTCTGTGACCGTGTAGAACAATCAGTAAACTATTGAAGTTCCGCTGTTGCGGAGTAGAACAGTCAGTTAACTATCGACGCTCGTCTGTGACCGTGTAGAACAATCAGTTAACTATTGACGCTCCTCTGTGCCGGACTAGAACCGTCAGTAAACTATTGAGGCTCCTCTGTGATGGAGTTGAACAGTCAGAAAACTATTGAGGCTCCTCTGTGATGGAGTAGAACAGCCAGTAAACTATTGAGGCTCTTCTGTGATGGAGTAGAACAGCCAGTAAACTATTAAGGCTCCTCTGTGGCGGAGTAGAACAGCCAGTAAGCTATTGAGGCTCCTCTGTGCCGGAGTAAAACCGTCAGTAAACGATTGATTGTCCTCTGTGGCGGAGTAGAACAGTCAGTAAACTATCGACGCTCCTCTGTGACCGTGTAGAACAATCAGTAAGCTATCAAGGCTCCTCTGTGGCGGAGTAGAACCGTCAGTAAATTATCGACGCTCCTTTGTGACCGTTTAGAACAGTCAGTAAACTATTGAGGCTCCTCTGTGGCGGAGTAGAACAGTCAGTTAACTATCGACGCTCCTCTGTGACCGTGTAGAACAATCAGTTAACTATTGACGCTCCTCTGTGGCGGAGTAGAACCGTCAGTAAACTATCGACGCACCTCTGTGACCGTGTAGAACAATCAGTAAACTATTGAAGTTCCGCTGTTGCGGAGTAGAACAGTCAGTTACTATCGACGCTCGTCTGTGACCGTGTAGAACAATCAGTTAACTATTGAAGTTCCGCTGTTGCGGAGTAGAACAGTCAGTTACTATCGACGCACCTCTGTGACCGTGTAGAACAATCAGTAAACTATTGAAGTTCCGCTGTTGCGGAGTAGAACAGTCAGTTAACTATCGACGCTCGTCTGTGACCGTGTAGAACAATCAGTTAACTATTGACGCTCCTCTGTGCCGGACTAGAACCGCCAGTAAACTATTGAGGCTCCTCTGTGATGGAGTTGAACAGTCAGTAAACTATTGAGGCTCCTCTGTGATGGAGTAGAACAGCCAGTAAACTATTGAGGCTCTTCTGTGATGGAGTAGAACAGCCAGTAAACTATTAAGGCTCCTCTGTGGCGGAGTAGAACAGCCAGTAAGCTATTGAGGCTCCTCTGTGCCGGAGTAGAACCGTCAGTAAACGATTGATTGTCCTCTGTGGCGGAGTAGAACAGTCAGTAAACTATCGACGCTCCTCTGTGACCGTGTAGAACAATCAGTAAGCTATTAAGGCTCCTCTGTGGCGGAGTAGAACCGTCAGTAAATTATCGACGCTCCTTTGTGACCGTTTAGAACAGTCAGTAAACTTTTGAGGCGCCTCTGTGCAGAGTAGAACCGTCAGTAAACTATTGAGGTGACTCTGTGACGGAGTAAAACAGTTAGTAAACTATTGAGGCTCCTCTGTGATGGAGTGCAACAGCCAGTAAACTATTGCTGTTCATCTGTGCCGGAGTAGAACCGTCAGTAAACTGTCGATGCTCCTCTGTGATCGTGTAGAACAGTCAGTTAACTATTGAAGCTCCTCTTTGGCGGAGTAGAACAGCCAGTAAACTATTGAGGCTCCTCTGTGATGGAATAAAACAGCCAGTAAACTATTGAGGCTCCTTTGTGATGGAGTATAACAGCCAGTAAACTATTAAGGCTCCTCTGTGATGGAGTAGAACAGTCAGTAAACTATAAAGGCTTCTCTGTGCCGGAGTAGAACCGTCAGTAAACGATTGATGCTCCTCTGTGGCGGAATAGAACAGTCAGTAAACTATCGACGCTCCTCTGTGATCGTGTATAACAATCAGTAAGCTATTGAGGCTCCTCCGTCGCGGAGTAGAACCGTCAGTAAACTATTGAGGCGACTCTGTGACGGAGTAAAACAGTTAGTAAACTATTGACGCTCCTCTCTGATGAGTACAACAGCCAGTAAACTATTGATGTTCCTCTGTGCCGGAGTAGAACCGTCAGTAAACTATTGAGGATCCTCTGTGATGGAGTAGAACAGCCAGTAAACTATTGAGGCGACTCTGTGACGAAGTTAAACAGTTAGTAAACTATTAAGGCTCCTCTGTGATGGAGTACAACAGCCAGTAAACTATTGATGTTCCTCTGTGCCGGAGTAGAACCGTCAGTAAACTATTGAGGATCCTCTGTGATGGAGTAGAACAGCCAGTAAACTATTGAGGCTCCTCTGTGGTGGAGTAGAACAGTCAGTAAACTGTCGAGACTTCTCTGTGACCGTGTAGAACAGTCAGTAAACTATTGAGGTTCTTCTTTGGCGGAGTAGAACCGTCAGTAAACTATTGAGGCGACACTGTGACGGAGTAAAACAGTTAGTAAACTATTGAGGCGCCTTTGTGATGGAGCAGAACAGCCAATAAACTTTTTAGGCTCCTCTCTGGCAGAGTAGAACATTCAATAAACTGTTGACGCTCCTCTGTGACCGTGTAGAAGAGTCAGTAAACTATTGAGTCTCATCCGTGGCGGAGTAGAACAGCCAGTAAACTATTGAGGCTCCTCTGTGATGGAGTAGAACAGCCAGTAAACTATTAAGGCTCCTCTGTGACCGTGTAGAACAGTTAGTTAACTATTGACGCTCCTCTGTGGCGGAGTAGAACAGACAGTAAACTATTGACGCTCCTTTGTGGCGGAGTAGGACCGTCAGTAAACTATTGAGTATCCTCTGTGGCGGAGTAGAACAATCAGTAAACTATCGACGCACTTCTGTGACCGTGTAGAACAATCAGTAAACTATTGAGGCTCCTCTGTGGCGGAGTAGAACAGTCAGTAAACTATCGACGCTCCTCTGTGACCGTGTAGATCAGTCAGTAAACTATTGAGGCTCCTCATTGGCGGAGTAGAACCGTCAGTAAACTATTGAGGAACCTCTGTGACGGAGTAAAACAGTTAGTAAACTATTGAGTATCCTCTGTGGCGGAGTAGAACAATCAGTAAACTATCGACGCACTTCTGTGACCGTGTAGAACAATCAGTAAACTATTGAGGCTCCTCTGTGGCGGAGTAGAACAGTCAGTAAACTATCGACGCTCCTCTGTGACCGTGTAGATCAGTCAGTAAACTATTGAGGCTCCTCATTGGCGGAGTAGAACCGTCAGTAAACTATTGAGGAACCTCTGTGACGGAGTAAAACAGTTAGTAAACTATTGAGGAACCTCTGTGGCGGTGTAGAACAGTCAGTAAACTATTGAGGCTCCTCTGTGGCGGAGTAGAACAGCCAGTAAACTATTGAGGCTCCTCTGTGGCGGAGTAGAACAGTCAGTAAACTGTCGACGCTCCTCTGTGACTGTGTAGAACAGTCAGTAAACTTTTGAGGCTCCTCTTTGGCGGAGTAGAACAGTCAGTAAACTGTCGACGCTCCTCTGTGACTGTGTAGAACAGTCAGTAAACTTTTGAGGCTCCTCTTTGGCAGAGTAGAACCGTCAGTAAACTACTGAGGCGATTCTGTGACGGAGTAATACAGGTATTAAACTATTGAGTCTCATCCGTGGCGGAGTAGAACAGCAAGTAAACTATTGAGGCTCCTCTGTGACCGTGTAGAATAGCCAGTAAACTGTCGCGAGAGTTCTCTATGGCGGAGTAGAACAGTCGGTTATCTATTGAGGCACCTCTGTGACGGAGTTAAACAGTCAGTAAACTATCGAGGTACCTCTGTGGCGGAATAGAATAGCCAGTAAACTATTGAGGCTCCTCTATGACCATGTAGAACAGCCAGTAAACTATCGAGGCCCCGCTGTGGCAGAGTAGAACAGTCAGTAAACTATTGAGGCTCCTCTGTGACCCTGTAGAACAGTCAGTAAACTATTGAGGCTCCTCTGTGACGGAGAAGAACAGTCAGTAAACTATTAAAGCTCCTCTGTGGTGTAGTAGAACAGTCAGAAAACTATCGCGGCTCCTCTCTGACCGTGTAGATCATTCAGTAAACTATTGAAGGTCCTCTGTGGTGGAGTAGAACAGTCAGTAAACTATTGAGGCTCCTCTGTAACGGAGTAGAACAGCCAGTAAACTATCAAGGCTCCTCTGTGACGGAGTAAAACAGTTAGTAAACTATCGACGCTCCTCTGTGACCGTGTAGAACAGCAAGCAAACTATCGAGGCTCCTCTGTGGCAGAGTAGAACAGCCAGTAAACTATCGAGGCTCCTCTGTGGCGGAGTAGAACAACCAGTAAACTATCGAGGATCCTCTGTGGCGAAGTAAAACAGTCAGTAAACTATCGAGGCTCCTCTGTGACCGTGTAGAACAGCCAGTAAACTATCGAGGCTCCTCTGTGGCAGAGTAGATCAGTCAGTAAACTATCGAGGCTCCTCTGTGGCAGAGTAAAATAGTCAGTAAACTATCAAGGCTCCTCTGTGGCCGAGTAGAACAGTCAGTAAACTATCGAGGCTCCTCTGTGTCGGAGTAGAACAGTCAGTAAACTATCGTGGATCCTCTGTGGCCGAGTAGATCAGTCATTAAACTATCGAGGCTCCTCTGTGGCAGAGTGAAACAGTCAGTAAACTATCGAGGATCCTCTGTGACCGTGTAGAACAACCAGTAAACTATCGTGGCTTCTCTGTGGCAGAGTAGAACAGTCAGTAAACTATCGAGGCTCCTCTGTGGCGGAGTAGAACAGCCAGTAAACTATCGAGGCTCCTCTGTGGCGGAGTAGAACAGTCAGAAAACTATCGAGGCTCCTCTGTGGCAGAGTTAAACAGTCTGTAAACTATTGAGGATCCTCTGTGACCGTGTAGAACAACCAATAAACTATCGTGGCTCAACTGTGGCAGAGTAGAACAGCCAGTAAACTATCGAGGATCCTCTGTGACGGAGTAAAACAGTCAGTAAACTATCGAGGATCCTCTGTGACCGTGTAGAACAACCAGTAAACTATCGTGGCTTCTCTGTGGCAGAGTAGAACAGTCAGTAAACTATCGAGGCTCCTCTGTGGCGGAGTAGAACAGCCAGTAAACTATCGAGGCTCCTCTGTGGCGGAGTAGAACAGTCAGAAAACTATCGAGGCTCCTCTGTGGCAGAGTTAAACAGTCTGTAAACTATTGAGGATCCTCTGTGACCGTGTACAACAACCAACAAACTATCGTGGCTTCTCTGTGGCAGAGTAGAACAGTCAGTAAACTATCGAGGCTCCTCTGTGGCGGAAAAAAAACAGTCAGTTTACTATTCAGGCTCCTTTGTGACCGAGTAGAACTGACAATTAACTGTTAAGTCTCCTCTGTTACCGATTGATCTCAAATTATATTTTTAACATCGCTGAGGTCGTGGGTTGGAGCCCATCTTGGTTTAAACACTTTGTGTGAGAATGTTTGCTAGTTAGTTAGGAAGGATTGTTGTTATGCTCGGATTAAACACTTTGTGTGAGAATGTTTGCTAGCTAGGAAGGAAGGATTGTGGTTATGCTCGGATTAAACACTTTTTGTGAGAATGTTTGCTTGTTAGTTTGGAAGGATTGTGGTTATGCTCGGAATAAACACTTCGTGTGAGGATGTTTACTTGTTAGTTAGGAATGATTGTGGTTATTCTCGGATTAAACACATTGTGTGATAATGTTTGCTAGTTAGTTAGGAAGGATTGTGGTTATGCTCGGAATAAACGCTTCGTTTGAGAATGTGTGCTTGTTAGATAGGAAGGATTGCGGTTATGCTCGGATTAAACACTTCGTGTGAGAATGTTTTCTTGTTAGTTAGGAAGGATTGCGGTTATGCTCGAAAAATAAAGACTTCGTGTGAGAGTGTTTGCTTGTTAGTTAGAAAGGATTGTGGTTATGCTCGGATTAAACACTTTGTGTGAGAATGTTTGCAAGTAAGGAAGGAAGGATTGTGGTTATGCTCGTATTAAACACTTTGTGTGAGAATGTGTGTTAGTTAGGAAGGAAGGATTGTGGTTATGCTCGGATTAAACACTTTGTGTGAGATTGTTTGCTAGTTAGGAAGGAAGAATTGTGGTTATGCTCTGATTAAACACTTTGTGTGAGAATGGTTGCTAGTTAGTTAGGAAGGTAGGATTGTGGTTAGTTAAGATTGTGGTTAGTTAGGAAGGATTGTTGTTATGCTCGGATTAAACACTTCGTGTGAGAATGTTTGCTAGTTAGTTAGGAAGGAAGGGTTGTGGTTATTTAGGATTGTGGTTAATTAGGAAGGATTGTGGTGTATTAGGAAGGATTGTGGTTCTCAGAGTCATATAAATGTACATGGGATTTTACTTCTTTGCTTCTGTAATAAATATGTAAGTCATGTGTAACTGAAAGTTGTAGAAAATGAAACGATTGTAAAATATATTTTGTATTAGCTTTGTTTGTAAAATAATAACGATACAAATATAAAAAAGCGAAGTGTAAATTAGTAATACTATAACCTCACCACAGGATACGAGAGCAACGTATATGATGCTCACATATTTCTCATATAAACGGATTATCATATTCAGACACGATTTCATATGATTGATGTATGATTCTCATGCGAATCTCATGTAAATAGCATATGTTTGTCTTTCTATACAATAACAATACGTGGCTCAATTGCCCATGAGCACATATGAAAAGATGCCAATATTGAATAAAATAAATTCAGCTGTTCTGTGAAATTCTATTTTTTAAGATTATCCGCATACAAAAGTGAGTGTGTCTTTGTGTGTAACATGTTTCGCAAATTATTTGAATACAAAATGTACTGGTAAATTTTCCAATTGATCCGTTCTCAATTCCATTGTTTGCCAACCTTAGAATGATGTTAGATTCAAGTCTTACTATCGATGAGATATGTATTTTACCGTCAGAAATGTTCCCTCAATTTTTAACACATTTGAACTTTGCATAATATTAAACTAAAATCGTCCTTCTTTGTCAGCGCAACCCACCTGATATGTCCAGATATGCCACTCTGTTTTCTTTCTCGTATATTATTTACATAGATAAAACATTTATTGTATGTTGTAACATTAGTTGTAGTCTGTATGCATAAATATCACATTTATTAAGAGTGTGGAGAACGTGGTCAGTGATGGAGTATCGGACCCAGGATCTGAGAACCGTAGGTTAGATCCTCTATTACAGTCGAGAGGGTGTCCTTAAGTACGTAGTCAGTGATGGAGGGAGCATCGGACACAGGGTCTGAAAGCCGTAGGTTCGATCCCCTATTATTGTCGAGAGGGTGTCCTTGAGTACGTAGTCAGTGATGGAGTATTGGGCCCGGGATATGAGAGCCGTAGGTTCGATTCTTATCATTGTCGAGAGGGTGTCCTTGAGTACGTAGTCAGTGATGGAGTATCGGACCCTGGATGTAAGAGCCGTAGGTTCGATCCACTATCACAGTCGAGAGGGTGTCCTTGAGTACGTATTCAGTGATGGAGTATCGGGCTCGGGATCTGAGAGCCGTAAGTTCGATCCCCTATCACAGTCGAGAGGGTGTCCTTGAATACGTAGTCTGTGATGGAGTATCGGAACCGGGATCTGAGAGCCGTAGGTTCGATCCACTATCACAGTGGAGAGGGTGTCCTTGAGTACGTATTCAGTGATGGAGTATCGGACCCGGGATGTAAGAGCCGTAGGTTCGATCCACTATCACAGTCGAGAGGGTGTCCTTGAGTACGTATTCAGTGATGGAGTATCGGGCCCGGGATCTGAGAGCCGTAAGTTCGATCCCCTATCACAGTCAAGAGGGTGTCCTTGAGTACGTATTCAGTGATGGAGTATCGGGCCCGGGATCTGAGAGCCGTAAGTTCGATCCCCTATCACAGTCGAGAGGGTGTCCTTGAGTACGTAGTCAGTGATGGAGTATCGGACCCGGGATGTAAGAGCCGTAGGTTCGATCCACTATCACAGTCGAGAGGGTGTCCTTGAGTACGTATTCAGTGATGGAGTATCGGGCCCGGGATCTGAGAGCCGTAAGTTCGATCCCCTATCACAGTCGAGAGGGTGTCCTAGAGTACGTAGTAAGTGATGGAGTATCGGGCCCGGGATCTGAGAGCCGTAAGTTCGATCCCCTATCACAGTCAAGAGGGTGTCCTTGAGTACGTATTCAGTGATGGAGTATCGGGCCCGGGATCTGAGAGCCGTAAGTTCGATCCACTATCACAGTCGAGAGGGTGTCCTTGAGTACGTAGTCAGTGATGGAGTATCGGACCCGGGATGTAAGAGCCGTAGGTTCGATCCACTATCACAGTCGAGAGGGTGTCCTTGAGTACGTATTCAGTGATGGAGTATCGGGCCCGGGATCTGAGAGCCGTAAGTTCGATCCACTATCACAGTCGAGAGGGTGTCCTTGAGTACGTTTTCAGTGATGGAGTATCGGGCCCGGGATCTGAGAGCCGTAAGTTCGATCCACTATCACAGTCGAGAGGGTGTCCTTGAGTACGTAGTCAGTGATGGAGTATCGGACTCGGGATGTAAGAGCCGTAGGTTCGATCCACTATCACAGTCGAGAGGGTGTCCTTAAGTACGTATTCAGTGATGGAGTATCGGACCCGGGATCTGAGAGCCGTAAGTTCGATCCCCTATCACAGTCGAGAGGGTGTCCTTGAGTACGTAGTCAGTGATGGAGTATCGGACCCGGGATGTAAGAGCCGTAGGTTCGATCCACTATCACAGTCGAGAGGGTGTCCTTGAGTACGTATTCAGTGATGGAGTATCGGGCCCGGGATCTGAGAGCCGTAAGTTCGATCCCCTATCACAGTCGAGAGGGTGTCCTTGAATACGTAGTCTGTGATGGAGTATCGGGCCCTGGATCTGAGGGCCGTAGGTTCGATCCACTATCACAGTGGAGAGAGTGTCCTTGAGTACGTAGTCTGTGATGGAGTATCGGGCCCGGGATCTGAGAGCCGTAAGTTCGATCCCCTATCACAGTCGAGAGGGTGTCCTTGAATACGTAGTCTGTGATGGAGTATCGGGCCCGGGATCTGAGAGCCATAGGTTCGATCCACTATCACAGTGGAGAGGGTGTCCTTGAATACGTAGTCTGTGATGGAGTATCGGACACGGGATATGAGAGCCATAGGTTCGATCCACTATCACAGTGGAAAGGGTGTCCTTGAATATGTAGTCTGTGACAGAGTATCGAACCCAGGATCTGAGAGCCGAAGGTTCGATCCTCTATCACAGTCGAGAGAGTGTCCTTGGGTACGTAGTCAGTGATGGAGGTAGTATCGGACGCAAGGTCTGAGAGCCGTAGGTTCGATCCCATATCACAGTCGTGAAGGTGTCCTTGAGTACGTAGTCAGTGATGGAGTATCGGACCCGGGGTCTGAGAGCCGTAGGTTCGATCCGATATCACAGTCGTGAAGGTGTCCTTGAGTACGTAGTCAGTGATGGAGTATCGGACCCGGGATCAGAGAGCCGTAGGTTCGATCCCCTATCACAGTCGAGAGGTTGTCCTTGAGAACGTAGTAAGTGATGGAGTATCGGACCCGGGGTCTGAGAGCCGTAGGTTCGATCCCATATCACAGTCGTGAAGGTGTCCTTGAGTACGTAGTCAGTGATGGAGTATCGGACCATGGATCTGAGAGCCGTAGGTTCGATCCCATAAGACAGTCGTGACGGTGTCTTTGAGTACGTAGTCAGTGGTGTAGTATCGGACCCAGGATCTGATAGCCCGAGGTTCGATCCGCTATAACAGTGGAGAGGGTTTCCTTGAGTACGTAGTCAGTGATTGAGTATCGGACCCAAGATCTAAGAGCCGTAGGTTCGATCCCCTATCACAGTGGAGAGGGTGTCCCTGAGTATGTATTAGAGCCGTTGGTTTGATCCCTTATCATTGTCGAGAGGGTGTCCTTGAGTACGTAGTCAGTGATGGAGTATCGGACCCGGGATCTGAGAGCCATCGGTTCGATCCTCTATCACAGTTGAGAGGGTGTTCTTGAGTACGTTGTCTGTGATAGAGTATCGGCCGCAGGTTCGATCCCCTATCACAGTTGAGAGGGTGTCCTTGAGTACGTAGTCTGTGATAGAGTATCGGACCCGGGATCTGAGAGCCGCAGGTTCGATCCCCTATCACAGTTGAGAGGGTGTTCTTGAGTACGTAGTCAGTGATGGAGGAAGTATCGGACCCAGGATCTGAGAGCCGTAGGTTCGATCATCTATCACAGTTGAGAGGGTGTCCTTGAGTACGTAGTCTGTGATAAAGTATCGGACCTAGGATCTGAGAGCTGCAGTTTCGATCCCCTATCACAGTTGGGAAAGTGTCCTTGTGTACGTAGTCAGTGATGGAATATCGGGCCCGGGATCTCAGAGCCGTAGGTTCGAACCTCTATCACAGTTGAGAGGGTTTCTTTGAGTACGTAGTCAGTGATGGAGTATCGGACCCTGGATCTGAGAGCCGTAGGTTCGATCCCGTATCACAGTCGAGATGGTGTCTTTGAGTACTTAGTCAGTGATGGAGGGAGTATCGGACCCAGGATCTGAGAGCCGTTGGTTCGATCCACTATCACAGTGGAGAGGGTGTCCTTGAGTACGTAGTCAGTGATGGAGTATCGAACCCTGGATCTGAGGGCCGTAAGTTCGATCCCCTATCATTGTTGAGAAGGTGTCCTTGAGTACGTAGTCAGTGATTGAGTATCGGACCCGGGATCTGAGAGCCGTAGGTTCGATCCCCTATCACAGTGGAGAGGGTGTCCTTGAATACGTAGTCAGTGATGGAGTATCGGACCCAGGATCTGAGAGCCGTAGGTTCGATCCCCTATCATTGTCGATAGGGTGTCCTTGAGTACGTTGTCAGTGATAGAGTATCGGTCCCGGGATTGAGAGCCGTAGGTTCGATCCCCTATCACAGTGGAGAGGGTGTTCTTGAGTACGTAGTCAGTGAGGTAGTATCCGACCCGGGATCTGAGAGCCGTAGGTTCAATCCCCTATTTTTGTCGAGAGGGTGTCTTTGAGTACGTAGTCAGTGATGGAGTATCGGACCCGGGATGTAAGAGCCGTAGGTTCGATCCCCTATCACAGTAGAGAGGGTGTCCTTGAATATGTATTCAGTGATGGAGTATCGGACCAGGGATCTGAGAGCCGTAGTTTCGATCCCCTATCACAGTGGAGAGGGTGTCCTTGAATATGTATTCAGTGATGGAGTATCGGACCCGGGATCTGAGAGCCGTAGTTTCGATCCCCTATCACAGTGGAGAGGGTGTCCTTAAGTACGTAGTCAGTGATGTAGTATCGGACCTGGGATCTGAGAGCCGTAAGTTCGATTCCTTATCATTGTCGAGAGGGTGTCGTTGAGTACGTAGTCAGTGATGGAGTATCGGACCCAGGATCTGAGTGCCGCAGCTTCGATCCCCTATCACAGTCGGGAACGTGTTCTTGAGTACGTAGCCAGTGATGGAGTATAGGACCTAGGATCTTACAGCCGCAGGTTCGATCCCTATCATAGTCGGAAGGGTGTCCTTGAGTACGTAGTCTGTGATAGAGTATCAAACCTAGGATCTGAGAGACGCAGGTTCGATCCCCTAACACAGTTGGGAGGGTGTCCTTGAGTACGTAGTCAGTGATGGAGTATCGGACCCAGGATCTGAGAGCTGTAGGCTCGATCCCCTATTACAATCGAGATGATATCCTTGAGTACGTATTCAGTGATGGAGTATCGGACCCAGGATCTGAGAATCGTAGGTTTGGTCCCCCTATCACTGTCGGGAGGTTGTCCTTGAGTACGTAGACAGTGATGGAGTATCTGACCCAGGATCTGAGAGCCGTAGGTTCGAACCCCTATCACTGTCGAGAAGGCGTCCTTGAGTACGTAGTCAGTGATGGGGGTAGTATCGGACCCAGGATCTGAGAGCTTTAGGTTCGATCCCCTATCACAGTGGAGAATGTGTCTTTGAGTATGTAGTCAGTGACGGAGTGTGGACCCGGAATCTGAGAGCCATAGTTTCGATCCCCTATCATTGTCGAGATGGTGTCCTTGAGTACGTAGTCATTGATGGAGTATCAGACCCGGTATCTAAGAGCCGTAGGTTCGATCCCCTATCACAGTTGAGAGGGTCCCCTCGAGTACGTAGTCAGTGATGGAGTATCGGACCCGAGATCTGAGTGCCGTAAGTTCGATCCCCTATCACAGTCGAGAGGGTGTCCTTGAGTACGTAGTCAGTGATGGAGTATCAGACCCGGGATCTGAGAGCCGTAAGTTCGATCCCCTATCACAGTGGAGAGGGTGTCCTTGAGTACGTAGTCAGTGATGGAGTATCGGACCCAGGATCTGAGAGCCGTAGGTTCGATCCCCTATCATTGTCGATAGGGTGTCTTTGAGTACGTAGTCAGTAATGTAGTATCGAACCCTGGATCTGAGAGCCGTAGGTTCGATCCCCTATCGCAGTGGAGAAGGTGTCCTTGAGTACGTAGTTAGTGATGGAGTATCAGACCAGGGATCTGAGAACCGTAGGTTCGATCCCCTATCATTGTTGAGAGGGTGTCCTTGAGTACGTAGTCAGTGATGGAGTATCGGACCAAGGATCTGAGAGCCGCAGGTTCGATCCCCTCTCACAGTCGGTTGGGTGTCCTTGAAAACGTAGTTAGTGATGGAGTGTATGACCAAGGATCTGAGAATTTGAAAATTTTTCGCTGGTCATTTGCTAAAATATCTTTGAATTGTAAGTAAGTTATAGATCTCTAATTGATTATAACTTATTAAGTTGTAAGTTCACATTGTTACTATTCGTTACTGCAAGCCTAATTCCATTACTTGCACTGTCATTTCCACAACCTTCAGCACGACGGTTATTTTTTCTTCCTCTCGTCTATTATTTCCAAAACATTTTTAAAAATGAAATTGAAGTATATAAATGTATTGCATGTTATGTTATGTGCACAACACCTACAGCAATTCTCAAACAATACATTCTATGCTAATTTGGCTATTCATAAATTTGAAAGAATTATACTTTTACACATTTAGCAGTACACAGCTATTTCATTTGGCTCACAATATCTCATATCTACATATTTACAAAATAAAGATGTAGTAAAATATATCTATTCCAATGTAAATGAGATATTTTCTTTACACAATGACATTTTGTATAAAGTAAGTTTTAGAGGGAAAACTGTATTTTCTCTGCTATCAATAAAGTGAGTATTTAATTCATTTGATATAAGGGAAATATGAAATGAATATTCTAGAAGGATAATAATAATAAACACATAAATCGATAGGATGTTTTATTCAAAGAGAAATATAGTACAGGTTATATTAAAATTATTCCCACATATGAATTGATTGATTGAATCATTTTATGCCAACAAGGGCTAACAGACGATCAGTTAACCTAACCACTGTTTCCTGGGATCCCGGACAGTTAACCAGTACTCAAGCACATCCCGTCTCCGGAAGTAACTGATAACTTTCCCCTTGAATAGGCGCCCACATATGAAAGAACGTTTTTCAATCACAACATTTTGAAAACACAGAGTAATACAGAATTTTAAAACAAGTTCATATGTTGGTTAAAATTTGCTCACTTCAGTATAATGAACTCACGAGTATACCTAGAATGTTTATATTACATAAAGGTCTCATTACACGGTTAAAACTCCATATAAAATAAGGTTTTGCCAGCTGTTGCTTTATTCATCTGCAGCAAGAAATCACAGCACCTATGGGCCAGTTTACAAATATTTAGAAATTTACATAGCACTCTGATAGAATCGTTTTAACGTCATTAAAAGGGGCACAATAGTGCGTGCAGTGAGATATTAACAAAGGGGCGCAACTGTGTAGTGGCATATTAACAAAGGTGAGCAACTGTTTGGTGATATATTAACAAAGGGGTGCAACTGTGTAGTGAGATATTAACAAAGGGGCGCAACTGTGCAGTGAGATATTAACAAAGGGGCACAACTGTGTGGTGAGATATTAACAAAGGGGCGCAACTGTGTGTTGAGATATTAACAAAGGGGCACAACTGTGTGGTGAGATATTAACAAAGGGACACAACTGTGCAGTGAGATGTTAACAAAGGGGCGCAACTGTGTGGTGAGATGTTACCAAAGAGGCACAACCGTGTGGTGAGATATTAACAAAGGGGCGCAACTGTGTGGTGAGATATTAACAAAGGGGCGCAACTGTGTAGTGATATATCAACAAAGGGGCACAACTGTGTAGTGAGATATTATCAAAGGTGCGCAACTGTGTAGTGAGAAATTAACAAAGAGGCACAACTGTGTAGTGAGATATTAACAAAGGGACACAAATGTGCAGTGAGATGTTAACAAAGGGGCGCAACTGTGTAGTGATATATCAACAAAGGGGCGCAAATGTGTGGTGAGATATTAATTAAGAGGCACAACTGTGTGGTGAGATATTAACAAAGAGGCACAACTGTGTAGTGAGATGTTAACAGGCATCTTCATAATTAACTGTGGTACAATATTTATGTCGTTGTGGTGAATGCGTTCTGTTAGTGACTCCTGTGGGACATTTGGGATATCTTCTACAATCAATTACAAATTAAATAAAGGAAAAGCAAGAAGACGGGGAAAGGAAAGCGATGGATATATAAAGTGTAAACTCGTAATCTTTCTTAATGAGAAGACTTTCATAACACATATTGCCACTTTAGCATAGATCTATATAAATTATGTTGATTTAAGTTATAATGTTTGTTTCACGTTTTTCATCATTCGATATTAAAAAAACAACATTAATGTTGTTTTCAGTTATAAAGTTTATTTTCACGTCTTTAATCAATAATGTCAATTCCAATTCTATTCAAATATTATATGGTGTTGTTTTAAGTTATAAATGTTTGTTTTCATATCTTTAATCATGAATTCAAATTTTTTTAAAACTCTCTCTCTCTCTCTTTCTCTCTCTCTCTCTCTTGATGTCGTGTCACTGGAACTGGTAGCAGCTCTACTTGCATCTGATGCCTTTGATGGTGACAAAGTCAGCTCGTTCATAACCATCTACTGTAAATGTTGAAAATAAAATATTAAGATTAACAATTGCTGAAATATTTACCCTTTCGCACACACACACACACACACACACACACACACACACACACACACACACACACACACACAGCATGTAGATTTTCTGCATTTTGTTTTTTAAACACGAGTTGTGTTTTTCTTCTTTCTGTTTTGTATTTGTTTTTCGAAGTCATATTTGGTTCTAGTCATAGTGGTTACATTATTTTCTAACTGTGCTTTTCTTTTTAATGCCCAGTCGTTTCAAACCTTTCTATAAAACTGTGATATACTTTGTTAGTGCTATTCTGCTTGTCATGCATGTAGGAAATTGTTGCCATGCATGTAGGAACATTGCTCAGCAGCTAACACATATTTTCTTATGTATATTGCTTTAAAATATGAGTGCCAATAAGCAACGTTCAGTCACTTATTTTGCTCTTTTTTAGGATAATGCCCAGCATTGGCAGTCTTTCTCATGCAATTCCATATATACACCGAAGAGATATGAAAACGCGTCACAGGAAGATATGTGAGGACATATTTAGCACGAGAGCGTATATCTATACCATACAGTTATTCATGTTTGTTGATGTTACTGGTTGTTTACTTAAGATGTTACTGGGTAATTTGGTACCTCCTGCATTAGTGTAATGTTTTTCATCTTCATGATAGTCCCCTCAAAACTGTTTCGTTCTTGCATCTCTTGAGTGTACATACTCGCGTAACCATGTATATCTGTGTATACATATACCTGTATGTGCTTGTGTTTGTATGTGCATGTGTGCGTCTGTGCTTGTGTATACACATATGCAGCTCCATGAGTATATACTCGTGCATGTTCCTATGTATTTTGTGGTGTATTTATGGGAACACATTTGGCATAAATGTTACAATGTGCATGTATGGAACAGGATGTGATTTCAAATATCCACGTTTGAACTTTTTTTATTATTATAAAATAGTTTTAGTTGTGCTTGTATACTAACATTGCAATTGCAATAACTATTTTTCAAGAAGAATTTGAAATTCGTAATCAATGATACAGGTAGTTAATGATTTCAAATTACTTGACTCGACTGTTACAGACAAAAAGCAGAACATGTAAAATTGACTGACTGAAACATGTCTTATTCAATTAATAATCTTATAATTGCAAATCCATTTTAAAAGTCCTACCCGGCTTCAAGAAGGCTATAATTATTATAAAACACTTCTATTAAGGAGACATCTCATTGGAATAATTTCACTCATTCGTAAATATTTTAGAGAAATCGTACCATGGGCGATAAAACACTTGATCATTTTGATGTAAAAACTTGGACCTAGCTAATTTTCATCAAATAACATAATGTGATTTAGTGAATTCAGTATAGAAATAACTGTAACAAATTGTTTATGTCTTTATTTTTCGTTGAATACATTCAAACATATACCTGCCTGTTTCCTTTGTGGTTAGGTGTATGACAGGTCAATATTCAGATTGCAAGACATAAACCAGCCATAAATGAACTTGGAAAGCTATACGTAATGCCTTTAAGAACGCAAGTGTGTCTCTTGTATCACATAATTTTATTCCTTTGAAATACAAATTAATTGCGGTCGTCATATATTAACCAATAAAAGTGATAGCATATCTGAGTTAAAAATAAATTCAATATTTAAAATATTGCGCTTTTAATGACGTTAAGGGGAATTTATCAGGATTTTTCAAAAAATTAAAATTGGCTAAAAAACTGGAATGTTATCCAAACAGATCATGTCTATATAAACTCATAAACCCCGCAATACCAAAAGGATGTGTATTAAAACATGCTAAAAAGGTGTTTCCTAACATGGGCTACGTGCCTAGGTTAGACTAAAGTAGATTTCCCGTTTAAAATTGCAACATATTTTGTGACGTATTAAATGAGTCACGTGATTTCATTTTGATATCAAATTGATCCGTCATACAGGCTCAATCGTAGTATATTTGTTTTATCTAAGAAAGAGTCCGAATGACGATGTACCGATGTCAAAACAGTATTTAAATGCTATCTATTTTTGGAATTGGAATTTCCTTAATGTTTACCACATCAATTGAGACATCGATTTTGTCGCGTTTTGGTGGATTTGATATACTTAACTATTCGGATTTTATCTATCGATCATAATGAGAAGCTATAATCTATTTTAGAAAATATTTTATTTTTTAAGATATTTATAGCGATTTTCCTGATATATTCCCATTTAGCAAGGATTCTCTTTTTAAACGGGTTTTACGCCATTTTCAACACATTTCAGGTTATATACGGCATGTCCAGAATACAGGTTAAGGAAGACCTCAGAATAAATCTGAGTAGAACCTGCGTCTTTCTGCAAGTAACTTGCAGACTGTCTCACATGAAGATTTTGGAGTGAGCGGAACTCGAACTCACAACCATAGTGGTGAAGGGTAAGTGGTATTGAGACGGTTCCTTAGACAACTAGGCCATGGAGGACCACTCTGCTAGGATTAAACAAGGGTTTGTTAATATAGACATCATCTGTATGGAGTGTTTGAAATATTATTTACCCATGTATACTGTGGCAGATTTACCACCATTGACAACTGAGTATAGATACTGCGGAAAGCTCGCCTGCTTGTCGAATAGACAACTGTATCGGCCACTTTGAAGTGTCACTGTGAAGCCGGCATCTACACCACAGCCACCATAATTTTTGTTGATAAAGAATTGACGTGAATTGTCGCTAAAGTAATTATAACATAAATAAAATTAAACATAGATACAACTTCATACTAAAGAAATAAAGAAGTTTTGTCAGTGATTGCTTTCTGCCGGGTATTGTATTGAAAATCCGGAAGAAATATTTGAGTAATATGTCACTGCCCTCAATTCGCTAAATTTACAAACGATGATATAATACCTAAAAAATACAACTATTTATTAATGTTGGAAATTGTAATTGTATTTGTATACTTGTTATTATTCTATACTCGTAAGTGTATAGCCAATCACCTTATCCTATGCTACCACGTGATCGTACAATATGTAGAAGTTTATTGGATCCAATCAGTTTTATAGCGTACAGTTCAAAATTCAAGCAGGCGACTTAAAAAAAAAGGATATGAATTTAGTTGAAATTTTAACGATAAAAACAAACAACCAACATAATGTTCCGCATGACGATGACATTGAAAAAATCTGAATATATCAGCTATTATTTGTCCGCCGCTTTGAACATACGGTTTATTTATTTAAAATGATCTTGATTTTTCTTTAGTATTTTGAAGCTTTTCTTTCAGATTGAGGTATAGAATAAAAAGATCATTTTACAGTGTTTAGTACAATATGGGAATATATTGTACTCGTTCGTATTGTGGTTAAAACAATATTGAACTCGGCGTCTACGGCGTCTCGTCCAATATGGTTTTAATCACAATACATACTCGTACAATATATTCCCATATTGTACAACACACTGTAAAATAACCTTACATTACATATGTCTTGTACATGTCTTAACCATACTTGTATTATGTTGTAAATGGCCAAAGGCAAATATTTTTGTTCATTACAGCCAATGATGGCATCAGGTGTTTTCGACTGCAAGGTGAATTTGAGAATCACCGAAATTTCGAATAGTGTATAATTATGCTTTTTTCGATTTTCTTCCCCCATGTCATTACATGTATTTACAAACAGTAGCCACAAAATCATTAGATTCGATAAAGAATATAAAAAATAATGCTTCAGAAACTTGTAAGAAAGCCATTTAATTTAATTTCTTTAAGAAAATTATTTCCATTGACTGCAGAAAGTTGATGCATAACATGTAAAGGTCAAATAATAAATAAAGTTCCAAGTGGGTAGTTCCAAGTTCGTTGTTGGGGAATCGCCAACTACCGACTAGCTGCCAGTTGGGGATTCAGATTTTTTTTTCGAATCGATATTTGTTTTCAAAAACAACTCAATTCTACAGAAAAAACGGTTTATATCAATAAATAAACAACATTCCCGCGTTGTTCTTTAAATTCCATGAGTATATTCATCAGGAGGCGATTCAAAATTTCCCGTTGGGATTTCGCCGTGAATCGCCAACTACCAACCAGCTGCCAGTTGGTGATTCCGATTTTTTTTAAATCGTTGTTCAATTATTTTAACAAATCAATTCAATAAAAAAAGCTTAAAATTATAATAAAAAAGACACCCAGAAACGCGTTGTTTCTACAATATACCTAATATACTCACAAGACGGCGATTCAAAATATCCAGTTCGGGATTGCCTCGAATTGCTTACTACCAACCAGCTGCCAGTTGGGGATTCAGATTTTATATGAATTTACTTACTTTTTTTTATTGATTATATTTTTAAACATATAAACACGAGTAAAATATGTAAATAAAATAGTAATTATTATAACGAATCCGAATCCCCAACTGGCAGCTGGTCGGTAGTTGGTTAGTCGAATCCCCAACTGGCAGCTGGTCGGTAGTTGGTTAGTCGAATCCCCAACTGGCAGCTGGTCGGTAGTTGGTTATTCGAATCCCCAACTGGCAGCTGGTCGGTAGTTGGTTATTCGAATCCCCAACTGGCAGCTGGTCGGTAGTTGGTTAGTCGAATCCCCAACTGGCAGCTGGTCGGTAGTTGGTTAGTCGAATCCCCAACTGGCAGCTGGTCGGTAGTTGGTTATTCGAATCCCCAACTGGCAGCTGGTCGGTAGTTGGTTAGTCGAATCCCCAACTGGCAGCTGGTCGGTAGTTGGTTAGTCGAATCCCCAACTGGCAGCTGGTCGGTAGTTGGTTATTCGAATCCCCAACTGGCAGCTGGTCGGTAGTTGGTTATTCGAATCCCCAACTGGCAGCTGGTCGGTAGTTGGTTAGTCGAATCCCCAACTGGCAGCTGGTCGGTAGTTGGTTAGTCGAATCCCCAACTGGCAGCTGGTCGGTAGTTGGTTAGTCGAATCCCCAACTACCAACTGCGAACTACCTACTAACTTTACACTCATAAATAATGATAAATACGATGACTGCACATGTTAGAAATTATCGAGGTTCCTGGGGACTACAGTAGACTTCTTATAGAAATGATAAAAAACGAGTTTGAAATGATCACAGGATCACATGTCAAATATAAAATGAAAATAAGTAAAGAGCTTTAAATGTATGTATGTTAAAAAAGATTTAAAAAATCTTGTTTTTTATTGACTAATATGTCAAACATAATATTTTTTAATAAATTTAGCCAAAATTTGCTGTTTATTGAATTCATATTACCACGGTATACATAGATATATCTACAAAAGGAAATGTCTTTTATTTGTTAGGTAAGTTCAATTTTATCTACTGTAACTTATTTTCTTTTTTAAGCCTCATATAATTTGCATATAACGACATCACCAATCATCTGAGCGAAATCACCTTATGCCATCGTTTTACAAGAATATTGGGGGGTCACCCTCAAGTTGGTTAACCGTGAAATGTGAAAAAAGTAGTATGAAGCTGCTTTTTATATTATTATAGAATTGTAATGTTATAATTATGTAAACATTCTACACAAGCATCTACTGTCAACGAGTGACCGAAAACACCTAACACTACCTTGGCCTGCAGTTGAATAATAGGTTAATCAGAGTGACTGTATTACAGAGTTCGGCAGACCAATATCAGTTCAATACACACGGCTCAAATTCGGGTGACACCTTGAGTGTTTCTTAATAGTTGCTTTTCATAATATGAAAACATGTTAAATGGTGTAAGATAAAACACTTACCCTCTGGCGGAAAAGTAGTTGAAACGGTCTTCTTGTAGCAAGTCTGACCACGAGGCATCTATAACATTATTCTTTGAAAACCAATCGGCCTTAAATACATCATTGCATGCACAATTCGCTCTAAACGTGACAAAGGCGTCTTCTACTGTACCTTTATACAGGGAGTACTTGATCTGAAGTAAGAAACAACAACTGAGTCTCTGTGATTCGAGTTCCGCAGTGTTTATAACTTTAAACATACGTTAATTATAGCATGTGATTGAGCAACGTTAATTTGTTTCATTCAAAACATCCTGTTAGCATGTTGTTTATAGAACATAGATAATCCAGATTAACATATAAATTCTCCGGCCGGGGATCGAACCAAACACCTTCCGCATGCAAGACAAACGCTCTGCCGTTAGACCACCGAGCCGGATTATGTCAGATAAAATGTATTATCTCTATTTAACTTTTCATATACAATGTAATAATGATAATGATATGAGGTTCGCAATTCGATTCCCCGCTTCGGCCATGCTGTGGTGTTATTGAGCAAGCCTCAGTCCGCGTTTAACTGTCTAGGAAATATTGGAGAGCACTTTGTCCAATTGCGACATCTTTCGTGATCGATGTAAAATAAATTAAAGCTTAAAGTATGGAAGAATCATTTCTGAAACATGGTCTTCGTAACCAGTGATGGCAGGTCCTGCGAATATGTATCTGACATGTGTGCGTACCGGGCGGTTTATAGTATTTATACAATAAAAGCATTCTAAATCATTTTCTGTAGTTAAACTAGATCAATTATTAATTAAGAATTACAGTAAATAAAATTGGATGTATAAACTTAAAGCATTTTTAATGATAATATGTAATGCCTGATCCCTTGGAAGCATATAAAACTACCCATCCGTAATATTGCAATATCCATACATTAATGAAATATGTGCCACCCCTCACGTTCCGCAACTCCGCAATGTAACAAAGCGTAGATTTATTTAAAGAAACGCAACTATTTTTTTTATGTATACTCATAAAATGAAACCATCAAAATAGATCTAAATAATCTTCTTAAAATTTAATGTTGATATCCCTGTTCAAGATGCAAATATGATATCAACGCTCGAAGACTATCACTTGCCAAGAAGTAATGCATTGTTTGAAAAACACGAAGAATGATAAAAGTACGGTCTAGACGGTTTAACTGTTGTGTTTTTAAGTTATTTTGGTGAGATATAGGAGATCTTTCAATTCGTGCTATAAAGGCGATATTGTCCGTTTCCCAAACACAAGGAGTCATCACATGTTTACCCAAATGAAATAAAGATAAATATATGTAACTTAAAACACTGACGCCCAATTTCTCTTTTAAATCATCCATACAAACTGGCTACAGCAAGTATAGCACATCGGATAAAATGTTTTACAATATATCATTAATGGGGATTAAACACATGTGCAGTGCGTTGTCCAATGGTAGAGCACTGAGGCCATGATCGGAGTGTCGTGGGTTCGATCCCCCAACGGCTACGTGTGGTGTCCTTGAGCAAGACACCTTTTCAGCATATGTTAAGTAATGGTTCTACCCAGGAAGACTTCGAGCGTGATTTGTATAAGTTGTAAGAACTTGTTCCACAATCGAAGTAAAATGAATAAGTTTAAACTAAGATCTAACAGTTATGCAGATATATAGGTGAAAATGATTACTGTATGTTTTATGTCGAAAAACAGCATTTACCTGGGGTGCTTTTTTTGCTCACTTTGGAGAAAGCATTTAATTCCCTAAATTGGTCTTTTATTTTCTCAAGCTCTTGAATTTTCTTTACAATTTTGGTCTTTATTTGAAAATGAATACATTTATTTTATACAAAGGTTCAATCATGCAAGTCATCTTACAAAAATAAGTTGATTAAACTGCAATGCTCTGCCATTTAGTTCCACTAAATACGCGAATTTACAATGGTTCCAATATATGACTTTTACTCCAGAAAAAAAATGAATATTACTGATTCAGAAATGAGTTACATTGTTTCAAAAAGAAATTGAAACCATTAAACATCCATTAATTGATTTTGCAACATCTAAACACTTTATGTCAAGCCGTGTTGATCATATCAAAGAAAACAATACAGCCATTGTTACAAACTGGTCAGTTACTAATTTCTATTTGGAAATTAAAAGTTTGACACAGTCATAGCCCTTTACTCCATAGATACGCGTTTTCCCGCACCAATCACAGAAGGCCTTTCAAAACAGTGCAGGAAGAGTTTAGATTGCTCGTAACGAGCAATCTGAACACTTCCTGCACTGTTTTCCACTCTGTCAGTTAATATAAACATAATTCACCCAATAATTCAAAAGCCTTCTATATTTGGTGTTCAAAGGCTTCTATATTAGAGGTGTCCAAAGGCGTCTATATGAAGTAAAGGGTTAAATAAACAATTATTGATAACAAAAGAAAGCATCTTCAACCATTTCAATTCAATCTAAAAAGAAAATAATTGTTCAACAAGCTTAAACATTATATTCGATTTTTTTTTTATCTATAATACCAAACTGGTAGCTTTTGATGCTTTTTGGGAGGTCTATAAAACCCTTATAATCTGGTATAGGGGATACTTATTGAATTTCCTCTAAGTATAGTGATTAATTTGTTGAAATATTCATATAATCATGTACAGAAATATTTCAATCTATTTTCCCATACAATTATATTCATCACGAATAAATGCTTATATCTAGCATTTAAAGAACAATAGAAATCAACAGTTTTCATCAGTTTCGAATAATGTTTATGCTTATTAGCAATCAAATGTCATAAAAATTAACCAATGATAATGTTATATATTTTTTCTCTGAGATTATATAAAGTATAGAAGTATGTAGCAGATAACATAATATGTGTGTATGTAAAGTACTTTAATGAAGAAATCTCAAGATTTAGTTTACAACATACTGAAAGCGGGTTTCTGCTCAACCAACATTTGATTTGGGTTTACAATAAAACTGAAACATTATGGTACTGAATAATTTTTCGAAATCTAAAATTCAGAGTAAATATATTTATTACATTATATGGAATGGAAAATTTACGTTTAATTTACAAATATGACAATATAATATCACACAATTTATATTTTGTATCATATGCATGATTTTCATCCGATATATTGAAACTGTTACACTGAGGAAGAAAAATCAATACAAATAAACACTATAAAATTATAGCCAAATATACGCTGGAGGCATCCACAGACTAATACCTTTAATTTCTCAAAATAACCAACTGCAGCGTTAGCCAAGTGGTAGATCTTCTGTCTCGCATTAAGAAGTCGTGGGTTCAATGCCCGATCAATCCACAACAAATACATGAAAAATGGTACTAGAAGTTTACTCGTTAAGCAGTGGTCAGAACGGTGTCAGTATAATGTGACTGGGTGGTGTATCATACAATGTGTCTTTGGCATGGTACTCCAGTGTGGCAGTGCTCGGCATTTAGAGGATAGTTATAAGTCTTGTCGGCCTGGTGTCAGTATAATGTGACTGAATGAGGTATCATACAATGTGTCTTTGGCATGGTACTCCCGTGTGGCAGTGCTCGGCATTTAAAGGATAGTTATAGGTCTCGTCGGTCTGGTGTCAGTATAATGTGACTGAGTGGTGTATCATACCATGTGTCTTTGGCATGGTACTCCAGTGTGGCAGTGCTCTGCAATTAGAGGATAGTTATAGGTCTAGTCGGCCCAGTGTCAGTATAATTTGACTGAATGAGGTATCATACCATGTGTCTTTGGCATGGTACTCCAGTGTGGCAGTGCTCGGCATTTAGAGGATAGTTATAGGTCTGGTCGGCCTGGTGTCAGTATAATGTGACTGAATGAGGTATCATACCATGTGTCTTTGGCATGGTACTCCAGTGTGGCAGTGCTCGACATTTAGAGGATAGTTATATGTCTGGTCGGCCCGGTGTCAGTATAATGTGACTGAGTGGTGTATCATACCATGTGTCTTTGGCATGGTACTCCAGTGTGGCAGTGTTCGGCATTTAGAGGATAGTTATATGTCTGGTCGGCCCGGTGTCAGTATAATGTGACTGAGTGGTGTATCATACCATGTGTCTTTGGCATGGTACTCCAGTGTGGCAGTGCTCGGCATTTAGAGGATAGTTATAGGTCTGGTCGGCTCAGTGTCAGTATAATGTGACTGAGTGGTGTATCATACCATGTGTCTTTGGCATGGTACTCCAGTGTAGCAGTGTTCGGCATTTAGAGGATAATAATAGGTCTAGTCGACCCGGTGCAGTATAAAGTGACTGAATGAGGTATCATACCATGTGTCTGCGGCCTGATACTCCAGTGTGACAATACTGTCTTAAGTAGACACGTTAGTGATATCGGTGATTGTAAACCTGAGAAGTTCAATCACTAGAATGTTTTTCTTTATTGATATGATACCTTGCAAAAAGCATACGCGTTGACATCCTTTATTCTTTAATGCTTTGTACATGTGCTGGTCAGTTTTGAGCAGGCCTCATCTTCTGTTATTTCAAAGCCTGTCGTCAAAGCCTTTAAGGGGTCAACACCATTACCAGGGACTCCACGGAACAGTACCACTGAAATAAATAAAATACACGTTACTCAATTGATAATTAGTGTGCAGCCATGTCACTACAGTACAAAGTTATGTATTTTATATGCATACCATACTGCATGCTATTATACCGTTGTGTTATGCGTGTTCAAGTCCAATATTTCGTCTTTTTTTACTTTCCCCTGTGGTGCTCTGATAAAGATGTCTGACTGTTCACAAACACAAATATAAAGAAACTGACTTATCACCTTATCATTTTTGGAGAATATATAAAATTATGAAACAACTACATATTTCAGGTCTTACTATGTTTGTTCTTTGTTCTACATTGTATATAAAATAAGGTCAAGGATAACCACAATAAAACAAATTCCACATAGTATATATTATATATTTATATGCTATGCCAGCATATTATCTGCTAATCTGTAGCAACCACTATTCACCATTTTGAAAATAGTACAAGCCAAATTACATAGGACTTTTTTAAGCGCAATAATTATTTTACTGTGGCAAAAAGAGGCGCAACTGTAAAGTGAGACGTTTACGATTTTTCTTTGTTACTATTCAATCTGAGTATTGTATACAATACGAGTTCCGTTCTCTTTTTTTTTCCAAATCCCAAGATAGGAATAAAATTACAGTAAACGCTTAGTTATGATGAGCCTCGTCTCATTCAATGAAGGGATTATTAAAACACAAGACCAGACCGAAATTGTGGTACCATTGTGGAACATTCCTTATCGTTTAATCTTCTGATATTCACCTTTGATTTTTTAGGCAAACAGCCATACGTGACGAATTACTAGATATGGCGATTGTTTGTTAAAACAACATTATACAATACAATTTATACAATCTCAGGGAATAATCTCAGTTTTTGATTGCGCTGCTGTAACAGTAACAGTGACGCGTATAATTGCGTTGTTTTGACAATCTCTGTATGATGGCGCTGACTTGATAGTCTCGGTTACACATTCATATGTATAAGGTCGCCGATGTAACAATCACAGCGACGCATATAATGGCGTTGTTTTGACTATCTCTCCATGATGGCACTGATTTGATAGTCTCAGTGATATATTCATATGTATAAGGTTGCTGCTGTAACAGTCACAGTGACGCGTATGATGGCGTTGTTTTGACAATCTCTGTATGATGGTGCTGACATGATAGTCTCAGTGATACATTCATATGTATAGTTCGCTGATGTAACAGTCACAGTGACGCGTATGATGGCGTTGTTTTGACAATCTCTGTATAATGGTGCTGACATGATAGTCTCAGCGATGCATTTATATGTATAAGGTCGCTGATGTAACAGTCACAGTGACGCGTATGATGGCGTTGTTTTGACAATCTCTGTATAATGGTGCTGACATGATAGTCTCAGCGATGCATTTATATGTATAAGGTCGCTGATGTAACAGTCACAGTGACGCGTATGATGGCGTTGTTTTGACAATCTCTGTATAATGGTGCTGAAATGATAGTCTCAGCGATGCATTTGTATGTATAAGGTCGCTGATGTAACAGTCACAGTGACGAGTACGATGGCGTTGTTTTGACAATCTCTGTATAATGGTGCTGACATGATAGTCTCAGCGATGCATTCATATGTATAAGGTCGCTGATGTAACAGTCACAGTGACGCGTATGATGGCGTTGTTTTGACAATCTCTGTATAATGGTGCTGACATAATAGTCTCAGCGATGCATTCATATGTATATAGTCGCTGCTGTAACAGTCGTAGTGACGCGTACGATGGCATTGGTTTGACATTCTCTGTATAATGGCGCTGGCTTGATAGTCTTAGTGATACATTCATATATATATAAGGTCTCTGCTGTAACAGTCACAGTGACGCGTACAATGGCATTGTTTTGACAATCTCTGTATGATGGCGCTGGCTTGATAGTCTCAGTGATACATTCCTATGTATAAGGTCGCTGCTGTAACAATCGCAGTGACACGTAATATGGCGTTGTTTTGACAATCTCTGTACGATGGTGCTGACATGATGGTCTCAGTGATACATTCATATGTTTAAGGTCGCTGCTGTAACAGTCACAGTGACGCATATGATGGCGTTGTTTTGACAATCTCTGTACGATGGCGCTGGCTTGATAGTCTCAGTGATACATTCATACGTATACGTCACTGCTGTAACAGTCACAGTGAAGCGTATGATTGCTTTGTTTTGACAATCTGTGTATGACGGTGCTGACATGATAGTCTCAGTGATATATTTATATGTATACGGTCGCTGATGTAACAGTCACAGTGACGCGTATGATGGCATTGTTTTGACATTCTCTGCATGATGGCACTGACATGATCATTTCAATGGTACATTCATATGTATAAGGTCGCTGCCGTAACAGTTGCAATGACGCGTATGATGACGTTTTTTTAAATCTCTGCATGATGACGCTGACTTAAAATATATCAGTGATACATTCATCTGTATAGTTCGCTGATGTAACAGTAACAGTGACGTGTATGATGGCGGTGTTTTGACAATCTCTGTATGATGGTGCTGACATGATAGCCTCAGTGATACACTCATATGTATAAGGTTGCTGCTATTACAGTCGCAGTGTCGCGTATGATGGCGTTGTTTTGACAGTCTCTGCATGATTGCCGACTTGACAGTCTCAGTGATACATTTATATGTACAGTTGCTGATGTTACAGTAACAGTGACGTGTGTGATGACGTTGTTTTTACAATCTCTGCATGATGGCGCTGGCTTGATAGTCTCAGTGATACATTCATATGTATACGGTCGCTGATGTAACAGTAACAGTGACGCGTGTGATAGCGTTGTTTTGACAATCTCTGTATGATGGTGCTGACATGATAGTATCAGTGATACATTCATATGTATACGGTCGCTGATGTAACAGTAACAGTGACGCGTATGATAGCGTGTTTTTGACAGTCTCTGCATGATTGCCGACTTGACAGTTTCAGTGATACATTCATATGTATAAGGTCGCTACTGTAATAGTCGCAGTGACGCGATCTCTAAAACATTACAAATAACATATTTTCGTTCGTTTACTGGTGTACTTTCAGGATTCCTATTTCAATAGATAATCTACGTTAGGATATTCTTAATTTCGAAACTTTTTGACATTGAACGCAATTAGATATGGTTGAAAATTAAATACATCGGTAGAAAACAGCTCTGCTTGAGTTTTTCAATCTGCAAGATCAGTCCTGTATAAATTGATCTTCAAGCATTTATCTTCCTTTAACTACATATAACCTTACTTATAGATTAATTTTAATTTGATTGTAATATTTTAGTCTTATAATCTTATAATATTTAAAACTCTCAATGTTTGAAATGACATTCTACCGAATTCACCATAAATAAAATCATTATATGCAGATTCTTCACTCCAAACAAACGTTTACAAAATTGCATATGATCTTTTTCTATGATCTTCTATATTTTTACCTTGAATTAATCCCAAAACCTCACTACTATAATTTAATATCGGTGCAATTAATTTATCAAAAAAGTCTAATTTATGCATATTTATATAAATGTTGATTAATTTTGAAAATTGTTTTCAACGCTTGACCTGATAAAATGATGTGTGCTTCTGAAAATGAGCCACCTGAAGTAATAACAATGCCAAAATACGTAACTTTGTTTACTGTTTCTACTGGATTATGATAATAATAGAATCTAAGATTTTCTGGTAGTCGACCACCTTTCTTCAAAGTCATAATTTTAGTTTTTGGTGTGTTGACCACCAATTTCCATTTATTACAGAATAATAAATCTAAAGAAGTTTGTAATTCAGTGCAGTTATTAGCAACAATAACAATGTCTTCAGTATATAATATTAAAAACGTCAAGTGCCCTATTGAGAAATGTTTCATCTATCATAGTATCATTTAAAACATAGAAATTAAGATAACAACGTCTGGTGGATATTTTTAAGGGAACTTGGTATTTTAGAAGTATCTGGGTATCTTACAAAGGTATCTTAGGTATATTAAAGGTATCTGGGTATTTCAAAGGTATCTGGATATATTAGAGGTATCTGGGTATTTCAAAGGTATCTGGGTATATTAGAGGTATCTAGGTATTTCAGAGGTATCTCGGTATATTAGAGGTATTTGGGTATTTTTCAATTATCTCGATATATTAAATGTATCTGGATATTTTATAGAGGTATCTGGATATTTTAAAGGTATCTGGGTATTTAAGAGGTATCTGGGTATATAAGAGGTATTTGAGTATTTAAGAGGTATCTGGGTATATTAGAGGTATATGGGTATTTCAAAGGTATCTGGGTATATTAGATGTATCTTGATATTTCATAGAGGTTTTTGGATATTTTAAAGGTATCTGGGTATTTTAGAATTATCTGGGTATTTTAGAAGTATCTGGGTATTTTAGTGGTATCTTGGTGTATTAGAGGTATCTGAGTATTTTACAGGTATTTGGTATATTAAATGTATCTGGATATTTTATAAAAGTATCTAGGTATATCAGAGGTATCTGGGTAATGTAAATAGGGAAAACAGAATATACCCATTATGCAATGAAGATATAGGTGACGAATATCACTACTTACTTGTTTGTAAAGGATTTTCATATGCTCGGAAATCATATCTAAACCCGAAATATTATGTACGACCCAATGTTCTTAAATTTAAAAGTATCATGACCGTTACAAATAAAGTTCAATATAAAAAAATGTGCGAATTTATCAAATAAATATTTAAAAGATTTAAATAATGACAATTATAAAAAAAATCCAGTTCTATATATAAACTATCACATGGGATGGAAATAGTTCAAATTTAAATAATACAGCAGCTACGTATCAAGTTGTTCTATGTACTTTTATGTTAGGTAAATATCCATATATTGTGGTGAAGGTGTAACCCAACCATTGATTTTTGTTCTTTATTCTATAGTAAATAATAAAAGTTTGAACGCTTGTCATTCATAGAGAGTCCCAAATGAAAGAAGTGAAACCTACATTTTACTGTTTGTCAACCTCTGCACTATCAAAATATGATGAGAAAAGTAGGGGTCATGTGTCATATAAGAGATTTTTTTTCTGCTCAGTGTGTACACTGGTGATAAAGTGAAAGTAGACTTCCGAAATCATGAATTCATACCCCAATTTCCAAGCATCATTTTTTTTTCTAAATTCACAATTCAAACATGACAATGCTATCAAAATCTTCAAAATACATCAATAATGCCATTCAAATAAAAAAATGAGCATTAAAATAAGGAAAATGCATTTTTAAAGAAGAAGAATTGAAGATTGTTTATAACCGCCATTATGCAACTACCCCACGGAAGCACTTCCTTTTTGCAATGGTGGCACTATGCCTGAAATCAGACACATCCCATGTGGGCCGTTTCACTCCTTTCGGGTAATTCGGACGGATTCGGAACCACTCTAATTGGCCACCAGGGAACCAGTCTGTCGATGGGAAGAATCCGTCATTACCATATATACATTACAACTAAACAGACACCACCTCAAAGACCTTCTTCATCTTATCTATAGCATAGGCCATGGCGCCAGCTGCAGTGGAGATATTGGTAAGAATGGGGGTAATCACCATATTGGCGACGAGGATAATTTGGAAACTGGGTATTTTTCAAACGAAAGATTTGGAAGCCATTTTTATCGTACCAATACCAGGGTCCGATTTCAACTTGGCAAGGGTACTAAAGCTATTACAAACAAAGGTTTGCTTGTTGATGAACATAATTAATACTCTCAATTACATTATTGGACAATGTTGGACAATAAAAGAGTAAATTGCAACCTACACTTCGTTCCAATGTCGTAACCTTTGTAAACAGGAAACAGGGTCGAACAATTAAAACAAGAAGCGGAAGCATTGAAATTATTTTTCAAATTTCCGATCATTCTGCAACAATTTCTACAAAGAAAATCAGATAGAAAATTATTTCTGATAATTCTGCAACAATTTCTACAAAGAATTGCAGATAGGAAATTATCTTTGACAAAGATTATCTTTACAGCATTGTTTCTTTGCTTTTCAGTTCGAAGCCAGCTGTAAAAAAAATCCTCCGACAAATTTAGAGCCAGGTGGCATAAATTTGATCGAGCCAGAATTTACAGCCAGGTGGCCTAAATGCACACACAACATAACTCATCGTAGAATAAAGTGGCCTGCACAGTGAGAATTCAATACAGCCATTCATTCAGGTGATCAGCAAACAAATACAAGTAAGTGTAAGGTATTTCTCATTATTACAGCCAGGGTTGTAGAATAATAAAAAAATCATCATCATCAGCTAAAACTGTGTTTTGCTAGGATTGTAAAACAGGTTATAAACTGAAATTTCAATTTGCTTTCCTGAGTACGATACCACAAGTGTTGTATCCCCATTGTAGATATTGTATCAAAGGATTGGAATATCCAAATTTTAATATATTGCCAAGGTTGCAGTACTAGAGTTTTACGGTCCATCAATTCTTAAAATATTGCCACGATTGTAATATAAAAATCATATACTGCTACAAATGACTGATTGTCCGATCCTTGGCAAAATATTGATTATTATTGCCACAAAAAAAATTGCATTATACAGCGCTTTGGTATATTAATTGTTTAAAAAATATTTTAAAATGTCAACACACCTTATCAACATTAATTTCTGGGGGGAATAGGAGTTATTAACTATTCCCAAAGTAGGCAAAAGGATAGCCAACTCCATCATCAGATTAAGAGAATTGGAAGGAAACATAACAGTGAACATGCTTAAATCCATTCCAAAACTAAAAGTGACAAAGCAAGTTATCAATGCAATAAATTTGACCTGAATATTTCCGATACAGAGACGTTAAATATACCAAAGGGTTATAATGCTAATAAGGCATGGGGATATCAAGCAAATCCACAGGGAAAGTTGCTCTCTTCAGACTTACTGGATACCTTACAAAGGCAAGAACACCACTCCCCATACCTACAAAAGGGAGTGAATGATTCGGCATTTGTAAAATAAATGTCTAAAATAATAGACAATAAGGCTGAACTATTTGGCAGGCAGGCCATGTCTGCAAGGTAGGTCATCCAGGGGGATGAAGTTCTACATTAAAGAAAATACGCATGCAAACAGCAGGGCGGGAAATGACTATGCAGGGTTTTATAGTGGGACCAGTATCATTTACACTGGGACCCAAAACCTATACAGAAAATTTACATGTAGCTACAATAGAAGATGATAATAATTATGCTCTTAGGTTTTGGCTTCCTTTTTAAATACGGAGCAAACCTCAACATGAAGCAAAATTGTCTTACAATTGGAGATTTCCCCATTCCCATGAAGATTGGAAATTCAAAAGACTGTCCTAAAATCGCCAAAGTAATTGTATCTAAACGAAAAGTAATACCCACAAATTCGGTAACGCGAATTTCATGTATATTTAACAGCAAAATGCAGATTATGTTGTGGAACCCAACCAAGACTTGAAAGTAATGATCGCACGGTCGGCTTATTTGGGGAATACTTCCCCAATCATTTGTGTGGCCAACATAACTAATAAGCATCTGGCTATAAAAAAGGGAAACAAAATGGCAACAGCAGCACATGAAGCAGAGGAAATTGAAGAAGAAGATACAATTACCCAGGACGAGGATATGTCTACAGTCAAAACCGTTTCTCAGGGTTTGAAACAAGATTGGGGTGTATCTCATAATCTGAAACACTCACAAAATGAAGGGACCCAGGGAAGGAAACGTCCAGATGTTTCAGCACGGTAATATCAGACATGTTACAGGCCTCACAAGAGAATTTGTCTGAAGACCAATTCCAACTATTGGAAAGGGTTCTTTGCGAGTACCAGGATGTCTCTGCTAAACAGCCATATGATCTGGGCACCAACACAGAAACTGTGCACCAGATCGACACCGACACATCAAAACCCATCAAGCAAAGAATGCGACGCACTCTGCTTAAGTTTGTAGGGGAAGAAGAAGAAGCAGAATTAAAGAAAATGCTAGATGCTAAAGTGATACAACCTTCATCTTCAGAATGGGCATCAGCTCCAGTCTTAATTAGGAAGTGAGAAGGATCAGTAAGATTCTGTATAGACTACCGGTCACTAATTAGGCTTATTGGCAAATAGGCATTAAGGAGTCTGATAAAAGCAATACAGCATTTATAACACAATATGGGTTATATGAGTATGTTAAGATGCAATTCGGACTATGCAACGCACCCGCGAGCTTTGCAAGGGCCATGAATCTAGTTTTACGAGGATTAAACTGAAAAACTGTCTTAGCATTTCTCGACGACATCTTGGATCAAGGACGACACTTTGATGATCATTTAAAAAACCTAAGAAAAACACTTTCAAAACTCCGGAAATATGGACTAAACCTAAAGCCAACAAAATGTGCCTTTTTCCAGAGAAAAGTGGAGTTTACTGGGTAGAATCGTAAGTCATGATACCCTAGAAATTAATACAAAAGATATAGAAACAGTTGAAAATTGGTCTGGCCAAAATTGTTTTAAAGAACGTTTTATGGGATTAGCTTATTACCACAGGACCTTTATTAAGGATTTTTCCTTGATCGCATATCCACTCTATGCTATCACTTGAAAAAATACGTTTACTTGGTGCCATATTAACAAAGCGCTTTTGACTCGCTTAAAGAACGATTGAGACGGCCACCAGTTCTCTAACTACCAAATGGAGAAGACGAGATCATTCTAGATACAGATGCATCAAACTATGCGATCGGGGCAGAGTTGTTATATATCCAAATAGGTCAAGAAAAGGTAATTGCGTATGGAAGGTTCTCATTCACCCCTGAGCAGATGCTACTGCACAACTTGTAAATAACTTCTGGCAGTCGTTCGTCAGATTCACTGAACAGTTTCGTCATTATCTCTTAGGGAAACCTTTCACTATAAGAACTGACCACAACAGTCTGACCTGGCTGATGCATTTCAAAGAGCCACATGGACAATTGGCTCGATGGATGGAAAAACTGAGCCAATATAATATGGTTCTAAAACACCGAAAAGGTAGCCTCCATCTAAATGCAGTTGCATTATCCAGAATTCCAGGGCAAGGATTCTGTCGATATTATATAGTCATGGCACACCTCTGTCAGAATTGTCATGTCAAGGTTGTCACTATTGCACTCGTGTCTATGCACAATGGGCAATATTCTGCAAAGTGGAGGATGACACAATGCCACTAGTAAAACCTATTCCATGGGAGAGTGGACAGAGGCAAATGTCCATGATATGGGATCCGAAAGGTCATGAGGAAATAACAGAATGCACTCCCAGGGATGGTGCTAATGCTACAGTATCAATGGTCCAGAATCTAGGTCAGAATAGTGAAACCAGTAATGTACTTTATTCAGGCGGGTTCACTGCCAGGGAGGCTGTACACGTAATACCTGGTGTTAAATAGGACGAGTATCCAATTACCGTGGAAGTATGCCCGGGTACCTGTGAAATAAACTTAATTGATGGTCAAGGTGAGACAGTAGTTATAAAAAATACCACTGTGTCAAACAATGAAAGTTTTTGGGGTATAATTAAAATCTAAAAAGAGAACAAAATCAAGACCCAAGTTTAAAGTTTGTTCCCTCTTGGATTGAAGACGGTAAAACCCCATGACAGGGGGAATTATTCTTGGCAAATACCGCGGCTAAATTCTATTTGGTCAACAAAGAAAGACTTAAAATATAAAATGGCGTGCTGGATTTTCGTCGGAAATACAGCAGCATCATGGATTTGCTGCTTCCCAAAGAATTACAAAATGAAGCTTTAAACGCCAACCACGACTTGCCATCTGCTGGTCATCAGGGAGATGTCAGAACAAAAGCTTAGATGAAAAAGAAATTCGTTTGGTATGGCATGTCAAAAAACATAGAGAAATATGTACTGTCTTGCGATATTTGAAATAAAAACAAGAAACCAAATCGACAAGGAAAATACTCCTTAACAGAATATCAAGCTGGAGCTCCCATGGAGAGAATTTATATTGATTTTTTGGGGCCATTACCAAAGACTCCAAGAGGTAATGAACATATCCTTAAGATGTAGGATCAATTTACTAAGTGGGTAGAAATTATCCCTCTCCCCTCTCAAACTGCTGAAATAACCGCAGAAGCAGCAGTGAATAGTTTCTTCTCAAGAATTGGAATTCCAAGGACGTATTTTCCAAGGTAAACTGTTCACCGCACTGTGTGAAGTTTTTACATATCCATAAAAGCGTACCACACCATATAGACCCTCCTCAAATGGTCATGTGGAGAGGTATAACCGAACCTTAATGGATGCGGTACGCTGCTTTGTGGGAGAAAAGCAAACAAATTGGGATGTATTTATACCTTAATTAGCGGGAGCAATGAGATTCACAGTAAACGAACCAAGGGTTTCACACCAAATAGAATGATGTTGGGTCGAGAGGTCACTACACCAGTCTATAACATGTTTGCATCTGGATTAAACACTGATCGGGAAGATCCAGGATCATATGTTTCCCAGCTTATCGAAAAAATGCAACAAACCCATGAATTGGTTATGAATCAACTGAAAAAGACCCAACGGCAAATGAAACGCAACTATGGCCTTATCAGGAGGGAACCCGGTCTATATTTTGGACACTGCGACAATTAAGGGTAAAAGTTGAGCCCGCCCTGGAAAGGACCTGTGATTATAACTCAGAAAATTACCCCATACCTATATAGAGTCCAGTTAAAAAATGTTGTATTGGTCACCAACCATGTTCACTTAAAACCGTGCAGAGATCGTTATTTACCATCCTGGATTAAAGACTTTAAGGTGGGAGATCACCAACCCTTGGGATTAGAATGACAATGATATTTATTGTTCATGCCAGAAAGCTTTGGTGTGTGTGTTGGGGGGGGGGGGGGGGGGGGGGGGGGGGGGGGTCAGTTCATGATTCAGTGCGATTACTGCTTAGAGTGGTATCATGGTGCATGTGTAGATATAACTCCTTAAGATTCCCTAAACATAAACAAATATCGATGCCATTTGCATAACATGGGTTATATATATAACATACAATCTCTTACAGGAATGTATGACCGGGAACCTGAAAGGAAGAAAGACTTCACACTGCCTCAGGCTAACTAATGGAGGCCGGTGATCTTTTTATGGGGTTATTCATGTGCAGGGGCTTAAATCAGGAAGAACGCTCGGTCAGGTAGCAATAGCATGAAGACTAAAATCCAATCAGTGGTTGAAGAGAGTAGCCAGGGAAGCTACCTCTATTCTCCCTGACAGCTGGATATCCGAAAATATATGGAAAATCCATACCAAAAAGGTGAAAGTTGTCAGGGATAAAGTTAGCCCTGTAAGAGATTTTATACTGGACGCTAAGTCTGACATGGAATGGCGAGCGGAAATTCTAACCGCAACCACCATGCCGAATGAGCGCACCATTATGACACCTCAGACGAAGTCAGTGGTGGATGGGACTTCTTTCAAAGATGCAGTAGTCAGGGTCAAGGAAAGTGGAACCATGGGGATCCTTTCCAAAAAAGGACCCGAGACTATACACAAGCTCCCCAGAACTTCTCTGATAGAGGTGGTCGGAAAAGGTCTGCCTGATATTCCCCCCAGAATGTTAGTTGTCCCTATAACCGCCCAAACCACCCAAAGTCGTCTGGATACGTCACCCCAATTACATGTAAAAGCAGCCACGGATGTAGCTTCATGTAAATCACCGGTCACTCAACCCAAGAAAAATAGACCCAAAGCTTTGGCAGCTTTTGCCAGAAATATGTTGGGATCACAAGCTACCCTGAGCGATGTAGTCAGCCAAATTGGTTACAGCGGGTTGATTTTCCTAGGGTGGGAAATCAGCAAACCGCAAAGGGAAGCTATGATACAAATGTGCTTATCACAGAAGTGGCCAGTTCCAGCTATATTCTCGTTGGACCCGCCTATCTCACCTGCGGATTCACTGGCGGTGTTTGTTAGCCATAACAAATTGCATATCCACAGAAAGATTGGATACACTCAAAGCAATTCTCATCACTGTGTATAACCGCCCCTCCCCCCCCCCCCCCCCCCCCAACCCTCTGGTCAGACACAGACGTTCCCACGGTCAGAATCACATGTGCAGAAGCCCGACCATTCCATGATGTTCCCAGGGTTGGAACGTCAAGAACATGAAAACATTGCAGGTAAAGCTGGGCTACCTGTCCTGTATGGATTTGACAGTCATTTTCATCTGGATAAGACACGAAAGAAGTTAGGAATGTTGACATCAAGTCTTCGGAGCCATGGAGCTCGATGACCAAAAATATGGGTACCACCTGAAGCTTGCAGGCTACACCATAGTTTTCTGTGACTCTGAATCCTACCCAGACAGGGAGGAGGTGCGAAAACTAGCTGCGGACGGGGTTTCAGTAGTATTGGGGGCCCATCAAAAGAAGATGTTTTCCGTACCCCAACAACTCGCTTTACAGAACTGTTTGGGTATGCCCGAAGTTGTAGAACTGGGATAAATTGGGCTAGATCATTCTGTCCAACCAGACAGATGTTTCTTTGAAAGAAGAGCAGTTAAATACCCTGTTTCAATACTTGAACCCACAACAAGTCCTCGTTCTCTATTGCCGGGGCATGGCTTCAGACCCGACAGGTTTTGAAGTCTATATGAGGTGCCTAGGATTGCTCAAAGAGCAGGTTTCTTCCAGTCAAAGATCCACTTACATTCTTTTACGGGATCCATTGAGATGGTGAACAGATGGACAGAGGCATTTCTCAACACAATGTTTGGTTTGACGGGCGTAGCCAAAACATTCAATATCAGACAGGTTATAGCAGTCAAGAGAATTCCGTTTGACAAGCTGTTATTGGAAACGGATGGACCCTACTTCCCTGTCTGCGCGGAGTTCTCAATAAGTGTCCCGCATTAATTGGGCTTTGTGGCCGAGATTATAGGTTCGACCCTAGATAAACCCATGGAGGTTATCTTAGAGAAAACTGCGGTCAACGCTACAATGTTTTATTGCCACAAATAAACTCTTGTGAATAGTATGATGTGGCTTAAACAGTCAATTCAGTCAAAGGAGAACCAGGGTGTTCCTTTAGACACTAGATGAAGCACTGTGTTCCATCTTGAAGGTGTTATATATATATATATATATATATATCCCAAAAATCGTAATGTAATCGTTGTGAATTTAATTATCTCCCTTTATGAAATTAAATATATATGAATTCACTGTATCTATATGATCCAACGGGTTTATAAATCTGTCCTTTATATAGCATGTGAGTAGTCATGAATCCTTAACTGGATCCTACTCATATAAAGCTATCACTTCATGTATGTAAATTTGTCCACCCTGTCCATATGTGTTGCATGTAATTCCATAGTATATAAGTCATGGTCGACACTAAATTTATTGGTTTGGCAGAGGCCTTGATATTGTATCTATGGTTTGCATTGTATATAAAAGGAGATAATTAAATTCACAACAACGGAATTTACGATTTTTTGGTATCTTTTCAGATGCTCATTCACAATGCATGATATATATATATATATGGAGATAATTATTTGTGAATATATATGTAGGAATAAAGGGATCCAAGATGACCCTAGTGCCAGACTGAATGGGAGACAGTCTTCCATTAAGTGTCTTGTAAATAGATGAGGAATATGGGAACAGGGGATTTTCTTAAGTATGTTTTAATCAGCTAAATGACAGATCCAGGGAGATCCAAAGTTAATCGAACCAAGGAGTTCTTCACATCATTTAACTATTTTATGTGCTCATAGAGGTATGGGAGGCTTTTAAATAATTGACTCATGGAGCCAAAAAGCTCCATCAGTGTTTTTACATGTTCATAAAGCTATATGACTTTTTAAAACAATTAAATTATGAAGCCAGGGAGTTTAATAATGTAGACATGCTAATATATATAGTGAATGAAGTTTAAAATCAGTTTTAAAAGAATGAAGCCAGGGAGTTTCATAAATCTTACTCGGGGAGGCATACATATAATACTCATATGTCATAGATTATATGATCTATAAACAGGGTTCTTTACAAGGCAATTAGTCTCGAATAACATGGTCACTCTAGTACAAATAAGAAAAATTGGGGTAGGGGGGCTTTATATATAAAATAGGGAGGAGTGTGGTGAAATCAGGCATATCCCATGTGGGCACTCCTTTCGGGTAATTCGGACGGATTCGGTACCAGTCTAATTGGCCACAAGGGAATCAGTCTGTCGATCGGAAGAATCCGTTATTACCATATCTACATTACAACTAAACGGACACCACCTCCAAGATCGGCTCCATCCTATCTATAGCATAGGCCACGGCGCCAGCTACAGTGGAGATCTTGGTAAGTCCATATTTAGTTAATGGGGTTATCACCATAATATCATAAAATGTATGTGTATGTATGTATGTGTGTATATAAATGTGTATAGATATATAAAATTATATTTGATTTTCTTTGAACTTGGTGGAACTCTTAGTTTACAAAACTAATAGTGTCACACAAAGCAGTATGTGTTAGAAATACAGGAAAACAATATCTAAGTATGCAATAATCCTACATAAAAAAAAATTGTCACCCGAAATAATTTGTCATCCATGCATGTATAATTAAGTCTGAACATTTACATATTACATTCTTACCAATACTGTTAACTAAACAGTACTGTTAAAAATGCCGTATAACCAATAATTGCGTTACAATTTTATCCAAAATATAACATGAGGGAATTCTATATACACAACCTTGACTTCCGGTTGAATTGTAAAATAACTATGCGACTAAGATTCCTGTTGGTTATTGTTGTCATCACATCTATTTTCGAATTGTACTATTTTAACACTTACAGTAATTATTTGTTACCCATTGTTTGACAGTTGATGCTAATATTTTGAATAATAAGAAAATGAATTGAAATAAATTGCGTTTAATGTCAAATAATACCGGCCAAATATATGAATGTAACCATGCATATCGTGAAACTCACAGGAACTTTGCGTGTGGCTTTGACACCTAACTCCACCTCCCCCTGAGTGTACAACCCCCTCCCCAACTCTACAACCCTCCATATTCAAGTTCAGCAAATAAATCATCATAGGAAATATTAGAACAAAAAAAATCTATTTTTATATAGTAGGAATTTTTTTGGCAAACATTTTATTTTGTTATAAAATTTGTTTCTATGATGATTCATTTTTGCTGAACTTAAATATTGGGGGTTGTAGAGTTGGGGAGGGGGTTGTACACTCAGTGGGGTTGGGGCGGCGGGGATTAGGGGTCAAAGCCACACGCCAATTACCTGTGGTGGAACTGACAAATGTTGTTCCATTTCCTAGGTTATGAATTTGAACTATCTCTGAAATATATGCTGTATACGTTACTAACCATCTTATATGAGCCTTAACACTTTACAATTTTACATGACCTCATGATTTCATATATATATATATATATATATAACTGAGTGAATAAAGGAAATTGTATTGTATTGTATTTGGTATTTCAGAGGTATCTGGGTATTTTAGAGGTATCTTGATATTTTACAGGTATCTTGGTATATTAGATGTATCTGGATATTTTATAGGTAAATGGGTATAATAGAGGTATCTGGATATTTTAAAGGTATCTGGGTATATTAGAGGTATCTGGGTATATTAGAAGTATCTGGGTTTTTAAAGGTATCTAGGTATTTAAGAGTTATCTGGGGAGTTCAGTGATTTCTGGGTATCTAAAAGGTATCTGGCTATATTAGAGGTATTTGGATATTTTATAGAGGTATCTGGGTTTTTTAAAGGTATGTGGATATTTTAGAGGTTTCTGGGTATATTAGAGGTATTTGGGTATTTTAGATGTATCTGGATATTTTGTAGAGGTATCTGGGTATTTTAAAGATATCTGGGTATTTAAGAAATATTAGGTATTTTAGAAGTATCTGGATATTTTAGAGGTACCTTGGTATTTTAGAGGTATCTGGGTATTTTAGAGGTATCTGGGTATTTTAGAGGTATCTGATTCACTGATCATGGTATGTTAGAATGTTTAATATGATATACACATATAGCTCGGTTTGCTCATTTTGTTGTAATGTGGCAACTGCCGTATAGCATGACCCTCAGTGGATAAGGATGTATCTGTGTTACACACCGACCTAGTATAAGACAATGTGTGCGGTTTCCCCGACATATTGATCCTAACCTTCTATCACTGATACATGGTTGAAATGCACACTTACTATCGTCGTCTGCTTCGTCATTAGGCTGTGATGCACGGTAGTTTTCTATTTTTTTGTCGATAGCAGTATTTATCTTCTGCCAATCTTTCGTTTTTAACTTACATACACTATTTGGGACGACTATGACGAGTAGCAGGGCAAAGTATTGTAGCATCATTCTGACGGCTTCCGTAGACAGTTTGCTAGAAACAGAAAATATAATAATTATTGTATAATCAAAGACAATCATGCAGACACATATTAGGCCATGTAAATCCATTTGTGAATAGTGCGACATAGTTCTGTCAGCCTGATAGCCACGTAGTTACTGCATTAAGTCGACATAACGGACTTATTTGGATGACGTATAAATCACTGTGTTGACATGATCGTCTTTAACCAGTCTGTTGTAATGTAAATGGCGACAACAGTAAGTGATTGATATAATGAAGATTGACAGCTTCAGTTAATGATAAACCGGAAAATTTGGCTTGAAGTAGTTTCTATGTATTAAACATTTTACCACGTCTTGCTGCAGTCTTCATTTTGAAAACTCTCGTCTGCTAGCCCGCGATGACATAAAACTGACGTTAAATATTAATCAATGAATCAATATTCAAACATTTTAAAAAAATCAAATGTTGAAATTAATGACTTGTAAGTGAACGCTTGTAAGTATCGTTCACATATATTAGGGATGGTATTTACTTTATTCCATTTCTAATCACTTTTATGAGAACATGTATCTTATTTCCTTTTATAAAAAATGGTTTGTATAAATGGTTTTTATTCTGTTGTGTTGATATATTAAAAATATCAGAACAACGAATAAAGTCGCAAAATAAAACGGAGTAGTAACGATAGAAGTTGAAACGTTAACACACGGGTTAAGAATAACAAACGCTCAAACAAAATATCAAACCACTTATTGCCAAGCAAAATAAAAAAGAGCAGCAACGATAGAAGTTGAAACGTTAAAACATGGGTTCAGAACAACAACACTCAAACAAAAGTATCAAAGCACTTGTTGCCAAACAAAATGAAAAGACGCAGCAACGATAGCAGCTGAAACGTTAAAACACGCATTAAGATTAACAACTCTCAAACAAAAGTATCAAAGCACTTGTTACCAAGCAACTTAAAAAGGAGCAGCAACGATAGCAGTTGAAATGTTAAAACACCGATTAAGAATAAGAACGCTCAAACAGAAGTATCAAAGCACTTGTTGCCAAGCAAAATAAAAAGGAGCAGCAACGACATAAGTTGAATTGTTAAAACACGGATTAAGAATAAGAACGCTCAAACAGAAGTATCAAAGCACTTGTTGCCAAACAAAATAAAATGAATCAGCAACGATAGAAGTGGAAACGTTAAAACACGGATTAAAATAACAACGCTCAAACAAAAGTATCAAAGCAGTTCTTGCCAAATAAAAAAAAGGAGCTGCTACAATAGAAGTTGAAACGTTAAAATACGGATTAAGAATAAAAACACTCAACCAAAAGGATTTAAAGCACGTGTTGCCAATCAATATAAAAAGAATCAGCAACAATAGAAGTTGAAATGTTAATACACGGATTGAGAATAAAAACACTCAAACAAAAGTATCAGAGCACTTGTTGCCAAATCAAATAAAAAGAATTAGTAACGATATAAGCTGAAACATTAAAACACGGATAAAGAATAACAACGCTCAAACAAAAAGATAACAACGCACAAACAAAAGGACCAAAGCACTTGTTGCCAAATAAAATCAAAAAAATCAGCAACGATATAAGTTGAAACACTAAAACACAGATTAAGAAAAACAACGCTCAAACAAAAGTATCAAATCACTTGTTGCCAAATAAAAAAAGCAGCAACAATAGAAGTTGAAACGTTAAAATAAGGATTAGAAAAAACAACGCTCAAACAAAAGGATCAAAGCACTTGTTGCCGAATAAAATAAACAGAATGTTGAAACGTTAAAACACGGGTTAGAATAACAACGCTCAAACAAATGTATCAAATCACTTTTTGCCAAATTAAAAAAAAGCAGCAACGATAGAAGTTGAAATGTTAAAACACGTATTAAGAATAACAACGCTCAAACAAAAGTATCAAAGCACATGTTGCTAAATAAAATAAACAGAATGTTGAAACGTTAAAACACGGGTTAGAATAACAACGCTCAACCAAAAGTATTAAGCACTTTTTACCAGGCGATATAAAAAGAAATCAGCAACGATAGAAATTGAAATGTTAAAACACGTATTAAGAATAACAACGCTCTGACAAAAGTATCAAAGCACTTGTTGCTAAATAAAATAAACAGAATGTTGAAACGTTAAAACACGGGTTAGAATAACAACGCTCAACCAAAAGTATTAAGCACTTTTTACCAGGCGATATAAAAAGGAGCAGCAACAATAGAAATTGAAACGTTAAAACACCAATTAAGAATAAAAACGCTCAAACAGAAGTATCAAAGCACTTGTTGCCAAACAAAATAAAAAGAAGCAGCAACAATAGAAGTTGAAACGTTAAAATAAGGATTAGAAATAACAACGCTCAAACAAAAGTATCAAAGCACTTGTTGCCAAATAAAAGAAAATGAATCAGCAACGATAAAAGTTGAAACGTTAAAACACGGATTAAGAATAACAACACTCAAAAAAAAATATCAAACACTTGTTGCCAAATAAAAGAAAAAGAAGCAGCAACGATAGAATTTGAAACGTTAAAACACTGATTAAGAAAAACAACGCTCTGACAAAAGTATCAAAGCGCTTGTTGCCGAATAAAATAAACAGAATGTTGAAACGTTAAAACACGGGTTAGAATAACAACGCTCAAACAAATGTATCAAATCACTTTTTGCCAAATTAAAAAAAGCAGCAACGATAAAAGTTGAAACGTTAAAATACGGATTAAGAATAACAACGCTCAAACAAAAGTATCAAATCACTTGTTGCCAAACAAAATAAAATGAATCAGCAACGATAGAAGTTGAAACGTTTAAATACGGATTAAGAATAACAACTCTCAAACAAAAGTATCAGAGCACTTGTTGCCAAATCAAATAAAATGAATCAGTAACGATAAAAGTTGAAACATTAAAACACGGATAAAGAATAACAACGTTCAAACAAAAAGAATAACAACGCACAAACAAAAGGACAAAAGCACTTGTTGCCAAATAAATTAAAGAAAAACAGCAACGATATAAGTTGAAACACTAAAACACGGATTAAGAATAACAACGCTCAAACAAAAGTATCAAATCACTTGTTGCCAAATAAATAAAATGAATCAGCAACGATAAAAGTTGAAACGTTAAAACACGGATTAAGAATAACAACGCTCAAACAAAATAATCAAACACTTGTTGCCAAATAAAAGAAAAAGAAGCAGCAACGATAGAAGTTGAAAAGTTAAAACACGGATTCAGAATGACAACGATCAAACAAAAGTATAAGAACATTTGTTGCCAAATAAAACAAAAAAAATCAGCAACGATATATATAAGTTGAAAAGCTAAAACACGGATTAACAATAACAACTCTAAAAAACGTATAAGCGGTAGAAGTTGAAACGTTAAAACACGGATTAAGAATAACAACGCTCTGACAAAAGTATCAAAGCACTTGTTGCTAAATAAAATAAACAGAATGTTGAAACGTTAAAACACGGGTTAGAATAACAACGCTCAACCAAAAGTATTAAGCACTTTTTATCAGGCGATATAAAAAGGAATCAGCAACGACATAAGTTGAAATGATAAAACACGGATTAAGAATAACAACGCTCAAACAAAATTATCAAAGAACTTGTTGCCAAGCAAGATAAAAAGGAGCAGCAGCGATAGAAATTGAAACGTTAAAACACGGATTAAGAATAAGAACGCTCAAACAGAAGTATCAAAGCACTTGTTGCCAAACAAAATAAAATGAATCAGCAACGATAGAAGTTGAAACATTTAAATACGGATTAAGAATAACAACTCTCAAACAAAAGTATCAGAGCACTTGTTGCCAAATCAAATAAAATGAATCAGTAACGATAAAAGTTGAAACATTAAAACACGGATAAAGAATAACAACGTTCAAACAAAAAGAATAACAACGCACAAACAAAAGGACAAAAGCACTTGTTGCCAAATAAATTAAAGAAAAACAGGAACGATATAAGTTGAAACACTAAAACACGGATTAAGAATAACAACGCTCAAACAAAAGTATCAAATCACTTGTTGCCAAATAAATAAAACGCAACAACGATAGAAGTTGAAATGTTAAAATACGGATTAGAAATAACAACGCTCAAACAAAAATATCAAACACTTGTTGCCAAATAAAAGAAAAAGAAGCAGCAACGATAAAAGTTGAAAAGTTAAAACACGGATTAAGAATGACAACGATCAAACAAAAGTATAAGAGCATTTGTTGCCAAATAAAACAAAAAAAATCAGCAACGATATATATAAGTTGAAACGCTAAAACACGGATTAACAATAACAACTCTAAAAAACGTATAAGCGGTAGAAGTTGAAACGTTAAAACACGGATTAAGAATAACAACAATCAAACAAAAGTATCAAAGCACTTGTTGCCAAGCAAAATATAAAGAAGCAGCAACGATATAAGTTGAAACGCCAAAACACGGATTAAGAATAACAACAATCAAACAAAAGTATAAAAGGTTCATGCAATTAATAACTTTGCAGTTTGAGTCATTCATAATATGGAAATAATCAACGTCAACGGTTAAACAAAATATCAAAGTAGGAACGATTAAGTACAGAGCATGAATTATCTAACAAATGTTCGAAAAATCAACTAAACGCAAACAAATAAATAAATAAATAAATAAATAAATAAATTATTATATACATAAATAAATAAATAAATAAATAAATAAATAAATAAATAAATGAATAAATAAATAGATAATTAATAAATAAATGAATAGATAAATAAATAATGCTCACTATGTAATCAACATAATTATATTTCAGAATGAAAATGTTTCGTTCCTAATATAAAACGTGCGCATCACTTACCTTAATTCCCTGTTAGGATGATTAAAAGTCCAGTTGTTAGCTATTTGCAGCGATGTGTGGTGCGGATGGTGCGGCAAGCGATATATACTACTACACCGCCCGCCTAACCGGACCAGCTGTTGCAGTAAGGTGTATTATGTTCCATGAGAATCCGAATGAGGTTCTGTCATACCTTTGAGTTGCTTGTATTAGCCTGTTTGTTGGATTGTGATTGACATTTTTTTAATTATATAGTCACGAACTCTTATATGTATCAATTTTATTTGATCAGCCGCAAAAGCACCACCCCACCCCTCCCACACTGCGATCTTCATACACTAATAGAACTGGTGATGCCTTATATAAACTAAAATGTGTAACCCCATTGGCATTAAAACAAAACAAAAAAGCAGTTGATATTTCGTTGTTGTTTTATTATACCGATTAAAATTAATAAAGTTAAAAACAAAAGACAAAAACGTTTGATCCTTTTTTGTGATAGATTACTTCAAATGCGCGAAATAGAATGCCTTTCAATATTTACCAGAGTTTTTACCCTTTCCCAAAATTCGGTTTAATTTAGCATCAGCTTCAAACATATATATATGTATATATATCAAAAATGTTGTTTTATGAAATTTTAAATTTTCAATTAACAACTTTTAAGTAGTACCGTTGCAAATACTTAACCCTGTTGGTGTTACAACTGACCATCACTGGGTGTTACAACTGACCATCACCGTTGGTGCTACAACTGACCATCTTTGTTGGTGTTAAAACTGACCATCACCGTTGGTGCTACAACTGACCATCACCGTTGGTGCTACAACTGCCATCACCGTTGGTGCTACAACAACTGCCATCACCGTTGGTACTACAACTGACCATCACCGTTGCTGCTACAACAACTGCCGTCACCGTTGGTGCTACAACAACTGCCATCACCGTTGGTGCTACAACTGCCATCACCGTTGGTGCTACAACTGACCATCACCGGTGGTGCTACAACTGTCATCACCATTGGTGCTACAACTGACCATCACCGGTGGTGCTACAACTGACCATCACCGTTGGTGCTACAACTGACCATCACCGGTGGTGCTACAACTTACCATCACCGTTGGTGTTACAACTGACCATCACCGTTGGTGCTACAACTGTCATCACCGTTGGTGCTACAACTGACCATCACCGGTGGTGCTACAACTTACCATCACCGTTGGTGTTACAACTGACCATCAACGTTGGTGCTACAACTTACCATCAACGTTGGTGCTACAACTGACCATCACCGGTGGTGTTACAACTGACCATCAACGTTGGTGCTACAACTGACCATCACAACTGACAACTCTTCGGCATAATACTACCAGTGTGTTCACTCTTCTGCATACTAATACCAGTGTGTACGCTCTTCGGCATAATACTACCAGTTTGTTAACTCTTTGGCATAATACTACCAGTGTGTAAGCGGTTCGGCATAATAGTACCAGTGTGTAAACGGTTCGGCATATTAATACCAGTATGTACACACTTTGATATAGAGTTAACACACTGATAGTATTATGCCGAAGAGTGTACACGCTGGTAGTATTATGCCAAAGAGTATACCGAAAAGTGTACACGCTGGTATTATTATGCGGAAGAGTAAACACGGTGGTAGTAATATACCGAAGAGTTAACACGCTGGTAGTGTTATGCCAAAGAGTGTACACGCTGGTAGTATTGTGCCGAAGTGTGTACACGCTGGTAGTATGATGCCGAAAAGTGTACACGCTGGTAGTATATGCCGAAGAGTGTACACACTGGTAGTATTATGCCGAAGTGTGTACACGCTGGTAGTATAATGCCGAAAAGTGTACACACTGGTAGTATATGCCGAAGAGTGTACACACTGGTAGTATTATGCCGAAGAGTGTACACACATATATTATAGGAACACCATCCAGGTCCTCTCGTGATGTTTACGATGTTAACTGTAATATGTGCTCTGTTGATAATCATTAGCTCCGCCTCTCTATCATGTCTATCTGTCAGTCATTAGACTATCTGCATGTTCCACTTTAATAGCATGTTAAATCAGTTCTTAGTTTTAACGTTTAGTAATAAACACCATATACACACTGCTGACTGTTGTATTATACTATATGGAGCGCGTGGTCCAGTGGTAGAGCACCGAACCCATGATCGGAGGGTCGTGGGTTCAATCCTCCGCTACGGCTATGTGTGGTGACCTTGAGCAAGACACTTTTTCCGCATATGCTTTGTACTGGTTCTACCCAGGAAGACCTCGAACGTGATTTGTCTAAGTTGTACATATAAGAACTTTCACAATCGAAATAAAAATAAATAAATTTAAAAAATATTAACGCCCACACAATAAAAAACGTTACATTCACCATGTGCATATTTCGGCGAGACACAATGGCGATATTTGATTTGATTTCATGTAATAATTTGAGAGGTTTGTTTTGCCAAAGTTGTGAAATTGTTAGTAACCGCAAGTTGTTACACAGTATAATGGCGCATATTGTTAATGGAGGTATGATCAATAAGTATATTTGTTTTACCGCGAAGTGTTTGAGCTCACATTCCTAAATATCTATTTCGTTGAACGCAGCTATAATAACTGGACATAACTCCATACATGACACAGATCTATTTATCGTCTGGACATAACTCCATACATGACACTGATATAATAATTATTTATCGTCTGGACAAAACTCCATACATGACACAGATATATTTATCGTCTGGACATAACTCCATACATGACATAGATCTATTTATCGTCTGGACATAACTCCATACATGACACTGATATAAAAATTATTTATCGTCTGGACATAACTCCATACATGACACAGATATATTTATCGTCTGGACATAACTCCATACATGACACAGATCTATTTATCATTCTAAATGATTTCACGAAACTGTTTGTTAGATGTAACGATTGTAAGTTACATTATGAATGCACGGTTAGACCTCCACCCTCCCCAAGACTGCAGTTTTAATAAGAAATAGAGAGCCATGCGCCAATTTCATTTAACATCTCTAACTGAGAGTCTCAACACCAAAAATGCTATTTATAGCCTTATGACCGCGCATACTGTGGAGCAGATGTGTGGGATAATTGTGCAATTTTTGACAAAAGCACCAAACTCAGCACAATGATAGACAAGACTATTTTTGTCGTCTGTCAAATGCGTTGTCTCGCTCATGCAAGAATATGTGATTGTGGAGTAATTCTTATTATGTTCAAGATATTATTGGTATGACTATGTGTTGCGATATGCATTAGCCAATAAGAGTGTTATTGCATGAAGTCAAAATATGTTGTTGCAGGAATATTTGCATTTCCACTGCAATCGGTCTAAATAAAATATATAGATCAACTGTATTTTATTTCCCAATGATAAGCGTTTGAATCTTGGCGGAGCTAAAACGGACTAGTTTCGTATTCTTTGTTAGCACGGAATTGTTTCGCGGGTTGAAAGTTGATGAGATGCTGAGTTGCAATAATACGCATACACTCATTCAGTGTGTTGACAACGTCGCTGTTTCTGACGACATTGGCTTTATGGTTTAATGCATATAAGCTGTCTTTTTTATATTAAAATTGGAAAAGCAAGTTTTATATAAAACAGCTAGAAAATATGATGTAAATACAAATATTAAAAGCACAACTTTGAGTTATCATCGGGTGATGAAAAACGTTAGGCTGCATTACTGTTCGTGAAGCCGGAAGGGCATCTCTGCAACATTTAACTAGACTAATATAATTATTATTTTTCATTACTCGATGAAAACTCTAATTGTGCTTTTAATCCTTATATAAATCATCAGTTTATTCACTTATTTACAAGGAAAAGCGCATATCTGAACAACTACTACTCAACGTCCAATGGTCTTTAGAACGGACTCCCACTTGAAGTAGTCAACCAGCTTACCCTCGAAGGGTTCCAGTCAGCCCTTGGGAGACTGGGTGCCATCTAGTTTCACTATTGATGTTGTTACCTTCTTTTAATATAATTGTAGAAACTTTTTACCTTAGAAAAGCTGATCTGACTGCTGCGAGTGCTCAGTATTTTAACCACATCGCGAGAATATTCTTCCAATGCGATGCGATTACTTGAGATGATGATGATGATGATGATGATGATGATGATAATGATGTAAATCACATAGAGTTTAATTGCATGAATAAGCGAAGGAGTGTGCTATTGCATAAAAAAGGTAAAATGTATGTTACAGAATGCATACAATGTGTCAACAATATAGTTTACATCCAACTTTATAAGAATATTAATAAAAAAGGCAGAAATTGAAACATTACATATAAACATCTTTAACGTAATCATCATAATGTTACATTGACGACTTCCACAGTGGATAATGACTCAATTCTGAAGATAAATCTCAAAGAAAACATCATAAAAATAAATGAAACATTAATTTCATATCTACATAAATCTACTTTGTTTTCATATATCAGATATATGTGAAAATGTTTGTCAATAATATATTCCTTTAGAAATGATATTTGAAGCAACCACTCGTACCTTGCACCAGCCGTCGCTCGTACCGTGCGCCAGCAGCCGCTCGTACCGTGCACATGCAGCAGCTCGTACCGTGTACTAAAAGTCGCTCGTACCGTGCACATGCAGCAGCTCGTACCGTGTACTTAAAGTCGCTCGTACCGTGCACAAGCAGCCGTTCGTACCGTGCCCATGCAGCAACTCGTATAACAATATCTGTTGTTTATTTTGATAGTGTTCATCACGTATATCTGTTGTTTATTTTGATAGTGTGCATCCCGTATATCGGCTGTTTATTTTGATAGTGTGCATCCAGTATATCTGTTGTTTATTTTGATAGTGTACATCCCGTATATCTGTTGTTCATTTTGATAGTGTACATCCCGTATATGTGCTGTTTATTTTGATAGTGTGCACCCCGTATGCCTGCTGTTTATTTTGGTAGTGTGTATCCCGTACATCTGCTGTTTTTTTTGATAGTGTGCATCCCGCATGCCTGCTGTTTATTTTGATAGTGTACATCCCGTATATCGGCTGTTTATTTTGATAGTGTGTATCCCGTAAATCTGCTGTTTAGTTTCCATGTCTCTCATGTTCACCGCAATATCGGCAGTTTTGCAGCAAACATTTGTACATCAGTGTGATATTTCATAGACCCAACTGCGTCATAGAAACATTATATAGAGGGTAGATATCATCAAAATTGATTACGCACACAATATACATCTGCTGTTATACTTTACTGTTTCACTGTCCTTTGTTGTATAATAAACGATGTTTAATAGGGTGTTTAATCATTTTATTGTTCACAAATAATACGTGGGGTGTCGGAAACCTTCGTTCACTTTGTTGTTCCACAGCTGTTGATACATATTTATTGGCCGGCAATGTCCTTCGAATTATACTTTAATTTCAGCAAAATGAGCAGAGGTAACACGTTTATGTGTAGGCTTGTTTCGTGATCATGAATTCCCTAAATATGTTTTCGCATAATATGCAATGTTGCTAACGTTAATATGAATATGGATTAATTTACTACTTATGGTTAAAAATATATGTTCTTCGTCTTCTTTTCTTTCTCAAAATATACTTTATCCGACGATTAAAACTATTAGCCAGATCGAAATAAATCCAATTTGCACATGATTTGGTTTAGTGAATGGAGGAAAATGAAGGACAGAAAGTACATGCGTTATCCTGAGATCATTCAGTGTCTGGAGGAAGTCGGTGTTGTGGTGTTCATTGGGAATCAAATTTTGCCTGCTTCCTCTTAAAACCTAACCGAAATTCGATCAAATTTACCATGGTGCAAAGATAATTTGCTGACAATTAACAATTTACTACAATTTTCAAGTTCCTTACCCGTTATATTTCTATTAACATCAGACTCTTTGTGTGAGAAAAGAATGGCACTATCATATTCATACAAGATCAATTTAAATATTTCACTGATGCTATTAACTCATGTCCTTGACATAATACAAACAAAACAATATACTTCTTTGAAGAACACCGCATGAAAAGCTTATGCAATACTTAACATTGATAGTGTGTTTACTGAAACCACTCAACCAATTCGATCCCAATTTCTTTTGATTTGCGATATAAAATTCCATGATCAACTCTATCAAACATTTTTGAATAATAATATAATTAATTCTATATAAAAACCTGGACTTATGACGTTTAATGCGGTCCGACAGATGAATAAGGCAGGAGTCAGTGGAGTAGTTACAGCTAAAGCCACTTTATAGTGTCGGCTATTCTTAACATTAGTTGTAAAACAAATTAGATACCGAATTAAAATTAATTAACTGTTTTATGACCTCGTAAAATGTACTTAATAAATTTAGTGCTTATTAAAATTTTCAACGAAATCAGTTACTGCAAGAAATGAGACTAAAAACAGTCTTCGTCTCACACCACTATTACATTTCTCATAGGGCTCCATTCTAATATTTATGGCCAAAACAGAGTGGAAAATCAAATTCTGCAGCATGTGTCTGGGCTCAAATTCTTCACTGGTTCAAGATATGCAATTATAAAGGGGAAAAAAGCATACATTGACCAGGTTTTTTTTTTAAATTCAATGCTTTTGTGAGACCTATCAATTTCCAGAGTAATAATGTGTAAACTATTCGCCCTAGATGAGGTTCGAACCAAAAATTCTGAAATGACACAGAATTGTCCAGAAAGCTGGTATCAGCATCACATTTTCAGTGGTGATTTCTAAAATAATGATCATTAAACTCATGATAGCACAAAACAAACAATTGCAGTATAAAGTCATGAAAAAAGAAAAAAAAGAGAACTAAGGTTTTATTGCTACCTCCTTCATCTGTCTCAAGGGAGATATTAGTGGTGTGAGTCCTCTTAGCTCTTCCAACCAGTGACAGTTACTTCAGCGGAATTTAATTTATGTCACAATTTTGTAAACGCATTAGCGTTCTATGAATTTTTTATTGTTTGTAAAAAGTATGTGGTTCCTTTGCTGATAGTTACACCCGGGAATCAACTATTGTTGATAACATTCACAGTGTGGCCATGTATTTGTTGTTAATGTAGAACGTTTGTGGTTCTTCTATGTGAAGTCTTTGCTGATAGTTACACCCAGAAACCGACTACTGTTGATAACATCCACAGTGCAGCCATGTATTTGTTGTTAATGTAGAATATATGTGGTTCTTCTATGTGAAGTCTTTGCTGATAGTTACACCCAGAAACCGACTACTGTTGATAACATTCACAGTGTAGCCATGTATTTGTTGTTAATGTAGAACGTTTGTGGTTCTTCTATGTGAAGTCTTTGCTGATAGTTACACCCAGAAACCGACTACTGTTGATAACATCCACAGTGTAGCCATGTATTTGTTGTTAATGTAGAACGTTTGTGGTTCTTCTATGTGAAGTCTTTGCTGATAGTTACACCCAGAAACCGACTACTGTTGATAACATCCACAGTGTAGCCATGTATTTGTTGTTAATGTAGAACGTTTGTGGTTCTTCTATGTGAAGTCTTTGCTGATAGTTACACCCAGAAACCGACTACTGTTGATAACATCCACAGTGTAGCCATGTATTTGTTGTTAATGTAGAACGTTTGTGGTTCTTCTATGTGAAGTCTTTGCTGATAGTTACACCCAGAAACCGACTACTGTTGATAACATCCACAGTGTAGCCATGTATTTGTTGTTAATGTAGAATGTATGTGGTTCTTCTATGTGAAGTCTTTGCTGATAGTTACACCCAGAAACCGACTACTGTTGATAACATCCACAGTGTAGCCATGTTTTTGTTGTTAATGTAGAATATATGTGGTTCTTCTATGTGAAGTCTTTGCTGATAGTCACACCCGGGAACTGACTACTGTTGGTAACATCCACAATGTAGCCATGTATTTGTTGTTTGTAGAATATATGTGGTTCTTCTATGTGAAGTCTTTGCTGATAGTTACACCCAGAAACTGACTACTGTTGATAACATACACAGTGTAGCCATGTATTTGTTGTTTGTAAAATGTATGTGGTTCTTCTATGTGAAGTCTTTGCTGATAGTTACACCCAGAAACCGACTACTGTTGATAACATCCACAGTGTAGCCATGTATCTGTTGTATGTAGAATGTATGTGGTTCTTCTATGTGAAGTCTTTGCTGATAGTTACACCCAGAAACCGACTACTGTTGATAACATCCACAGTGTAGCCATGTATTTGTTGTTAATGTTGAATGAATGTGGTTCTTCTATGTGAAGTCTTTGCTGATAGTTACACCCAGAAACCGACTACTGTTGATAACATCCACAGTGTAGCCATGTATTTGTTGTTAATGTAGAATGTATGTGGTTCTTCTATGTGAAGTCTTTGCTGATAGTAACACCCAGAAACCGACTACTGTTGATAACATCCACAGTGTAGCCATGTATCTGTTGTATGTAGAATGTATGTGGTCTTCTATGTGAAGTCTTTGCTGATAGTTACACCCAGAAACTGACTACTGTTGATAACATCCACAGTGTAGCCATGTATTTGTTGTTTGTAAAATGTATGTGGTTCTTCTATGTGAAGTCTTTGCTGATAGTTACACCCAGAAACCGACTACTGTTGATAACATCCACAGTGTAGCCATGTATTTGTTGTTTGTAAAATGTATGTGGTTCTTCTATGTCAAGTCTTTGCTGACAGTCACACCCGTAAACTGACTGCTGTTGATAACATCCACAGTGTAGCCATGTATTTGTTGTTAATGTAGAATGTATGTGGTTCTTCTATGTGAAATCTTTGCTGATAGTCACACCCGGGAACTGGCTACTGTTGATAATATCCACAGTGTAGCCATGTATTTGTTGTTTGTAGAATGTATGTGGTTCTTCCATGTGAAGTCTTTGTTGATAGTCACACCTGGGAACCGACTACTGTTGATAACATCCAGAGTGTAGCCATGTATTTGTTGTTTGTAGAATGTATGTGGTTCTTCTATGTGAAGTATTTGCTGATAGTTACACCCAGAAACCGACTACTGTTGATAACATCCACAGTGTAGCCATGTATTTGTTGTTAATGTAGAACGTTTGGGGTTCTTTTATGTGAAGTCTTTCTGATATTCACACGCGGAAACTGACTACTGTTGATAACATCCACAATGTAGCCATGTATTTATTGTTTGTAGAATGTATGTGGTTCTTCCATGTGAAGTCTTTGCTGACAGTCACACCCGCAAAACTGACTGCTGTTGATAACATCCACAGTGTAGCCATGTATTTGTTGTTCGCAGAATCTATGAGGATCTTCTATGTGAAGTCTTTGCTGATAGTCACACCTGGAAACTGACTGCTGTTGATAACATCCACAATGTAGCCATGTATTTGTTGTTAATGTAGAATGTATGTGGTACTCTATGAGAAGTATTTGCTGATAGTTACACCCAGGAACTGACTACAGTTGATAACACCCACAGTGTAGCCATGTTTTTGTTGTTTGTAGAATGAATGTGGTTCTTCTATGTGAAGTCTTTCTGATATTCACACGCGGAAACGACTACTGTTGATAACATCCACAATATAGCCATGTGGTTGTTGGTTGTAGAATATATGTGTTTTTTCTTTATGAAGTCTTTGCTGATAGTCACACTTGCGAACTGACTACTATTGATAACATCCACAGTGTAGCCATGTATTTGTTGTTTATAGAATATATGTGGTTTTTCCATGTGAAGTCTTTGCTGATAGTCACACCCGGAACCAGACTTCTGTTGATAACATCCACAGTGTAGCCATGTATTTGTTGTATGTAGAATGTATGTGGTTCTTCCATGTGAAGTCTTTGCTGATAGTCACATCCGGAACCAGACTACTGTTGATAACACCAACAGCATAGCCATGTAATTGTTGGTTGTCGAATGTATGTGGTACTTCTATGTGTAATTTTTCCTGATAGTCACTTCCAGGAACTGACTACTGTTGATTACATCCACAGTGTAGCCATGTATTTGTCGTTAATGTAAATGTATCTGGTCATTCTATGTGAAGTATTTGCTGATAGTCACACCGGGAACCGACTACTGTTGATAACATCCACAGTATAGCCATGTATTTGTTGTTTGTAGAATGTATGTGGTTCTACTATGTGAAGTCTTTGCTGATAGTCACTCCCAGGAACTGACATCCACAGTGTAGTCATGTATTTGTTGTTTGTAAAATGTATGTGGTTCTTCCATGTGAAGTTTTTGCTGACAGTCACACCCGAAAACTGACTGCTGTTGATAACATCCACAGTGTAGCCATGTATTTGTTGTTTGTAGAATGTATGTGGTTCTTCCATGTGAAGTTTTTGCTGACAGTCACACCCGAAAACTGACTGCTGTTGATAACATCAACAGTGTAGCCATGTTTTTGTTGTTAATGTAGAATGTATGTGGTTCTTCTATGTGAAATCTTTGCTGATAGTCACACCCGGGAGCAGACTACTGTTGATAACATCCACAGTGTAGCCATGTATTTGTTGTTTGTAGAATGTATGCGGTTCTTCTATGTGAAGTCTTTGCTGATAGTCACACCCGGAAACTGACTACTGTTGATAACATCCACAGTGTAGCCATGAAGTTGTTGTTTGTAGAATGTATGTGGATCTTCCAGGTGAAGTCTTTCCTGATAGTCACACCCGAGAACCAACTGTTTTTGATAACATTCACAGTGTAGCCATGCATTTGTTGTTTGTAGAATGTATTATGTTCTTCATTGTGCAGTCTTTGCTGACAGTCACACCTGGATACTTACTACTGTTGATAACATCCACAGTGTAGCCATGTATTTGTTGTTTGTAGAATGTATGTGGTTTTTCTATGTGAAGTCTTTGCTGATAGTTACACCCGGGAACAGACTACTGTTGATAACATTCACAGTGTAGCCATGTATCTGTTGTTAATGTAGAATATATGTGGTTCTTCTATGTGAAGTCTTTGCTGATAGTCACACCCGGGAACTGACTACTGTTGATAACATACACAGTGTAGCCATGAGGTTATTGTTTGTAGAATGTATGTGGTTCTTCTATGTGACGTATTTGCTGATAGTCACACCCAGGAACCGACACCTGTTGATAACATCTACAGTGTAGCCATGTATTTGTTGTTTGTAGAATGTATGTGGTTCTTCCATGTGAAGTCTTTGCTGATAGTCACACCCGGAAACTGACTACTGTTGATAACATCCACATTGTAGCCATGTAGTTGTTGTTTGTAGAATGTATGTGGTTCTTCTATGTGACGTATTTGCTGATAGTCACACCCAGGAACCGACACCTGTTGATAACATCCACAGTGTAGCCATGTATTTGTTGTTTGTAGAATGTATGTGGTTCTTCTATGTGAAGTCTTTGCTGATAGTCACACCCGGAAACTGACTACTGTTGATAACATCCACAATGTAGCCATGTAGTTGTTGTTTGTAGAATGTATGTGGTTCTTCTATGTGACGTATTTGCTGATAGTCACACCCAGGAACCGACACCTGTTGATAACATCCACAATGAAGCCATTTATTTGTTGTATGTAGAATGTATGTGGTTCTTCTATGGGAAGCCTTTGCTGATAGTCACACCCTGAAACAGACTACTGTTGATAACATCCACAGTGTAACCATGTATTTGTTGTCTGTAGAATGTATGTGGTTCTTCTATGTGAAGTTTTGGCTGATAGTCACACCCGGGAACCGACTACTGTTGATTACATCCACAGTATAGCCATGTGTTTGTTGTTTGTAGAATGTATGTGGTTCTTCTTTGTGAAATTTTGGCTGATAGTTACACCCAGTAACCGACTGCTGTTTATAACATCCATAGTGTAGCCATGTATTTGTTGTTTGTAAAATGTATGTGGTTCTTCTAAGTGAGGTCTTCGCTGATAGTTACACCCGAGAACCGACTACTGTTAATAACATCCACAGTGTAGCCATGTTTGTGTTGTTTGTAGAATGTATGTGGTTCTTCTATGTGAAGTCTTTGCTGATAGTCACACCCGAGAACCGACTACTGTTAATAACATCCACAGTGTAGCTATGTATTTGTTGTTTGTAAAATGTATGTGGTTCTTCTATGTGAAGTCTTTGTTAATATTAACACCCGGGAATAGACTACAGTACTGTTGATAACGTCCACAGTGTAGCCATGTAGTTGTTGTTTGTAGAATGTATGTGGTTCTTTTATGTGAAGTCTTTGTTGATAGTCACACCTGGGAACCAACTACTGTTGATAAATCCACAGTGTAGCCATGTATTTGTTGTTTGTAGAATGTATTATGTTCTTTTATATGAAGTATTTGCTGACAGTCACACCCGGTAACCGGCTTCTGTTGCTAACATCCACAGTGTAGCAATGTAGTTGTTAGCTGGTGTTGATCTCAAGGTCATTGTTTTTTAGTAATTTGTTTAACGAATACTAGCGACTCAGATACTTCATAAGCACGGGAAATACTAGGTAAATCTGTTTTGGTAGGTATCGAACATAGGCAGTGTTTTTTTAATAATTTAGGAATGTAATTTCCAATATTAGTAGTTTTGAAATATTTTTTATTACAACTGAAAATTATTTAATTTTTCATGTTTATATTGTGTCCACTATAATTGAAATATATTGGCGAAAACAGAAAGAAATTATCTTCATGGATGAATGAACATGGACTGTTTCAATGGAAAACAGTTCCATGCTGCACGTGGAAATCAAGAAAGTTATGCGTTTAAAAATGTGTTGGTCAATTTCTCCTTTCCCAGTCCAATTAGAATTAAATTTAAAATCAGACATAAGTTTCCATTATCATGCCAAGTTTAAGTATTGAAGATCGCAGCCATGCTATTGGTATGCTTCAACGTGGCGCACTGCACAGACAGGTATCCCGCCAACTCAGTTGCGCGCAGTCAACCATTACCTTTACATTAGTTCACTAATTAACAGAAAAATATTTATTTTCCAAGTGATGGGTTGCAAGTGTGGGTTAGTATAGTTAGAAGTAGTTCAAGATCATCTGCGGCACATCAGTGGACGTTCTTGGCAAAAACATTATACCACGTGCTTTTTTCAATGTTTGCCCCTCTATATGTGGCTTTCCCCAAATACAATTCCACATAATTGCTTAATAGCTCTCTCACTGGACTAGTGACCATGGCCAACCTTGGTGCTACGGTAATCGTGGAAGGCAATTGCAGGCATTGTCTGAAATTCTGAGCTATTGTGTGGGACGGACATGTCTCTGACAGCCGATAATTTTGCAGGGTTTGATTGAAAACCATCTGCAGACAAAACAAACTATTGAACTTCACAGACGTCAGCATTAGGTCTGTCATAGTTTGACCTGAAATCAAGTGACCTTTGTAAAACAAACATGATAAGTTTTCATTAATTTATGCTCCACAACTGTTTTCTCGAAAACCAAATGTGATTGACAATAGTGTTAGCCCCTCAAGTGATTCATTGATTTTTCTAGGAAGTTCATCTTGCGATGAGCGTAACAGCTAGAGCAGATAACACAAATATAGTCTGTAACAACAGCTTAAAGCTAGGAAATAGGATTACACATATAGAGTCTGTAACAACAGCTTTAAGCTAGGAAATAGGATTACACATATATAGTCTGTAACAACAGCTTTAAGCTAGGAAATAGTATTACACATATAGAGTCTGTAACAACAGCTTTAAGGTAGGAAATAGGATTACACATATATAGTCTGTAACAACAGCTTAAAGCTAGGAAATAGGATTACACATATAGAGTCTGTAACAACAGCTTAAAGCTAGGAAATAGGATTACACATATAGAGTCTGTAACAACAGCTTAAAGCTAGGAAATAGGATAACACACATAGAGTCTGTAATAACAGCTTTAAGCTAGAAAAAAGGATTACACATATAGTGTCGGCAACAACAGCTTAAAGCTAGAAAAAAGGATTACACATATAGTGTCGGCAACAACAGCTTAAAGCTAGAAAAAAGAATAACACATATAGTGTCTGCAACAACAGCTACATGCTAAAAGAAAGATTAAACATATAGCATTTGTAACAACAACTAAAAGTTTGAAAAAAGGAATACACATATAGTGTCTGTAACAACAGTTTAAAGCTAGAAAAAAGGATTACACAAATAGTGTCTGTAACAACAGCTTAAAGTTAGAAAAAAGGATTACACATATAGTGTCTGCAACAACAGCTACATGCTAAAAGAACGATTAAACATATAGCATTTGTAACAACAACTAAAAGTTCAACAAAAAAAGGATTACACATATAGTGTCTGTAACAACAGTTTAAAGCTAGAAAAAAGGATTACACATATAGTGTCGGCAACAACAGCTTAAAGCTAGAAAAAAGAATAACACATATAGTGTCTGCAACAACAGCTACATGCTAAAAGAAAGATTAAACATATAGCATTTGTAACAACAACTAAAAGTTTGAAAAAAGGAATACACATATAGTGTCTGTAACAACAGTTTAAAGCTAGAAAAAAGGATTACACAAATAGTGTCTGTAACAACAGCTTAAAGTTAGAAAAAAGGATTACACATATAGTGTCTGCAACAACAGCTACATGCTAAAAGAACGATTAAACATATAGCATTTGTAACAACAACTAAAAGTTCAACAAAAAAAGGATTACACATATAGTGTCTGTAACAACAGCTTAAAGTTAGAAAAAAGGATTACACATATAGTGTCTGTAACAACAGCCAAATACTTAAAGAAATATTACACATATAGAGTCTGTAACAACAGCTTAAAGCTAGAAAAAAAGGATTACAAATATAGTGTCTGTAACAACAGCCAAATGCTAAAAAAAAGGATTACACATATAGTGTCTGTAACAATTGCTTGAAGCTAGAAAAAAGGATTACAAATATAGTGTCAGTAACAACAGCCAAATGCTAAAAAAAAGGATAACACATATAGTGTCCGTAACAATAGCTTAAAGCTAGAAGAAAGGATTATACTTATAATGTATGTAACAACAGCCAAATGCTAAAAGAAATATTAAACATATAGAGTAAAGGATTACACATATGGTGTCTGCTAAAACAGCTATACGCTAAGCAAAGGATTACACATGTATACTGTCTGTAAAAACTGCTAAAAACTAAAAAAAGGAAATCACTTATAGTGTCTGCAACAACAGTTAAAAGCTAAAAACGGATTACACATATACATGTAGTGTCTGTAACAACAGCTTAACTCTAAAAAAAGGATTACACATATAGTGTCTGTAACAATAGCTTAAAGCTAAAAAGGATAACAAATATAGTGTCTGTAAAAACAGTTTAAAGCTAAAAAAAAAAGGACTACACATATAATAATGTATATAACAACAGCTAAAAGTAAAAAAAAAAGATTACAAATATAGTGTCTGTAAAATCTGCCAAAAGCTAACAAAAGGATTACACATATAATATATATAACAACAGCTAAAAGATAAAAAGGATTACACATATAGTGTCTGTGACAACAGTTAAAAGATAAAAACATATTACACATATAGTGTCTGTTAAAACAGCTAAAAGCTAAAAAGGATTACACATATAGTGTTTGTAACAACAGCTAAAAGCTTAAAAAGGATTACACATATGGCGTCTGTTAAAACAGCTATACGTTAAACAAAGGATTACACATATAGCGTCGGTTAAAACAGCTAAAAACTAATAAAGGATTACATATATAATCTATGTAACAACAGCGAAAAACTAAAAATGGATAACACATATAACGTATGTAACAACAGCTAAAATCTAAAAAAAAAAGATTACACAAATAGTGTTTGTAACAACAGCTAAAAGCTTAAAAGGGATTACACATATGAAGTCTGTAACAACAGATTACACATATAATCTATGTTACAACAGCTAAACACTAAAAATGGATCAATCATGTAGTGTCTGTAACAATAGCTAAACAAGAGGGCCAAGATGTTCCTATATCGCTCACCTGACTCACCTTGAGTCACCCAACTTAAGTAGATTATATAATACATAATATGTTTTGAAGATGTAACAGATGCGTAGAAGAGTTCAAACTTGGTAGAGGTTCACCCATGGAAAATGTCAGTGAAATTACATCCAAATCAGGTCAGTAGATTCTGACAAGTAGGCTTTTGAAGTTTACCTCACTGTGGCGGTCATGTTTTTTAACAAATCACAACGGCTTGAACAAACTTGGTAAATGTTCAGCCAAAGAACATTTCTGCGAAATTGTTTTGAAATCGATCCAGTGGTTTCTGACAAGTTTTTACTATAGCTTATATAGTAAACTAACCCCACCCCCTGGCCGCCATGTTTTTTGACAAATCACTATGGTTTGAACAAACTTGGTGAAGGGCCCTCCAAGGAACATTTCTGTGAAATAATTTTAAAATCAAGCCAGTAGTTTCTGTCAAAAAGATTTTTTAAGTTTTTACTAATTAAACTTGCCCCGCCCCTTGGTGGCCATGTTTTTTGACGAATCAAGATGGCTTGAACAAATTTGGTAGAGGGTCACCTTAGGAACATTTCTGTGTAATTATTTTAAAATCGAGCCAATAGTTTCTGACAAGAAGATTTTTCAAATTTTTACTAATTAAACTTGCCCCATCCCCTGGTGGCCATGTTTTTTGGCGAATAAAGATTGCTTGAACAACTTGGTAGAAGGTCACCCAAGGAAATTTCTGTGAGGTTATATCAAAATTGGCCCACTGGTTTCTGACAAGAAGATTGTTTTTATTATAGCTTATATAGTAAACTAACCCCGCCCCCTGGCGGCCGTGTTTTTTGACGAATCAAGAAGGCTTGAACAAACTTGGTAGAGGGTCACCCAAGGAACATTTTGTGAAATTATTTTAAAATCGAGCCAATAGATTCTTAAATTTTTACTAATTAAACTTGCCCCGCCCCCTGGCGGCCATGTTTTTTGACGAATCAAGATGGCGTGAACAAACTTGGTAGAGGGTCATCCAAGGAACATTTCTGTGAAGTTATATCAAAATTTGCCCAGTGGTTTCAGAGGAGAAGTTGTTAGAAGCTAAAAGTTAACGACGGACGACAGACGACGGACACCAGGCGATCACAAAAGCTCACCTGTGAGCCTTCAGCTCAGGTGAGCTCAAAAAGCTAAAAACGGATTACGTATATAATGTCTGTAACAGCAGCTAAAAAAAGCTAAAAACGGATTACACATACAGTGTATGTAACATCAGCTAAAAGCTAAAAACGGATTACACATACAGTGTATGTAACATTGGCTAAAAGCTCAAAAAAGGATTACACATAAATAATAGTGTCTGTAAAATCAGCTAAAAGTTAAACAAAAAAGCTAAAAAAGGATTACATATATAATGTATGTAACAACAGCTATACGCTAAAAATGGAATTACACAAATAATGTCTGTAACAACAGCTAAAAGCTAAAAACAGATTACACATACAGTATATTATGTAACAACAGCTTAACGCTAAACAAGGATTACACATATAGTGTCTTCTCTGTGTCTGTAAAAACAGCTAAAGGCTGAAAAAGGATTACACATATAGTGTCTGTAAAAACAGCTAAAAGCTAAAAAGGGATTACACATATAGTGTCTGTAAAAACAGCTAAAAGCTGAAAAAAGATAACACATATAATGTCTGTAAAAACAGCTAAAATCTAACAAAGATGATACATATAGTGTCTGTAAAATTAGTTAAAAGCTGAAAAAGATTACACATATAATGTCTGTAAAAACAGCTAAAATCTAACAAAGGATGATACATATAGTGTCTGTAAAATTAGCTAAAAGCTGAAAAAGGATGACACATATAGTGTCTGTAACATCAGCTAAAAGCTGAAAAATATTACATATATAGCGTTTGTGAAAACAGCTAGAAGATATAACACGTAATGTGGCTAAAACATCAGGTAAAGAATATGACACAACAGATAACCCATTGAGGGGTTCTTACACCAGCTAAAGCAGATTATTTACGTTGGAGATCCGACAACAGTTAGGGAGTATTACACATTGGGGATGTAACAACACTTAAAGCATAGATACACAAATAAAGGTTCTAACAACAGCAGGAGTATATTAAATTATATTAATCACATAAGGATTCTGACCACATAAAAGAATCCTTTAAGTCTTCACGAACATTAAACTCGCTTAAAGTTTTTCATCGACCAATGACAGCTCTGTTTGGTACTTTAAACCTTAAACCTTTCATTTGTAAACCTCCCCTATATTGATTGCTAGAGTTTATGTTTAATTAATTAAAAAAACTGCATATAAAATGAACTGATAAAAGGGAAGTAACTTGTTATCACAGTTATCTAATCATTAACATTTAAAATCAATTTTAAGAAAATGTACTTCCCATTTACTTAAAAATCAAAATCACAGTTAGTGTGGTTTTATCTTAATTTAACCATTTTCCAGGTGAAAATAAAATTGGAGATCAATTCGATTTAAACATCAGAAGCCAAGTAAGTATCTTATACAATGATCTTCAATACTAACAATGGAACTTGTTAATGTACTGTATTGTTCGGGAGAATTCATCTGCTTGAAGTTGTCAAAGTGTCATTTTGAAATAATTTTTGAACTTCCGCATTTGATTGTTTGGGGTTTACAAGTTGTGTTTTTTTACTTTGTTAATATATCAGTTAACATTTACTTTATACATAATTAATAGATCATCAAAGAAACAAATTAACCTTAAAGTGAATGTACGTTAATCTACAATGTTGTTTTATACATTATTTAAATGCTCAGTACTAATGATATACAATGTGTGTTTTAAGTATCTAATTCTAATGTATTAAGTTGCATGGGCACGTGGTCCAGTGGTAGAGTATCGGTTTGATCCCCACGATGGCTATGTGTGGTGTCCTTAAGTGTTGGGCGCGTGGTCCAGTGGTAGAGTATCGGTTTGATCCTCTGCGATGGCTATGTGTGGTGTCCTTAAGTGTGGGTAGCGTGGTCCAGTGGTAGAGTATCGGTTTGATCCCCATGATGACTATGTGTGGTATCCTTAAGTGTGGGGCGCATGGTCCAGTGGTAGACTATTGGTTTGATCCCCACAATGGCTATGTGTGGTGTCCTTAAGTTTGAGGCGCGTGGTCCAGTGGTTGTGTATTGGGTTGATCCCCACAATGGCTATATGTGGTGTACTAAGGTGTGGGGCGCGTGGTCCAGTGGTAGAGTATTGGTTTGATCCCCACGATGGCTATGTGTGGTGTCCTTAAGTTTGAGGCGCGTGGTCCAGTGGTTGTGTATTGGGTTGATCCCCACAATGGCTATATGTGGTGTACTAAGGTGTGGGGCGCGTGGTCCAGTGGTAGACTATTGGTTTGATCCCCACAATGGCTATGTGTGGTGTCCTTAAGTTTGAGGCGCGTGGTCCAGTGGTTGTGTATTGGGTTGATCCCCACAATGGCTATATGTGGTGTACTAAGGTGTGGGGCGCGTGGTCCAGTGGTAGAGTATTGGTTTGATCCCCACGATGGCTATGTGTGGTGTCCTTAAGTGTGGGGGGCATGGTCCAATGGTAGAGTATTGGTTTGATCCCCACGATGGCTATGTGTGGTGTCCTTAAGTGTGGGGCGCATGGTCCAATGGTAGAGTATTGGTTTGATCTACACGATGGCTATGTGTGGTGTCCTTAAGTGTGGGGTGCATGGTCCAATGGTAGATATCGGTTTGATCCTCTGTGATGTCTATGTGTGGTGTCCTTAAGTGTGGGGTGCATGGTCCAATGGTAGATATCGGTTTGATCCTCTGTGATGGCTATGTGTGGTGTCCTTAAGTGTGGGTAGCGTGGTCCAGTGGTAGATATCGGTTTGATCCCCACGATGGCTATGTGTGGTGTCCTTATGTGTGGGGGCATAGTCCAGTGGTAGAGTATTGGTTTGATCCCCACGGTGGTTATGTGTGGTGTCCTTAAGTCTGAGGCGCATGGTCCAATGGTAGAGTATCGGTTTGACCTTCTGCGATGGCTATGTGTGGTGTCCTTAAATGTAGGGCGCATGGTCCAATGGTAGAGTATCAGTTTGATCCCCACGATGGCTATGTGTGGTGTCCTTAAGTGTGGCACGCGTGGTCCAGTGGTAGAGTATCTGTTTGATCCTCACGATGGCTACATTTGTATGTGTGGTGTCCTTAAGTGTAGGGCACATGTTCCAGTGATAGAGTATCGGTTTGATCCCCATGATGGCTATGTGTGGTGTCCTTAAGTGTGGGGTGCATGGTCCAATGGTAGAGTATCGGTTTGATCTCCACGATGGCTATGTGTGGTGTCCTTAAGTGTGGGGCGCGTGGTCCAGTGGTAGAGTATCGGTTTGATCCTCTTCGATGGCTATGTGTGGTGTCCTTAAGTGTGGGGCGCATGGTCCAATGGTAGACTATTTGTTTGATCCCCACGATGGCTATGTGTGGTGTCCTTAAGTGTAGGGAGGATGTTCCAGTGATAGAGTATCGGTTTGATCCCATGATGGCTATGTGTGGTCTCCTTAAGTGTAGGGCGCATGGTCCAATGGTAGAGTATTAGTTTGATCCTCTGCCATGGCTATGTGTAGTATCCTTAAGTGTGGGGCACATGGTCCAATGGTAGAGTATCGGTTCGATCCTCTGCGATGGCTATGTGTGGTGTCCTTAAGTGTGGGGAGCATGGTCCAGTGGTAGAGTATCAGTTTGATCCCCACGATGGCTATGTGTGGTGTGCTTAAGTGTTGGGCGCGTGGTCCAGTGGTAGAGTATCAGTTTGATCCCCACGATGGCTATGTCCAATGGTAGAGTATTGGGTTGATCCCTACGATGGCTATGTTTGGTGTCCTTAAGTGTGGGGCGCATGGTCCAGTGGTAGAGAATTTGTTTGATCCCCACGATGGCTATGTGTGGTGTCCTTAAGTGTGGTGGCATGGTCCAATGGTAGAGTATCGGTTTGATCCTCTGCGATGGCTATATGTGGTGTCCTTATGTGTGGGGCGCATGGTCCAATGGTAGAGTATCAGTTTGATCCTCTGTGATGTATATGTGTAGTGTCCTTAAGTGTGGGGAGTGTGGTCCAGTGGTAGAGTATCGGTTTGATCCCCATGATGACTATGTGTGGTGTCCTTATGTGTGGGGCGCATGGTCCAGTGGAAGACTATTGGTTTGATCCCCACAATGGCTATGTATGGTGTCCTTAAGTTTGAGGCACGTGGTCCAGTGGTTGAGTATTGGGTTGATCCCCACGATGGCTATGTGTGGTGTCCTTAAGTGTAGGGCGCGTGGTCCAGTGGTAGAGTATCGGTTTGATCCCCACGATTGCTATGTGTGGTGTCCTTAAGTGAGGGGCGCATGGTCCAATGGTAGAGTATTGGTTTGATCCCCACGATGGCTATGTGTGGTGTCCTTAAGTGAGGGGCGCATGGTCCAATGGTAGAGTATTCGTTTTATACCCACGATGGCTATGTGTGGTGTCCTTAAGTGAGGGGCGCATGGTCCAATGGTAGAGTATCGGTTTGATCTACACGATGGCTATGTGTGGTGTCCTTAAGTGTTGGGTGCATGGTCCAATGGTAGAGTATTCGTTTGATCCCCACGATGAGTATGTGTGGTGTCCTTAAGTGAGTGGCGCATGGTCCAATGGTAGAGTATCGGTTTGATCTACACGATGGCTATGTGTGGTGTCCTTAAGTGTTGGGCGCATGGTCCAGTGGTAGAGTACCGGTTTGATCTCCACGATGGCTATGTGTGGTGTCCTTAAGTGTTGGGCGCATGGTCCAGTGGTAGAGTATCGGTTTGATCTCCACGATAGCTATGTGTGGTGTCCTTAAGTGTTGGGTGCATGGTCCAGTGGTAGAGTATTGGTTTGATCCCCACGATGGCTATATGTGGTGTCCTTAAGTGAGGGGTGCATGGTCCAATGGTAGAGTATTGGTTTGATCCTCTGTGATGGCTATGTGTGGTGTCCTTAAGTGGGGCTCATGGTCCAGTGGTAGAGTATCAGTTTGATCCCCATGATGGCTATGTGTGGTGTCCTTAAGTGTGGGGCGCCTGGTCCAGTGGTAGAGTATCGGTTTGATCCTCTGCGATGGCTATGTGTGATATCCTTAAATGTGGGGCAGATGGTCCAGTGGTAGACTATCGGTTTGATCCCCACGATGACTATGTGTGGTGTCCTTAATTGTTGGGTGCATGGTCCAGTGGTAGAGTATCGGTTTGATCCTCACGATGGCTATGTGTGGTGTGCTTAAGTGTGGGGCATGTGGTCAAGTGGTAGAGTATCGGTTTGATCCCCACGATGGCTATGTGTGGTGTCCTTAAGTGTGGGGCGCATATTCCAGTAGTAGATTATGGGTTTGATCCCCACTACTGCTATGTGTGGTGTCCTTAAGTGTAGGGCTCATGGTCCAGTGGTTGAGTATCGTTTTGATCCACTGTGACGGCTATCTGTGGTGTTCTTAAGTGTGGGGGCCAGGTCCAGTGATAGAGTGATCATTAACAAGTATGTCAGCTAGCTAGCCAGCCAGTCAGCCAGCCAGCCAGTCAGCCAGCCAGCCAGACAACCAGACAACAAACCAGCCAGCTAGCCAGTCAGCCAGCCAGCAGCCAGCCAGCTAGATAGACAACCAGCCAGCCAGCCAGCTAGCCATACAGCCAGACAACCAGCCAGCCAGCCAGCCAGACAGACATCCAAACAACTAGCCAGCCAGACCAGACAACCAGCCAGCCAGCCAGCTAACCAGACAGTCAGACAACCAGCCAGCCAGACAGCCAAACAACCAGCCGGCCAGACAACCAGCCAGCCAGACAGATAGCTAACCAGTCAGACAGCCAAACAACGAGCCAGCCAGACAACCAGACAAACAAACAGCCAGCCAGCCAGACAGACAGACAGTCAAACAACCAGCCAGCCAGACAACCAGACAACAAACCAGCCAGCCAGACAGATAGCTAACCAGTCAGACAGTCAAACAACCAGCCAGCCAGACAACCAGCCAGCTAGACAACCAGCCAGACAACCAGCCAGTCAGCCAGCCAGCCAGACACAATGTGATTATTATGTATACAATGTGATCTGTAATAATACATATTCCATTTATGTTTTACTTTAACATAAGTTCAGTTCTAGTAGGAAAATAATCAACATATTGATATTTTATAAAATATATTTAAATCATGCAGACATGCGACATATTGTTTGTTTGAATTTATATAAGAACCCATTTGAATTTTTCGCGATTCGTGTGCATACCCTTGTTGTTGCAGAAAACATAGACACGTTTTCAGATATGTATTATATTATGCTCCAGAGATCTAAATACCATTCATTAAACTCGTCCAGTATCCGAGATATGTAATTTAATACCAAACACGCGTTAAATCTTTATTTTATTCAATAATAGCATAGGTGCAAATAGTCCATTGTTATATTAAGCAATGATCTAAGTAAGGTTGGGCTGAATAAAAACGATTTAATAATATAGTACAGTGTATTTTCAAAAACAACTATATCAAACTATTAATAAATGTTTTCAAAACACCTGCTATGGTTTTGAGCAATATGAAAAAAAGGTTATAAAAAAGAAAAGATAAAATATATCACCATGTAGATTCAGTAATAGTCTCCAAAAATTTTATCACAGCAAAATAATATTGTATTTTATGGGTAATAGTTCTTTGGTCAAAATCTACAACATGTATGATATTTTATGGGTAATAGTTCTTGGGTCAAAATCTACAACATGTATGATATTTTATGGGTAATAGTTCTTGGGTCAAAATCTACAACATGTATGATATTTTATAAGTAATAGTTCCTGGGTCAAAATCTACAACATGTATGATATTTTATGGGTAATAGTTCTTGGGTCAAAATCTACAACATGTATGATATTTTATGGGTAATAGTTCTTGGGGGAAAAATCTGCAACATATATGATGTATTATGGGTAATAGTTCTTGGGGCAAAATCTGCAACAAAATGATGTATTATGGGTAATAGTTCTTGGGGCAAAATCTACAACATGCATGATATTTTATGGGAAGTAGTTCTTGGGGTAAAATCTGCAACATATATGATAAATAATGGGTAATAGTTCTTGGGGCAAAATCTGCAACATGCATGATATATTATGGGTAATAGTTCTTGGGGCACAATATGCAACATACACGATATACTATGGGTAATAGTTCATAGGGGAAAATCTGCAGCATGCATGGTATATTATGGGTAATAGTTCTTGGGACAAAATCTGCAACATATACGATATATTATGGGTAGTAGTTCTTGGGGCAAAATCTGTAACATATATGATATATTATGGGTAAAAGTTCTTGGGGTAAAATCAGCACCATACATGATATACTATGGGTAATAGTTCTTCGGGCAAAATCAACAAGATACATGATATATGAGTAATATTTCAAAAATCGGCAGTTTACATAATATAATATGTGTAGCAGTTCTGGGGACAAAGTCTTGAATGTGCTTGCCATATTCTTTTGACAATATTCTGTTACATACATGATCACATATGTGATGTATGGTTAATAGTTTGTTTTTGTAAAATAGACATAATATTTGTACAAGTTCTTGGGGCATCATCTACAACATAAAATAATATATGGGTAAAAGTTATTCGGAAGAAATCTGCAAGATACATAATATATGAGTAACAGTTCTTGGGGCAACATACACAATATAATTTTATGTGTTAGAGTTCTATGGGAGAAATTCAACATCCTACATAATAAAGGTATTATGTTTGGGAAAGGATTCTGCAACATGCGTGAGTAAAGGTTATAATTCTTGGGGCAAAATCTTCAACAACATGATTATGTTATATACGGGTAATCTTTCTTTGGGGGCAATTCTACCACATACACGATAAAGTTATGATTATAAGGATCATTTTTACCAAATTGAGTAATAAATAACCATTCTTGAGAAAAAATGTATATGCTATATGGATATTGATACGATCAAAATCTGTAATGTACATAAGTAAAATATAAATCTTCCATAAAACATGTTAATGGGAAATATTTACTATTGCATTATTGTAACTGATAAATATAAACATACATCTTGGTTAGCTTTTATAAATCAATTTAAACATATTTTCACAGATAACTTCTACTTAACAATATATACATGATCATATTTTATATTATATTTGGCTTTAATGGTTCTTGGCCATGTTTGGGATTGATTGTATAAACGAGAGAATACCTGTTTTGTATGATGACATTATTTATTCTTCATTGATGTTATAAGGTTGTTTTTTTTATTGCAGATGCACCAAACGATTAATATATACTCATGAAAGTGATCTATATATGTTATATTAAAGTCGTCATTAAGTGTTCAAAACTAATGAAGGAATAACATTGCAGTATTTGTTACAAATTATGTCAACAAACTCACAATATAACCAAGAGTGGAGCAATCACATCATCTGTAATTGTCAACGAACACACAATATAACCTATGACGGAGGAATCACATCATCTGTAATTGTCAACAAACACACAATATAACCTATAGTGGAGCAATCACATCATCTGTAATTGTCAACGAATACACAATATAACCTATGATGGAGGAATCACATCATCTGTAATTGTCAACAAACACACAATATAACCTATGATGGAGAAATCACATCATCTGTAATTGTCAACAAACACATAATATAACCTATGATGGAGGAATCACACCATCTTTAATGTTCAACAAATACACAATATAACCTATGATGGAGGAATCACATCATCTGTAATTGTCAACAAACACACAATATAACCTATGATGGAGAAATCACATCATCTGTAATTGTCAACAAACACATAATATAACCTATGATGGAGGAATCACATCATCTGTAATTGTCAACAAACACACAATATAACCTATGATGTAGGGATCACACCATCTGTATTTGTCAACAAACACACAATATAACCTATGATGGAGGGATCACATCATCTGTAATTGTCAACAAACACGCAATATAACCTATGATGGAGGAATCACATCATCTGTAATTGTCAACAAACACACAATATAACCTATGATGGAGGGATCAAACCATCTGTAATTGTCAACAAACACACAATATAACCTATGATGAAGGAATCACATCATCTGTAATTGTCAACAAACACACAATATAACCAATGATGGCAGGATCACATCATCTATAATTGTCAACAAACACACAATATAACTTATGATGGAGGGATCACATCATCTGTAATTGTCAACAAACACACAATATAACCTATGATGGAGGGATCACATCATCTGTAATTGTCAACAAACACACAATATAACCTATGATGGAGAAATCACATCATCTGTGATTGTCAACGAACACTAAATATAACCTATGATGGAGGAATCACATCATCTGTGATTGTCAACAAACACGCAATATAACCTATGATGGAGGAATCACATCATCTGTGATTGTCAACAAACACACAATATAACCTATAATGGAGCAATCACATCATCTGTGATTGTCAACGAACACTCAATATAACCTATGATGGAGGAATCACATCATCTGTAATTGTCAACAAACACACAATATAACCTATGATGGAGAAATCACATCATCTGTGATTGTCAACGAACACTCAATATAACCTATGATGGAGGAATCACATCATCTGTAATTGTCAACAAACACACAATATAACCTATAGTGGAGCAAACACATCATCTGTAATTGTCAACAAACATGCAATATAACCTATGATGGTGGAATCACATCATCTGTAATTGTCAACAAACACACAATATAACGTATGATGGAGGAATCACATCATCTGTAATTGTCAACAAACACACAATATAACCTATGATGGAGAAATCACATCATCTGTGATTGTCAACGAACACTCAATATAACCTATGATGGAGGAATCACATCATCTGTGATTGTCAACAAACACGCAATATAACCTATGATGGAGGAATCACATCATCTGTGATTGTCAACGAACACGCAATATAACCTATGATGGCAGGATCACATCATCTGTAATTGTCAACAAACACACAATATAACCTATAGTGGAGCAATCACATCATCTGTAATTGTCAACGAACACGCAATATAACCTATAGTGGAGCAATCACATCATCTGTGATTGTCAACGAACACTCAATATAACCTATGATGGAGGAATCACATCATCTGTAATTGTCAACAAAAACACAATATAACCTATGATGGAGAAATCACATCATCTGTGATTGTCAACGAACACTCAATATAACCTATGATGGAGGAATCACATCATCTGTAATTGTCAACAAACACACAATATAACCTATAGTGGAGCAATCACATCATCTGTAATTGTCAACAAACATGCAATATAACCTATGATGGAGGAATCACATCATCTGTAATTTTCAACAAACACACAATATAACTTATGATGGAGGAATCACACCATCTGTAATTGTCAACACACAATATAGCCTTTGATGGAGATATCACACCATCTGTAATTGTCAACAAACACGCAATATAACTTATGATGGAGGAATTACACCATCTGTAATTGTCAACAAACACACAATATAGCCTTTGATGGAGATATCACACCATCTGTAATTGTCAACAAACACACAATATAGCCTTTAATGGAGATATCACACCATCTGTAATTGTCAACAAACACACAATATAGCCTATGATTGAGTAATCACACCATCTGTAATTGTCAACATACACACAATATAACCGATGATGAAGGAATCACACCATCTGTAATTGTCAACAAACACACAATATAACCTATGATGGAGGAATCACAGCATCTGTGATTGTCAACGAACACTCAATATAACCTATGATGGAGGAATCACATCATGTATAATTGTCAACAAACACACAATATAACCTATAGTGGAGCAATCACATCATCTGTAATTGTCAACAAACATGCAATATAACCTATGATGGTGGAATCACATCATCTGTAATTGTCAACAAACACACAATATAACCTATGATGGAGGAATCACATCATCTGTAATTGTCAACAAACACACAATATAACCTATGATTGAGAAATCACATCATCTGTGATTGTCAACGAACACTCAATATAACCTATGATGGAGGAATCACATCATCTGTGATTGTCAACAAACACGCAATATAACCTATGATGGAGGAATCACATCATCTGTGATTGTCAACAAACACGCAATATAACCTATGATGGCAGGATCACATCATCTGTAATTGTCAACAAACACACAATATAACCTAAAGTGGAGCAATCACATCATCTGTAATTGTCAACGAACACGCAATATAAACTATAGTGGAGCAATCACATCATCTGTGATTGTCAACGAACACTCAATATAACCTATGATGGAGGAATCACATCATCTGTAATTGTCAACAAACACACAATATAACCTATGATGGAGAAATCACATCATCTGTGATTGTCAACGAACACTCAATATAACCTATGATGGAGGAATCACATCATCTGTAATTGTCAACAAACACACAATATAACCTATAGTGGAGCAATCACATCATCTGTAATTGTCAACAAACATGCAATATAACCTATGATGGAGAAATCACATCATCTGTAATTTTCAACAAACACGCAATATAACTTATGATGGAGGAATCACACCATCTGTAATTGTCAACACACAATATAGCCTTTGATGGAGATATCACACCATCTGTAATTGTCAACAAACACGCAATATAACTTATGATGGAGGAATTACACCATCTGTAATTGTCAACAAACACACAATATAGCCTTTGATGGAGATATCACACCATCTGTAATTGTCAACAAACACACAATATAGCCTTTGATGGAGATATCACACCATCTGTAATTGTCAACAAACACACAATATAGCCTGTGATTGAGTAATCACACCATCTGTAATTGTCAACATACACACAATATAACCGATGATGGAGGAATCACACCATCTGTAATTGTCAACAAACACACAATATAACCTATGATGGAGGAATCACAGCATCTGCAATTTTCAACAAACACACAATATAGCCTATGATTGAGTAATCACACCATCTGTAATTGTCAACAAACACGCAATATAACTTATGATGGAGGAATTACACCATCTGTAATTGTCAACAAACACACAATATAGCCTTTGATGGAGATATCACACCATCTGTAATTGTCAACAAACACACAATAAAGCCTTTGATGGAGATATCACACCATCTGTAATTGTCAACAAACACACAATATAGCCTATGATTGAGTAATCACACCATCTGTAATTGTCAACATACACACAATATAACCGATGATGGAGGAATTACACCATCTGTAATTGTCAACAAACACACAATATAACCTATGATGGAGGAATCACAGCATCTGTGATTGTCAACGAACACTCAATATAACCTATGATGGAGGAATCACATCATGTATAATTGTCAACAAACACACAATATAACCTATAGTGGAGCAATCACATCATCTGTAATTGTCAACAAACATGCAATATAACCTATGATGGTGGAATCACATCATCTGTAATTGTCAACAAACACACAATATAACCTATGATGGAGGAATCACATCATCTGTAATTGTCAACAAACACACAATATAACCTATGATGGAGAAATCACATCATCTGTGATTGTCAACGAACACTCAATATAACCTATGATGGAGGAATCACATCATCTGTGATTGTCAACAAACACGCAATATAACCTATGATGGAGGAATCACATCATCTGTGATTGTCAACAAACACGCAATATAACCTATGATGGCAGGATCACATCATCTGTAATTGTCAACAAACACACAATATAACCTAAAGTGGAGCAATCACATCATCTGTAATTGTCAACGAACACGCAATATAAACTATAGTGGAGCAATCACATCATCTGTGATTGTCAACGAACACTCAATATAACCTATGATGGAGGAATCACATCATCTGTAATTGTCAACAAACACACAATATAACCTATGATGGAGAAATCACATCATCTGTGATTGTCAACGAACACTCAATATAACCTATGATGGAGGAATCACATCATCTGTAATTGTCAACAAACACACAATATAACCTATAGTGGAGCAATCACATCATCTGTAATTGTCAACAAACATGCAATATAACCTATGATGGAGAAATCACATCATCTGTAATTTTCAACAAACACGCAATATAACTTATGATGGAGGAATCACACCATCTGTAATTGTCAACACACAATATAGCCTTTGATGGAGATATCACACCATCTGTAATTGTCAACAAACACGCAATATAACTTATGATGGAGGAATTACACCATCTGTAATTGTCAACAAACACACAATATAGCCTTTGATGGAGATATCACACCATCTGTAATTGTCAACAAACACACAATATAGCCTTTGATGGAGATATCACACCATCTGTAATTGTCAACAAACACACAATATAGCCTATGATTGAGTAATCACACCATCTGTAATTGTCAACATACACACAATATAACCGATGATGGAGGAATCACACCATCTGTAATTGTCAACAAACACACAATATAACCTATGATGGAGGAATCACAGCATCTGCAATTTTCAACAAACACACAATATAGCCTATGATTGAGTAATCACACCATCTGTAATTGTTAACAAACACACAATATAACCTATGATGGAGGAATCACACCATCTGTAATTGTCAACAAACACACAATATAACCTATGATTGAGGAATCACATCATCTGTAATTGTCAACAAACACACAATATAACCTATAATGAAGGAATCACATTAACAAACACACAATATAACCTATGATGGAGGAATTACATCATTTGTAATTATCAATAAACACGCAATATAACATATGATGGCAGAATCACATTACCAATATTCTACAACAGTGTCTAAGGCTCTAGATACCCTTGGTTATAGTTATAACATTATCATGTTCAGACAAACAGGATGGGAGAAATTGATAGAAAGATTTCATACGGTTAATGATTCGGAAATGATGCCTATATTAGCTGGCAGCAAGGCCGAGGGCGTTACTAGTTTGATGGAGAATGATATTGATATAATGGCATCTTTAGACAATGCTGTATGTTATGAGGATATCCAGGAAGTAGACCCAGACAGATACAAGGCTGTATTTGTGATGGACAGAGACAATGTGACTCCAGGATATACAAGACTGAGACATGCTGACTTCAGCAAGGTCAGGAGGTTATACAGAAATGATACATTCAAATTTGTCAACTCTACATTCCAGAATGAGAATGGTGATTTCCTCCTGTAAAGTGAATTCTTGGTTCACCATGTCTGTGATGATGTTGTAGCTCGTCGATCAGGTCCAGCAGTAACAAAGACTGAAAATAATTTTCATATGATATATAATTTTGATGTTGTTATTGCTTTACCATGCGAGAGCAAGAGGATCCTCCAGTCATTGGTCTCTCGCCCACGACATCATGACTGGCCATCAAGGGAGGTATTTCAGGAGATATCAACAATGGACGGACATGTGGTACCAGTTGGGTTTACAGGTTCAGACAAACAGTATGAAGAATGGCGTATCTGCTATACTCTAGCAGAGATACGACTTGTTAAGTCCTTCAATGAAACTCAGCTGAAACTGTATGTCCTCCTGAAGATTGTGGCCAAAAAATTGCTCAAACTAAAGTGTCCTGCTATCACATCATACATTATAAAGAATCTTAAGTTTTGGATGTCAGAGTTATGTTCCTCAAATTGGTTCACAAAGGGGAATCTAACGGGCCTGCTTATGCTCTCACTGAGGTTCCTGTGGAATCTTGTGAACACAGAATGTCTGAGGAATACATGATTCCAGCAAGAAACTTGTTTGCTGGTAAACTGGAGCAGCAACAGAAACAAGAGTTATTAGACTTGATATCATCCGTTGTCAGAGAAGGACCAACATTTATCTTATATCATCCAGAGCTTCATGTTCTTAGCAACAAGATGGTTCAAGTGATCAGGCAACCAGAACTTGCTTTGTATGGACAATACAACAAAGAGCTGACAGAGATATTGTGTTTCCTTGAAAAATTAGATATGTGTGGTGAAGCAGACTATCTGCATTTACCGTCGTTTGCTGCAACCTTGTTTTATTATATATTTCAACATGCCTTGTACAATAACAAATCAGAATCAGAATCCCAGTGTGAACTCATTTCTGTATTGACGATGATATATGAACAGTTGATGAATAAATACATATAAGAAAAACTGGTATTTGTAATGCGTTCTCAGTAGCAGGATGGTGGTATAAACTGCTTGAAAAACGATAAGAGATTTCTGAAAATCTTATACTCTGTAAACACAATGTTGTGGAACAAAGAACACTTTAAATGTTGTTTGCATTCCTGCTTGGCAAATACAATTACTACAGGAACAAAATACGACAATACTTCATGTATCTATTGTGGTGCTATTCTAAAAGAAGAACTACAATAAAAATTTTCAGCAATAAATGTTTTTGAAAACTACAATAGAACTAATATATCTATAGTGTATTAATATTAAACACTGCTGTAAAATAATTAATTTGTGTTAGTGTTAATTTTTTGTTTTATTCCTGAAGATGCATGGTTCTTGAAATTTACAAAACCACAATCATTAAGATATTGTATTAATCAGATATTGTATTAATCAAGTTTTACAAAAAAATAGCACACCATCAATTTTATCACACACATCTTAATTTAACCAGTCTACTACAGTGTTAAATGTGTCATTTATATTTATTCATGAAAGGAGTGAACGTCGCATACTTGTTTCCGAAAATATTCAATGAGTTAGTTGCTCTTATGTTTGCGGATGACGTCTCAAATTTTTCTAACAATGTAGTTCAATTGCAGCGGCAGAGAGATTGTATAGATAATTTTGTTCATCTGTTTGCATGGAAATTAATATGGATAAAACAAAATTAATAGTTTCTAGAAATGGAAGCATTGTCAAGCAAATTAAAAGATGGCAGTATTGTACAGTGGTGGTATTATTGAACTTGTTTCTTTTTATAAATATCTGGGTGTATACTTTGCACCGAAACTCGTATGGTCAAAACCCCAGGAAATGTTAGCATTACGGGGTATCAAATCTTGGTCACTTAAATGCAAATGATATATTCAAAGTATTTGATTCAATGCTTAAACCCATTTTATGTTATGGTTCAAATTTCGGGGTTATAAATATGTTGAAAGAATAGAGAAAGTTCATTTCAAATTTTATAAGCAATATTGCAATTTATCACAAAGTACGTTGTTAGGAGAATGTGGTAGATTACCTTTATATACAGCATATACGCTAAATTGTATTAAATATTTGATATAACTTGTTCGTGTGGCCAACCACAGATATCCAAAACAGTGCTATAACATGCTAAAATGATAAGGCGATGCTGGTAGAATAACATGGGTTACGTCTATAATTTTTTTTTATTTTTGCATGGTTTTGAGATATGTAGATATTGGAAATGAGACAAATCTACTTCAATTGTTCAAAACACGTATTAAAGATTGCTCTATACAAAAATGGCATGGTGATGTATGTATATATATATATATATATATATATATATATATATATATATATATATATATATATATTAAGCTTTCTAAAGCATTTCATTATAAACACTTTAAATCATTACTTATGCAGAATTTTATCTTTATGTTGATATGTCTTATATTAGAAAAAAAAACATTGTCAAAATTTCGGTGCTCAAGTCATGAATTATTGATTGAAAAAGGAAGACATGTTGTAATTGATAGACATTAATGACTCTGTCCCATTTGGTTGCACAATAAAACAACTGTTGTGGAAGATGAATATCATTTCTTCTTTGAGTGTGAAGAATATGAAATACTGAGACAAACTTACTTCTAAGATTACTGGTTGAGGAACAGGTCACTTAGCATGTTCTATACTATAATGTCTTTGACAGGTAGCAAAAAATGTACATAATATAGCAAAATATTTGGTGCATGCATTTAAATGAAGGAAAGAAGTTTCGGAAATTAATAATATATAATAATCCTGTAATATTTGTAAATTCCTTTTTGACATAATTTTGATAATATAAATGTATTAGAATGAGAATATAAAATGACAGTTTATAAATATATGATTAATTAAAGAGAAAGTATATATATATAAAATCAACTTATTGCATCAAAATTTTAATCATTTGAAATGATTAAATGAAATCATAAAACTTGTAATTGTATAAAGTCACCCTGTAAAATATATGTTAACATTGCTGTATTTTGGGCTTTACTGAATATACTAAACCTATGTCTATGTCAATTCATTAAATCAATAGATACAAAGTTAAATTGTAGATAGTTAAGATAAAGCCTACAATTCAATTCAATTGAATTAACCCTTTACTTCATATAGACGCCTTTGGACACCTCTAATATTGAAAGCATTAATTTACCACGTATCAGCAATGGGTGAATTATGTTTATATTAACTGACAGAGTGGAAAACAGTGCAGGAAGTGTTCAGATTGCTCGTTGACTAGCTGATGATTCAGAACTCAAACAATTGTGCACAAATAGATGGAAAACTAATAATTTTCCGTGTTCCCATAGTATTCATATGTAAAACGTAAAGTCCCCTTACAAGGTCCCTATAAATACTAGCCCCTTGATTTGTACAAACTTCAAACTCCTACTCATAGGAATAACTTAAAATATTAATGTTTATTATGACATGTGTCCCCATAATGAACCCCCTGAGACATGGTCATTTTTAACCCCAGGATCATTATTACAGTAATATTTTCAAAATCTGTTGGGCGGTTCATTTTTAGTTTTTGACTATTTTTAGTAATGGTGGCCATCTTAAATTTTAGATAGAAAAAAAACTTCTGTATAGTCTCTTATGCAATAGAAAACATCCATGTGGAAGTTTGAGTTTAATTGGCCTAGTGGTTTCGGAGAAACTGCTGCTAACTGATGACAGATGACAGATGACGGGCAACGTGCCATCGCATAAGCCTTTCTGGCCTTTGACCAGTAGAGCTAAAATGAATATAATTCTATAAAAATACAGGTAAAGGTTATGGCACTTGTCTCTATGAGATTTTCTTTTATATTGAATGCATCAATCAATTTTTAATTAAAGTCCAATAGTATTATCTGTAAAGAGCTCTCTAGATGTTCTGTAAATTTCATAAAATGGGGCAATAATTCTTCCTTAAACAGAGTTATCTCACTTGTGCAAACTCTTGTGATATGTCATTGATGTGCAACCACCAGTAGTTACTGACATGTACGCTTGCTATAAAACGTTTACCTAATTTATCATTTACTACTAATTTAAGTGGCAAGTTAGCATATTGAAAATTAGATAAAAAAAATGATGGTTGTTTTTTGTCATTATTTTAGTGCAACATGCATGAACAAACTGGAAGTGTTTAAGAATTTTAATTTACAATGAAGTGATAATGAAAGAAAAAATAGTGTTTTTTTATCATTTATTTTAGTGCCCTTACATGCATGAACATTCAACTGTTTTCTTTTACAAACAATCACTACCCTGAAGTTAAATAGGAACTTTTTCTCATTTTACCAAAAGAAAAATTCATTTTTCTCCAAATTTACGTTCAAACAGTCAATTATAAGCAGGGTTCACCTCCATGTACCATTTTACACCTTTTTTAATTCAGAATGTTTTTAGCTTAAATAACAAATGAAACTTGTACACGAGCACAACCCGTTCCAGCAAAGTAAAAATGTGATTTATTTCATTGTTTCACTGTGGATTCGCATTGTAAAACATTTTGCCTCACTTTTTTTGCTAACCAATGACTTTATCTAACTTTTTTATGTTCATCAGTGGAAATGATTTGCTTATAAATTATTCATGAAAAAGTTTTCATTTTGCCAGACTGCTTATTCCATGAGAGAAATTTCTCTCTAATTCCTTCTGTTAACCAGTCATTTTATGTAGCTTTTTTGTTCATTATTTCATCAGTTGAAATAAATCGCTTAAAAGTTATTCATGAAAATTATTTCATTCATTAGTACAATTCTATCTTTAAAGACGCGACGTAAAAGCTTATAAAATGTATGACTTGTATAGGGTAATTTGCTTTTTTACGATGACATGTATGGTTGTTATGATTGTTGTATTTACCAAAAAATAAACACGAGAACATTTGACAAAACATATGCTGTATAAAACACACTGTGTCACATTGCTATATCTAAAACACTTTGTTACCAGAGACATATTCACTGGTATATCTGATATACCGTGCTACATAGATATATCCAACACAACCTGCTACAATACTATTGAAGCATACTGTGTTACATAAGTATATGTAGCACATGGTGTTACATTGCTATATGTAGCACACCATGTTACTTTGCTATCATACAAACTGTTAACATTGCTATGTGTAGCACACTGTGTTACATTGCTATATCTGGCACATTGTGTAACATTGTTATATCTGGCACATTGTGTTACATTGCTATATCTGGCACATTGTGTAACATTGTTATATCTAGCACACTGTGTTACATTGCTATATCTGGCACATTGTGTAACATTGCTATATATAGCACACTGTGTTACATTGCTATATCTGGCACATTGTGTAACATTTTATATCTAGCACACTATGTTACATTGCTATATCTGGCACATTGTGTAACGTTGCTATGTATAGCACACTGTGTTACATTGCTATATCTGGCACATTGTGTAACATTGTTATACCTAGCACACTGTGTTACATTGCTATATCTGGCACATTGTGTAACATTGTTATATCTAGCACACTGTGTTACATTGCTATATCTGGCACATTGTGTAACATTGTTATATCTAGTACACTATGTTACATTGCTATATCTGGCACATTGTGTAACGTTGCTATGTATAGCACACTGTGTTACATTGCTATATCTGGCACATTGTGTAACATTGTTATACCTAGCACACTGTGTTACATTGCTATATCTGGCACATAGTGTAACATTGTTATATCTAGCACACTGTGTTACAATGCTATATCTAGTACACTGTATTACAATGCTATATCTAGCACACTGTATTACAATGCTATATCTAGCACACTGTTTTACAATGCTATATCTAGCACTGTTTTACATTGCTATATCTAGCACTGTTTTACATTGCTATATCTAGCACACTGTATTACAATGCTGTATCTTGCACACTGTTTGACAATGCTATATCTAGCACACTGTTTTCATGGCTATATCTAGCACATTGGATTACATCTGTTAGCAATTTGTGTTATATGGCTATTTCTAGCCCACTGTTTCATTGATATATATGGCAAGTGTTACATGGATATATCTAGCACACCTTGATACATTACTATTGTAGCATACTGTGTTATATGGCTATATCAAGAATACTGTACTGCATGACTATATCTAGCATACTGTTCTTATTGATAAATCTGGTACACTTTGTTTCATTGCTACATCTAGCACTTTTTGTTTTATAGCTATATCTGGTGCATTGTGTATCTAGCACTTTTTGTTATACGACTATATCTGGTACATTGTGTATCTAGTACATTGTTTTATGGCTATATCTGGTACATTGTGTATCTAGTACATTGTTTTATGGCTATATCTGGTACATTGTGTATCTAGTACATTGTTTTATAGCTATATCTGGTACATTGTGTATCTAGTACACTTTGTTTTATGGCTATATCTGGTACATTGTGTATCTAGAACACTTTGTTTTATGGCTATATCTGGTGCATTGTGTATCTATTACACTTTGTTTTATGGCTATATCTGGTACATTGTGTATCTAGTACACTTTGTTTTATGGCTATATCTGGTACATTGTGTATCTAGTGCACTTTGTTTTATGGCTATATCTGGTACATTGTGTATCTAGAACACTTTGTTTTATGGCTATATCTGGTACATTGTGTATCTAGTACACTTTTTTTATGGCTATATCTGGTACATTGTGTATCTAGTGCACTTTGTTTTATGGCTATATCTGGTACATTGTGTATCTAGTACACTTTGTTTTATGGCTATGTCTGGTACATTGTGTATCTAGAACACTTTGTTTTATGGCTATATCTGGTACATTGTGTATCTAGAACACTTTGTTTTATGGCTATATCTGGTACATTGTGTATCTAGTACACTTTGTTTTATGGCTATGTCTGGTACATTGTGTATCTAGTACACTTTGTTTTATGGCTATATCTGGAACATTATGTATCTAGTACTTTGTTTTATGGCTATATCTGGTACATTATGTATCTAGCACACTTTGTTTTATGGCTATATCTGGTACATTGTGTATCTAGAACACTTTGTTTTATGGCTATATCTGGTACATTGTGTATCTAGAACACTTTGTTTTATGGCTATATCTGGAACATTATGTATCTAGTACACTTTGTTTTATGGCTATATCTGGAACATTATGTATCTAGTACACTTTGATTTATGGCTATATCTGGTACATTGTGTATCTAGAACACTTTGTTTTATGGCTATATCTGGTACATTGTGTATCTAGAACACTTTGTTTTATGGCTATATCTGGTACATTATGTATCTAGCAGTTTGTTTTATGGCTATATCTGGAACATTATGTATCTAGTACACTTTGTTTTATGGCTATATCTGGAACATTATGTATCTAGTACACTTTGTTTTATGGCTATATCTGGAACATTGTGTATCTAGTACACTTTGTTACATGGTTTATCTGGTACTTGTTACATTGCTTTATCTGGTACATTGTATATCTAGCACACTGTATTACATTGCTGCACTGTATTACCATATGATAACTATATTGTGATACATATCTAGATGTAGCTTATAATAGTGGAGAAGAAGAAAAAGAAGATAGAAAAAGAGCAAGAAGAAGAATTAAAATAAGATTACGAATAAGAATATGAATAAGAATACAAATAAGAGTATAAATAAGAAAATGAACATGAATACAAATATTATTATGAATATGAATACAAATAAGAATATTAATATTAAAATAAGAATACAAATAAGAATACAAATAAGAAAATGAATGAGAATAAGAATAAATAATGAATAAGAATATTAAAGCAACACATCCACGTTTAAACTTTTTAAAAAAAATTTCAATTGAGTTGTGAGCACATTTCCCATACATAAATATAATTATGGTCAGTGAGCTGTATATGTGCTAACAAACACTATCCAGAACGCTTTAGAATTATAAAAAAAGATGTTCAAATTATAAAGCGTGACAAACGCTTTATACATTTTTTTTAAATTGCCGAGGATTCCAAATTTGCTTCAAATTGAATTATGCGAGTCGTATTAAAAAACTTCACGTTTTAGTGCGTAGTGTACTTTACCTGCCTTGAAAGTCATTTTGACAATTTTTTTTACTCGGGTGAGTTACACGCTTGTTTTATAAAGTGTTAGTCACGCATTATAATTTGGGCATCATTTTGTTCGGGATTGTGTTTATATGCTCATATACAGCTAATTGATCATATGTTTGTATGGGAAATGTGCTCATAACTCAATTAATTTTTTTTTTTTTAAAAAGTTCAAACATGGATGTGTTGCTTTAATACAAATAAGAATATTAAAATGAATAAGAATATGAATAAGAATGATCCACATGTGCTATCATACATAAGTGGCCATGCAAAACTCATACTTTGGGGAAAAACACGACAGTATTTTTGTACATTGCATCACTTTTTACCATAATTGTTTGAACCGAACGCAAAGTTCCAATTCCAGATATATTTGGACTTTTAGTTTGTATTGTAATCATTTAGAGAAGTTGAGATTTTGGATTTATGGAAAATCTCAGTTTGAAATCCTTAGTGAGACAGACCTGTGCATGATGATATTATAAACTTAAGTGTTACAACATTTTTTGGATTTAATAGGTCCTGAGCGACCAAGTGGTCTAAGGCGCAGTCTGGAGATCACTTACCATTCACCAATAAGGTCTGTGTTCTGCTCACTACAGTAATCTTATTGGAGAAAGTTTGCCTGATACTTGCCGAAGGATGGTGGTTCGGGATCTACTCAGATTCTTTCCAAAACAGGACATGCCATATTTAAACTTGTTGAAAATGACATTAAAAAAAACTATTCTGGATTTAACTACTTCCAGCATGAAGTTCTGTATTTTACTGTTGATTCTATTTACAAGCAGATTAAACACAAAAGGTAACATGTAAATGTATTTACCATGTAATGATTGCTGCTTGTTACTTCGAGTTCATATTTTATTCAAATGAATATAACTGAATCCTATCTTTGTCTCCGTTGTAAATAAATAAATCTTTAATAATATACAACTTGTTTGTATAGATTAATAACCCACTATAATTAAAAGACATTTTTATTTACAAAAAAAAAACAAGGGACAACTTATATTTCCCATCACTTGAGCCTGATACATCGATACTAAAAATGTTCTGTTTTCTGTTTATTCGAGCATGATACATTGGTACTGAGACATGTTACATTGGTACTGAGACATGTTACAATGGTATGGAGACATGTTACATTGGTATGGAGACATGATACATTGGTACTGAGACATGTTACATTGGTACTGAGACATGATACATTGGTACTGAGACATGTTACATTGGTACTGAGACATGTTACATTGGTACTGAGACATGATACATTGGTACTGAGACATGTAACATTGGTACGGAGACATGTTACATTGGTATGGAGACATGATACATTGGTACTGAGACATGTTACATTGGTACTGAGACATGTTACATTGGTACTGAGACATGATACACTGGTACTGAGACATGTTACATTGGTATGGAGAAATGATACATTGGTACTTAGACATGTTACATTGGTATGGAGACATGATACATTGGTACTGAGACATGTTACATTGGTACTGAGACATGGTACATTGGTACGGAGACATGTTACATTGGTACTGAGACATGTTACATTGGTACGGAGACATATTATGTTTATCACCGCTTGAGTGGATGTAAGACATCTACAGTGAACATGGTAATTCCCATTACTGAATGAATGCAGAATGAACCTAGAATTTGATACCTGCAGAGTTTCAGCAATTTCTATTGTATAACTCAAATTTTTGCTTCTTACAACATGCATGAGCCACTGTGATCCTATTCTTACCATCACTTATATGGCTCCTGAAACCACACAGGGGTTGATAATTTAACCACAATAATAAACATGACAAAATATGATAAAATGAACACGACACCCATATGGAGGATTCCTCACCTCTGCAATGATCAACTGTGATTTTATTCTTACCCGGAACCACATGGGTTTTCCCCATTACTAAGCATACGGCAATGGTTCTAAAGATGTTAGGTTATGACACTTCCATCATAAAAATTTCACATTTATTTGCTTTCATTTCACAGTCAAAAAACAAATATAGCTAGAAATAAAAACAAACTATTAATACTGATATCATTTTTTTCTGTTTATTTTTATCAATGGCGCAGACATGATGTAATCCAATATACAAAACAATAAAGTTCTATCCACAATATGAATGAATCGTATGTACATGTAACAGTACAATTATATAATGTTGCTAGTTACTTAAAACAATACTCTTTTTAGTTAACCCTTTTCTCCATTGATACGAGTTTTCCCGCACCAATCACAGAGAGCTTTGAAAACAGTACAGGAAGAGTTCAGATTGCAAGTAACGAGCAATCTGAACACTTCCTGCACTGTTTTCCACTCTGTCAGTGTATATAAACATAATTCACCCAATAATTCAAAAGCCTTCTGTATTACAGGTGTCAAAAGGCCTCTATATTAGAGGTGTCAAAAGGCGTCTATATGAAGTAAAGGGTTAAACACCTTGAAATTTTCATTGTACAACTAGTACTTTATTAAAGTAATACATTCTAGAAGAGCTAACAATATTACGTTACAATTTACCCACGTGATCAGAATAATACCAGGGTCACCCAGCTATTTATACATGTAGTAAGAGGCAGCTGACACCCAACGTTACAAGACAAATGGAGAACATTGTACATGTATTCAGTTTGGGTAGAGGATAAATAAAACATGGATCATTTTCGTAGAAAAAAAGGACAAAAACACCCAAAGGATATTTACTTTTAAACCTAATGAAATACTGTTCCTACTTTTTCCCCAAAATTTTGCAACATATCGTAAAATAAAATAAAATAAGAGTTTTCAACATAAGGTTATATAATTATGTACAAAAAGAGGAATTTTTTGTAACAATTTATTACACAATCAGCACAGGGAATACAGCAGGAGTTTCCGCTTTGACATATAATAATAAATCTGGAATGATAAAAAGTAGTAGTAAATGCATTGTTTCAGCTGTGATTACATTTTTCACAATATCAACAGGTATGTCAGCAGTATCATAAATAACAAAAACACTCAGTCTATTCATATCCCCACTTAAAAGGGCCATGGTTTGAGCAAAATAAACATTGCCTGTAGATGTGGGTAGTGGAACGCTGCATTATAGTACCTGTAGATGTGGGTGCTGGAACGCTGCACTATAATGTCCGAGATTTAAAATAAATATTGGAATGTAAAAAAAAATAATTTTAAGGGTGGGGACATGTGTGGTTTGAAATAAAACCAAGTCAAAGGTTAAACAATAAGTGAAGATACAGATGAACAGGACATTTGGACAATATTGCAAAGAATGTAATTACATTAAAATAATCGATAGACCATACAGTAGGAAATTATTGAATTGGAACACCAAGACAACCACAGGCTCATGTCCAGATCATGTACCTGTTGTACATTAAATTTCTATTAAATAGGCTAAAAACTGTGGGAGGAGTTGCATCTGAATGGTTGTTGGCCTAAAGTGTAATGTAAAAATAAGTTAAAATAACTAATAAAAATAATCTAATCGGAATCCCAATACCAGTCACATAATCAGCCCATGAACTTGGTACAGCAAGTTTCAATTACATATACGTCAAACTGTGGAAGATGTTGCGTTCAAGGTTGTTAGCCCAAAGTATGATGTAAATAACTTCATCAGAATGCCATTACCATGGGCACATATTCAGAGCATGATGTACATGCTGTACAGTTTCATTTGAATCAAGTTAAACTATTGAACAAGTTGAATCCACAAGTTTGCTGGTCTAAAGTTTGCAGAAAAACATAATTTAAAAGAACAAAGGGCCAAAAATCTACAAAAAATAATTTAATCAGAATACCAAGACCACAGGCGCATGTTCAGACCATGTACTTGATGTACAGCAAGTTTCATTTGAATCAGGTTAAAACCATGAGCAGAATTGCATCCACAAAGTTGTTCGTCCAAAAGCAGACAGACGGATGGATGTCATTTCAATATCCCCATTAATTTCTTCGAAGAGCAGGGGATAATTATATGTAGATATATCAGGTAAGCTTTCATTATCAACAATAATAATATACAAGTAGATTTTCATTATCAACAATGATATACAGGTAGATTTTAATTATCAACAAGGATATACATGTAGGTTTTCATTATCAACAATGATTTACAGGTAGGTTTTCATTATCAAAAATGATATACAGGAAAGTTTTCATTATCAACAATGATATATAGGTAGGTTTTCATTATCAACAATGATATACAGGTAGGTTTTCATTATCAACAATGATTTACAGGTAGGTGTTCACTATCAACAATGATATACAGGTAGGTTTTCATTATCAACAATGATATATAGGTAGGTTTTCATTATCAATAATGATATACAGGTAGGTTTTCATTATCAACAATGATATACAGGTAGATTTTCATTATCAACAATGATTTACAGGAAGGTTTTCACTATCAACAATGATTTACAGGTAGGTTTTCACTATCAATAATGATATACAGGTAGGTTTTCATTATCAACAATGGTGTACAGCTAGGCTTTCATTATTAACAATAATATACAGGTAGGTTTTCATTATCAACAATCAACAATAATGTACAGGTAGGTTTTCATAAGTACCAACATTAATATACAGTTGGGTTTTCATTACAAGTACCAACATTGATATACAGGCTGGTGTTTAAAATCAACAATGATATACAGATAGGTTTTCATTATCAACAATGGTATACAGGTAGGTTTTCATTATCAACAATGGTGTACATGTAGGTTTTCATTATCAACAATGATTTACAGGTAAGTTTTAATTATCAACAATGATTTACAGGTAAGTTTTTATTATCAATAATGATATACAGATGGTTTTCATTATCAACAAATAACAATGATATACAGGTGGGTGTTCAATATCAACAATGATATACAGGTAGGTTTTCATTACAGGTACCAACAATGATATACAGGTAGGTTTCCATTACAAGTACCAACAATGATATACAGGTAGGTTTTCATTATCAACAGTGTATATACAGATAAGTTTTTATAACAAGTATTTACAATGTTATACAGGTACTTAGTATTCTTTATAAACACTAAATGTTGATTTTTAACTTCAGGTTACAAAATTTGTATACTCCCACTAAATATAACATCATTAATTTAAAGTTTACTTCAAACTGCAACATTACTAAATCAAACTCATTTTGCATGATCAAACCATTAATTTGCACACAACCATCAGAAATCAGTGGCCTGTGAATTCTAAATGATTAATATACACTGAAAGGAAAAAGAAAGTATACATTTTGGTTTTTAAAATGATTTCATTATTGGCTAAGTTTATTCATGTGATGGAAAAAGAACTGATTTTTTCTTATCGTTTTGCTTTGAAATAAATTAAATGTTTGTGTTTTGATTCAACAATATGATGAAATATAAATATACAAAATTTATATGCAATACATTTATTGTTCCTTGACCTGTCGACGTTTGTAGGTATGTATACTTTCTTTTTCCTTTCACTGTATAATCAATGCTTTACATGCAATTTATCAAAAGTTAGTCTGGAGATGCAAGTTTCCTATCCTTCTCTATGCAAGTTATTGTTGGCAATCACACTTCATAGAGATGTTTTAACCGATGAATGATTTTATTCACATGTAGATTTCAACAATAATTGACAGACACATGAATAACATGTTAATAACTATCATAATACAGTGGTATTATTGCTGTGTGTTCCTGTATCAATAATCATGTACAGGTAGTAGTATTATTGCTGTGTGTTCCTGTATCAATAATCATGTACAGGTAGTAGTATTATTGCTGTGTGTTCCTGTATCAATAATCATGTACAGGTAGTAGTATTATTGCTGTGTGTTCCTGTATCAATAATCATGTACAGTTAGTAGTATTATTGCTGTGTGTTCCTGTACCAATAATCATGTACAGGTAGTAGTATTATTGCTGTGTGTTCCTGTATCAATACTCATGTACAGGTAGTAGTATAATTGCTGTGTGTTCCTGTATCAATAATCATGTACAGGTAGTAGTATAATTGCTTTGTGTTCCTGTATCAATAATCATGTACAGTTAGTAGTATTATTGCTGTGTGTTCCTGTATCAATAATCATGTACAGGTAGTAGTATTATTATTGCTGTGTGTTCCTGTATCAATAATCATGTACAGGTAGAAGTATAATTGCTGTGTGTTCCTGTATCAATAATCATGTACATGTAGTAGTATTATTGCTGTGTGTTCCTGTATCAATAATCATGTACAGGTAGTATTATTATTGCTGTGTGTTCCTTTAGCAATAATCATGTACAGGTAGTATTATTATTGCTGTGTGTTCCTGTATCTATAATCATGTACAGGTAGTGGTATAATTGCTGTGTGTTCCTGTATCTATAATCATGTACAGGTATTATTATTATTATTGTGTGTTCCTGTATCAATAATCATATACAAGTAGTAGTATAATTGCTTTGTATTCCTGTATCAATAATCATGTACAGGTAGTATTATTATTGCTGTGTGTTCCTGTATCAATAATCATGTACAGGTAGAAGTATTATTGCGGTGTATTCCTGTATCAATAACCATGTACAGGTAGTAGTATTGTTGCTGTGTGTTCCTGCATCAATAATCATGTACAGGTAGTAGTAGTATTGCTGTGTGTTCCTGCATCAATAATCATATACAGGTAGTAGTATAATTGCTGTGTGTTCCTGTATCAATAATCATGTACAGTTAGTAGTATTATTGCTGTGTATTCCTGTATCAATAATCATGTAGAGGTAGTAGTAGTATTGCTGTGTATTCCCGTATCAATAATCATGTACAGGTATTCGTATTATTGCTGTGTTTTCCTGTATCAATAATCATGTACAGGTAGGTATACACAAAGAACAATATCGTTCAGGTAAACATACATTAACAGAATAATTCACATTTAATGTAAGTGAATGAATAAATGGGGTTTTATGATGTACCAACACATTGTAGGTTATTCGCTGCCAACAGGAAGGAGGATTCCAGGTTCACTCTACATGTACAAAAATAACAAATGAACATACAGATTAAAAAAAAAATCACATCAACAAATGAATATGCAGAATGAACCTAGAACCTTAATACCTGCAGAACTGCAGAGTTCCAGCAAATTCTATCGTATTACTCAAATTGTTTCTTTTTACGACATGCATGAGTCACAGTGATCATATTCTTACCATCACTCATATGGCTCCCTTGAACGACACGGGTTGATAACTTAACCACAATAATGAAAATGACAAAAAATGATAAAATGAACATGACACTCATTTGAAGGATTCCTACCCCTCTGCAGAGATCGACAGTGATTCTATTCTTAGCCTTTAATGTAAGTAGGCAGGTGATTTTGTTCTGTATTATATTATATGTACACACAATTGTATATAGGTTTCTGGAACTATTGCCATAATCATGAGATTCTTCATATAGCTGTACATTGTAAATAATATCATAACCTCTATATTGAAAATACAAGCAGTTATGACAATAACATATTAAACCAATTACTGCATATTCAAAGTGGCGACAAATACACACCAACAAATCAAACACGCCATCAAAGGTGGATATGCATACATGTCCAATTGTTCAACTTTACCAAGATAGGTGTGTCAATCCAGCAAATGATTAAATGCAGTTTGTCAGATTTTTTAAAAACATTTTTAATAAGTCATTCTAAACCTCTCTTTCACCAATAAAACTGGGTGTCATAAATACACTGCTCTTGATATTCTTAAAGACAGCCAAGACAGAAAAAAAACTTTCCTGTAAAGGTGATGTGAATCCAAATCATTCTTTCTTAGAAGCAGTGACCACAAACAAAAGTTTGTGAGATGGAGAGACAACTGATGCATCACAGGACCAGTAGTTTAAACTAGATCATCTACTACAACACACCATGGCAACCAACATAAACTACTGATGCATCACAGGACCAGTAGTTAAAACTAGATCATTTACTACAAAATACCATGGCACCCAACATAAACTACTGATGCATCACAGGACCAGTAGTTTAAACTAGATCATCTACTACAACATACCATGGCACCCAACATAAACTACTAATGTACCACAGGACCAGTAGTTTAAACTAGATTATCTACTACAACATACCATGGCACCGAACATAAACTACTGATGTACTACAGGACCAGTAGTTTAAACTAGATTATCTACTACAACATACCATGGCAACCAACATAAACTACTGATGCATCACAGGACCAGTAGTTTAAACTAGATCATCAACTATAACATACCATGGTACCCAACATAAACTACTGATGTACCACAGGACCAGTAGTTTAAACTAGATCATCTACTACAACATACCATGGCACCCAACATAAACTACTGATGTACCACAGGACCAGTAGTTAAAACTAGATTATCTACTACAACATACCATGGCACCCAACATAAACTACTGATGTACCACAGAACCAGTAGTTTAAACTAGATCATCTACTATAACATACTATGGCACCAAACATAAACTACTGATGCATCACAGGACCAGTAGTTTAAAATAGATCATCTACTACAACATACCATGGCAACCAACATAAACTACTGATGTACCACAGGACAATTAGTTTAAACTAGAGTATCTACTACAACATACCATGGCACCAAACATAAACTACTGATGTACCACAGGATCAGTAGTTTAAACTAGATCATCTACTACAACATACCATGGCACCAAATATAAACTACCGATGCATCACAGGACCAGTAGTTTAAACTAGATTATCTATTACAACATACCATGGCATCAAACATAAACTACTGATGTACTACAGGACCAGTAGTTTAAACTAGATCATCTACTACAACATACAATGGCACCCAACATAAACTACTGATGCACCACAGGACCAGTAGTTTAAACTAGATTATCTACTACAACATACCATGGCAACCAACATAAACTACTGATGCATCACAGGACCAGTAGTTTAAACTAGATCATCTACTATAACATACCATGGTACCCAACATAAACTACTGATGTACCACAGGACCAGTAGTTTAAACTAGATCATCTACTACAACATACCATGGCACCCAACATAAACTACTGATGTACTACAGGACCAGTAGTTAAAACTAGATTATCTACTACAACATACCATGGCACCCAACATAAACTACTGATGTACCACAGGACTAGTAGTTTAAACTAGATCATCTACTATAACATACTATGGCACCAAACATAAACTACTGATGCATCACAGGACCAGTAGTTTAAAATAGATCATCTACTACAACATACCATGGCAACCAACATAAACTACTGATGTACCACAGGACAATTAGTTTAAACTAGAGTATTTACTACAACATACCATGGCACCAAACATAAACTTCTGATGTACCACAGGATCAGTAGTTTAAACTAGATCATCTACTACAAAATACCATGGCACCAAATATAAACTACCGATGCATCACAGGACCAGTAGTTTAAACTAAATTATCTATTACAACATACCATGGCATCAAACATAAACTACTGATGTACTACAGGACCAGTAGTTTAAACTAGATCATCTACTACAACATACAATGGCACCCAACATAAACTACTGATGCACCACAGGACCAGTAGTTTAAACTAGATTATCTACTACAACATACTATGTCACCCAACATAAACTACTGATGCACCACAGGACCAGTAGTTTAAACTAGATCATCTACTACAACATACCATGGCTCCAAACATAAACTACTGATGCATCACAGGACCAGTACTTTAAACTAGATCATCTACTACAACATACCATGACACCCAACATGTTTACTGATGTACCACAGGACCAGTAGTTTAAACTAGATCATCTACTACAACATACCATGACACCCAACATAAACTACCAATGCACCACAGGACCAGTGGTTTAAACTAGATCATCTACTACAACATTCCATGGCACCCAACATGACAACACTACATGTGATAGATGATACTAGAGCTGTGCTCAGAGCTAACAATTTACCTTGATTTTAAACACTTAAGATTGGCAACAGAACAGACACTATACTTTGTGATGTTTGTTTGTTTGAACAATGATACTTCAAGATGGTTTTTTTAAAATCTAGTTTCATTTATATGCCATTGAGGGTTAACAGATGATCATTTAACCTAACCAATCTTTTGTGAGATCCTCGAAGCTTAACCAGTACTCAAGCACATTCATCTCTGCTAGTAACTGATAACTTTTCCACTTGAATCAGCCACGGTGAGATGAATGGCAATGAGATGCAATGTCGTATATTATTCATCAAGGAGACTCGCAGGGCAGCAATCCAAACTCATGACCAATGGATTGATAGTAAGATGTGCTAGCGACTGAGCTCACCGAGTATGGTTTTGTATTTAGATAAAATGCTTGACAGCTCCCATTGTTGTCCATTAACCCAAGGTTAGCTAACACATTTAGTACCATTACTGTAAGCAAATCAGACATATTGTTTTGTACATGTCTAATAACCTCAATAAAGACAAAAGACAATTATTTGTCATAGATAGAAACTTCATGTTACTCAATAAGTGTCACATTTTCTTATCAATATCATAGTTAATAAGGTTTAAAATCACTAACATCACATTACATGAGTATGTGGCAGCCAGTTGTGTTGGTGGAGGAACACCTCAGATCATTTACCACACATTACATGAGTATGTGGCAGCCAGTTGTGTTGGTGGAGGAACACCTCAGATCATTTACCACACATAACATGAGTATGTGGCAGCCAGCTGTATTGGTGGAGGAACACCTCAGATCATTTACCACACATTACATGAGTATGTGGCAGCCAGTTGTGTTGGTGGGGAAACACCTCAGATCATTTACCACACATTACATGAGTATGTAGCAGCCAGCTGTATTGGTGGGGAAACACCTCAGATCATTTACCACACATTACATAAGTATGTAGCAGCCAGCTGTATTGGTGGAGGAACACCTCAGATTATTTACCACACATTACATGAGCATGTGGCAGCCAGTTGTATTGGTGGGGAAACACCTCAGATCATTTACCACACATTAAATGAGTATGTGGCAGCAAGCTGTATTGGTGGGGAAACACCTCAGATCATTTACCACACATTACATGAGTATGTAGCAGCCAGCTGTATTGGTGGGGAAACACCTCAGATCATTTACCACACATTACATGAGTATGTAGCAGCCAGCTGTATTGGTGGGGAAACACCTCAGATCATTTACCACACATTACATGAGTATGTGGCAGCCAGCTGTATTTGGTGGGGAAACACCTCAGATCATTTACCACACATTACATGAGTATGTAGCAGCCAGCTGTATTGGTGGGGAAACACCTCAGATCATTTACCACACATTACATGAGTATGTAGCAGCCAGATATATTGGTGGGGAAACACCTCAGATCATTTACCACACATTACATGAGTATGTGACACCTAGCTGTATTGGTGGAGGAACACCTCAGATTATTTACCACACAGTACATGAGTATGTGGCAGCCTGCTATATTGGTGGAGGAACACCTCAGATCATTTACCACACATTAAATAAGTATGTGGCAGCCAGCTATATTGGTGGAGGAACACCTCAGATTATTTACCACACATTACATGAGTATGTGGCAGCCAGCTGTACTGGTGGAAGAACACGTCAATCATTTACCACACATAACATGAGTATGTGGCAGCCAGCTGTATTGGTGGAGGAACACCTCAGATCATTTACCACATTACATGAGTATGTGGCAGCCTGCTGTTTTGGTGGAGGAACATCTCAGATCATTTACCACACAGTACATGAGTATGTGGCAGCCAGCTGTATTGGTGGAGGAACACCTCAGATCATTTACCACATTACATGAGTATGTGGCAGCCTGCTGTTTTGGTGGAGGAACATCTCAGATCATTTACCACACAGTACATGAGTATGTGGCAGCCAGCTGTATTGGTGGAGGAACACCTCAGATCATTTACCACATTACATGAGTATGTGGCAGCCTGCTGTTTTGGTGGAGGAACATCTCAGATCATTTACCACACAGTACATGAGTATGTGGCAGCCAGCTCTATTGATGGAAGAACACCTCAATCATTTACAACACATTACATGAGTATGTGGAAGCCAGCTGTATTGGTGGAGGAACACCTCAGATCATTTACAACACATTACATGAGTATGTGGCAGCCAGCTGTATTGGTGGAGGAACACCTCAGATCATTTACCACACATAACAAGAGTATGTGGCAGCCAGCTGTATTGGTGGAGGAACACTTCAGATCATTTACCACATTACATGAGTATGTGGCAGCCAGCTGTATTGGTGGAGGAACACCTCAGATCATTTACCACACATTACATGAGTATGTGGCAGCCAGCTGTATTGATGGAGGAACACCTCAGATCATTTACCACACAGTACATGAGTATGTGGCAGCCAGCTGTATTGATGGAGGAACACCTCAGATCATTTACCACACATTACATGAGTATGTGGCAACCAGCTGTATTGGTGGAGGAACACCTCAGATCATTTACCACACATTACATAATTATGTGGCAGCCAGATGTATTGGTGGAGGAACATCTCAGATCATTTACCACACATTACATGAGTATGTGACAGCTTGCTGTATTGGTGGAGGAACACCTCAGATTATTTACCACACATTACATGAGTATGTGGCAGCCAGCTGTATTGGTGGAGGAACACCTCAGATCATTTACCACACATTACATGAGTATGAGACAGCCAGATGTATTGGTGAAGGAAGACCTCAGATCCTTTACCGCACATTACATGAGTATGTGACATCCAGATGTATTGGTGAATGGACACCTCAGATCATTTACCACACATTACATGAGTAGAACCATCTTCTTTCCATGAATAAAAAGGGGTAATCTGAGTAGAACCATCTTCATTCCATGAATAAAACTGGGTAATGTTCCAACTTAAAGGTTTTCAAAATGACCATGTCATCTTTTCAGATTTTATGAGAATTATCAGTTGCATTAGTGATGAGTATTTGTACAGGTATATTATACAACATAATATCATAATAAATATATATTCAAACAAGGATGTGTATATACATTTCTATAAATACACCTCTATCAATATGTAACTGTTTTAATATATACATTTGTATTCATAAATGTCATGAAAATTGGAATTTACCGTATTTCACATACAGGTATATGTATACAATTATGTATGCAAGTATATGAATACAATCATGTTTACATCATATAATGTATACAAGTATATATATACACATCATATCATGTATATAGGAATATGTATACAGGAATATGTATACAATCATGTATACAGGTATATGTATACAATCATGAATACAGGTATATGTATACAATCATGAAAACAGGTATATGTATACAATCATGCATATAGGTATATATACATATACAATCATGCATACAGGTATATGTATACAATCATGATTACAGGTATATGTATACAATCATGATTACAGGTATATGTATACAATCATGCATACAGGTAAATGTATACAATCATTCATACAGGTATATGTAAACAATCATGCATACAGGTATATGTAAACAATCATGCACACAGGTATATGTATAATATATCATGTATATATGTACATCATATCATGCATTAATGTATACAATCATGTATAATATATCATGTATATATGTATATGTACATCATATCATGATTTAATGTATACAATCATGTATACAGGTATATGTATACAATCACACATACAGGTATATGTATACACTTATGTTTACAGGTATATGTATACACAATAATGTATACAGGTATATGTACATCATATCATGTATACAGGTATATATATATATATATATATATATATATATATATATATATATATATATATATATATATATATATATACATATACATCATATCATGTATACATGTTTATGTAAATCATATTACGTAAACAGATATATGTACATCATATAATACATGGATGATTATGAAGGCCCAGCAAATAATGAACCTGTAATAAGTTTAAAAAGCAATATACATGTATATAAAAATGTAAAATTTCGAAGTACCTTTAGAAATAATATTTTAAAAATGCACAACATATAGGTGTTAATTATATACACTTTAAAAATGCACAACATATAGGCGTTAATTATATACACTTTAAAATAAAAAATAGAAAAAAAACAACAGAGCCAGGTGAATTATAGACAATATGATCCCTTAGTTTTTGATAAAATTAGATTTCTTCCCTATCTAAGAATTTACCAATTAAAAAACACAATCAATTGAACTCTAATTGGTGTAAACTTATTTTTAGTATAACATGTTCTATTCAATTTACATTATGCATTTTTGTAACCTAGTATTCCACCTATTTATGTCCATTTGTGTTAAGTTTACAATTATTAACACACCTAATAAAACAAGAAAATATCGGTGGAACCAATGGATGCTCCCCAAGTGAGTGTTTGACTCTGTACCATATTCCCTTAGTGCTGATGGCTACTTAGTTGAAAAATACCAAACTGCATAGCAGGAACAATATGTGGCTTTGCACTTGACAGAACTCATTCGCAAAGCATTGAACCGGAACAAAATGACAATATGTGCATCTCCTAGTTAGTTTTACAAAATTAAAACCAGAGGTTGTAGCGAAATAGCGTCATGAAGACAATATGCACATTTGGTAATAATGCATCCTAGCAAGTTTCATAAAATTCCAACCAGAGGTTATAGAGAAATACAGCGGAGAAGAGTTTGGTCACAGAAAGAATGAAAGGGCCACAACTCCATGAAAAATCATAGAACTGGAACACAAACAATGCAAATTTCATAAAATTGCAACCTGAGGCTGTAGAGAAATAGCACAGACAATAATTTGGTCACAGACTCAATGAAAGGGCCATAACTCAATGAAAATCATTGAACCATAACAAAAAGACAATATGCGCATCTCCACTTGGTAGTGACGCATCCTAGCAAGTTTCATAAAATTCCAACATGGGGTTGTAGAGAAATAGCGCAGACAAGAATTTTGTCACAGACAAAATCAAAGGGCCATAACTCTGGAAAAATCATCGAACCGAAACATAAAGACAATATGCGCATCTGCACTTGGTAATGATGCATCCTAGCAAGTTTCATAAAATTCCAACCTGAGGTTGTAGAGAAATAGCGCGGACAAGAATTTGGTCACAGACTCAATAAAAGGGCCACAACTCTGGAAAAATCATCGAACCGGAACACAAAGATATTATGCCCATGTGCACTTGGTAGTGATGCATCCTAGCAAGTTTCATAAAATTCCAACATGGGTTGTAAAGAAAGAGCACGGACAAGAACTTGTTCACAAACAGAATCAAAGGGCCACAACTCAGTGAAAAATCATCAAATAGGAACACAAAGACATTATGCGCATCTCCACTGTGTAGTGATGCATCCTAGCAAGTTTCATAAAATTCCAACATTGGGTTGTAAAGAAATAGCCAGGACAAGAATTTTGTCACAGACAGAATCAAAGGGCCATAACTCCATGAAAAATCACCGAACTGGAACAAAAAGATATGATGCACATCTCCACTTAGTAGTGATGCATCCTTGCAAGTTTCATAAAATTTTTGTTATGTAAATTAAAGTAAGGATACAACATCAACTTTCACCTTATAAACCCAAGTTAGGATACAACTCGCACCATTCAACTTATAAACCAAAGTTGGGATACAACTCACATCATTCAACTTATAAACCCAAATTAGGATACAACTTGCATCTTTATCTTTATAAACCCAAGTTAGGATACAAATTGCATCTTTCATCTTATAAACCAAAGTTAAGATACAACTCACATCATTCAACTTATAAACCAAAGTTAGGATACAACTCATATCATTCAACTTATAAACCAAAGTTAGGATACAACTCATATCATTCAACTTATAAACCCAAGTTAGGATACAACTCACATCATTCATCTTATAAACCCAAATTAGGATACAACTTGCATCTTTAACTTTATAAACCCGAGTTAGGATACAACTCATATCATTCAACTTATAAACCAAAGTTAGGATACAACTCACATCATTCAACTTATAAACCAAAGTTAGGATACAACTTGCATCTTTCATCTTATAAACCCAAGATAGGATACAACTTGCATCTTTCACCTTATAAACCCAAGTAAGGATACAAATTGCATCTTTCACCTTATAAACTCAAGTTAAGATACAACTCGCATCAATCAACTTATAAACCCAAGTTTGGATACAACTTGCATCATTCAACTTATAAACCCAAGTTAGAATACAACTTGCATCTTTCATCTTATAAACCCAAGTTAGATACAATTTGCATCTTTCATCTTATAAACCCAAGTGAGGATACAACTCACATCACTCAACTTATAAACCCAAGTTAGAATACAACTTGCATCTTTCATCTTATAAACCCAAGTTAGGATACAACTTGCATCTTTCATCTTATAAACCCAAGTTAGGATAAAACTTGCATATTTCATCTTATAAACCCAAGTTAGGATACAACTTGCATCAATCAACTTATAAACCCAAGTGAGGATACAACTCACATCACTCAACTTATAAACCCAAATTAGAATACAACTTGCATCTTTCATCTTATAAACCCAAGTAAGGATACAACTTGCATCAATCAACTTATAAACCCAAGTTAAGATACAATTCGCATCCCATCAATCAACTTATAAACCCAAATTAGGATACAACTTGCAGCTTTCATCTTATAAATCCAAGTTAGGATACAACTTGCATCATTCAGCTTATAAACCCAAGTTAGGATACAACTTGCATCATTCAACTTATAAACCCAAATTAGGATACAACTTGCAGTTTTCATCTTATAAACCCAAGTTAGGATAACCTTGCATCATTCAACTTATAAACCCAAGTAACTTGCATCTTTCAACTTAGAAACTCAAGTTAGGATACAAACTCAAAGTTTGGTTTGACATTTCTTGAACAGAACCCTTACATAGAATTCTTGAAGATATTTTACTCATAAACAACAAAAACTAGTGATATCTTGAATATATAAATTACAATTAAGGACATCATAAAAATATAAATAACAATTAATGGTGTATTACAAACATGTTTATAAAAAAAGATAACTGGTGAATAGAAAACAGTTATTGATAAAACAAACATGATAACCATCACAGCTGTTATATTGTCGATTTCTATTATGGCAACCACTGGTAATCTTCCATTATACTGCTCCGTGACATTATACACAATAGGGAGCATTTCAATCCCAATACAAATTATAGTTGTCATACAATTTCATAACAAATAATATGATTAAAACTTTATGTACATGATGAAACAAATCTTATTTCCAAACTTATCCATAACCCTTGGCCACATACACAGAAATCAACAGGTAGGTTAGGTATGCAATATTTTGTATCTATGAAATACGTCATAATTGATATGTTAAAATAAAAAGTCATTTTGATAAATTCATAATTTTGATTAACTTAATTATCTACATCTTTATTGTTCATCTCTCTCTGTGTTTGCTACAATAATATTTAAAACCAAGAGTGAAAATAATACAAATATGTACCTGTTACTCCACGTGGATATATACACAAAGGATAGAATGAATGAATGAATGAATGAATAGGGTTTTACGGTGTACCAACACATTATAGGTTATTCGATGCCAACAGGAAGATTCCAGGTTCACTCTACATGTACAAAAACAACATATTAACATGCAGATTAAAAAAAATACATCAACAAATGAATATGCAGAATGAACCTAGAACCTTGATACCTGCAGAACTGCAGAGTTTCAGCAAATTCTATCATATTACTCAATTTGTCGCTTCTTACGACATGCATGAGCCACAGTGATCCTTTTTCCTGTCACTATATTTATTGATAATGTACTCTATATAGTTAAATTAAAATATATATCCCCTTCTGTTCTTGTAAAATTGAAATTACTTAATATGTAACTCGTCATTCCGAATGAGACGAAAATTATTCAAGATCATTCTGCATGATCGAAATTAGTTTAAACGTCTTAGATTACATACAACTTACAGTTGCCGGTGAATATGAAATATCCATTTGCAAAATGATTAATCTTTTGTGTAACATTTAATCAAGGGATGCAAGTTTCCTAGCCTTGGTTAGACGAAGAATCTGATTGAATTCATTTTTAACAACATATCAGCATCAAGAGTTAATGTAAGATATAATGGAGTGATGCCATTTTTTTTTATCTAGAACTACAAAATTCCACAATGAAATAAGTCTATTGGTCATTGTTTTTGGCATACAAACCCAACTGGCTGAATAGTCATAAATAGATTTTTAATTCTGGGTTTTTTAACGATTTCATATTAATCTACACTGTGGTCTTAATAACCATTTACAAACAATGTATACCCTGAGTCTTGGTTAGCAGAATCACAGTATACAAAATATAAATAATAGATATCTTATATCTAACAAGAGGCCCATGGGCCTTAACGGTCACCTGATTATCAAAAAAAACATTCACATACGTCTATTCAGTCATAAAAAATAATGTTATTTTTCAATTTCTCTTATATAGATTTAGTAAAGTAGCCCCACCCCACAGCGCCAAACTGTGAGACCCAGGTACATGAAATTCACAATTTTATAAAGAACCCATAGTCGTCAATAATCATGCTCACAATTTGTTTCTGAGTGCTTCCTATAATAGTAAGAAGATTCTTAAAGTTTACCTTGAATTTGACTGTTTTTGCCCCGCCCCGCCCCGTCCCTAAGACCACATGCGGGTGGGTACCATAAATTCACATAGGTATTCACAGCAACAACAAATCACACCAAAAAATCATTCACATAAGTCTATTCAGTCCTAAGAATTTTTTTGTCAATTTCTTTTATATAGATTTACTTAAGTAGTCTCCAAGGTTACCTTTAATTCTTTTAGGCCCCACTCCCACAGCCAGACCGTGAGACTCTGGGACATGCAATTCACAGTTTTTATAAGGGACCCATATGTGTTAATAAACATGCTCAACATTTGTTTCAAAGTGCTTCCAATAGTAAGAAGAAGATTTTCAAAGTTTACCTTGAATTTGACTGTTTAAGCCCTGTCCCAAAGGCCCCAGGGGGGTCGAGACCATGCAATTCACAATTTTGAATAACCCTTAGGTACCATAGCTTCATACAACATTTCATTACAATTGAGCTTACATTTTTTCAGAAGAAAATGTGAATTGGTTACAGATGGACGATGCACTACGACGGATAAAAGGCGATCGCAAAAGGTCCTGCTAGACAAAGCCTCAGGTGACCTAATAATGGACAGAAAAGCAGTGGTATTATATACCAAAATATGGCACTTCTCAAGTTATTGCGGTAAACCATAGAAATAAATGTGTAACATATCACAAAATTAGATGCAAAATGTAGCATCTCTCTTACACATTCCTATAAACCAAACAAACATATGTCGAGTTTTCTCTCTGTACCTATATAGGTAAAACGTATCTTTGTCAGGACTCCACTGTAATGCAGTTGTCTGGTTCTAAAAATATATAACAAAAATTAATAAAAATCATGACAAACATATTGTTATCTTTGGAAATTATAGAACTACTTTCAGTTTTAAAACTGTTTTTTTCTGTAAAAAAAAAAAGAGCCAAAATTAAAACAAAATGTCATCAAGCAAATACACAGAATTTCAAATGATAATGCTGGTCAATGACAAATGAGGACAGACACAAGATGTGAAATTAAGTCACATAAAGTCTATATGTGACCTTTGACCTGAGCTGCTGAGCATCATAAGTTAATTATTATACTAATTTATTTCATGCTCAATTGCGAAGAAAGCTAAAAGCTTGTAATTTTAGACCACTCTCATGTTCGCTTTCGATACATGTAAAAGCAGTTTTGAGTGTTGTATGTGAGAGGTCATTGGACAGAACTGGGGAATGTACCCACAACTCTAGCATAAATGGCCAAAACTACATTTATATCCACTGCACTACCGCTCCACTTTAACATCTTTTTATCAACTGAAAGATCAGTTTAACAGTGAGTAACATTTTGTTTTATCACAGACCATATGACAGTTACAGTAAATATTTAAGTCTGAAATGTAGTAAAGATAAGGATGTTCAAGTTTGTTTTGGGACACGATTTTGAAGATATGGTCATAGGGGGAAGACAAGACATGCCATCTAATGTTCAACACGATTTTGAAGATATGGTCATAGGGGAAAGTCAAGACATGCCATCTAATGTTGAACACCATTTCTAAGATATGTTTTTCCGGGAAGTCAAGACATGCCATCAAATGTTGAACACCATTTCGAAGATATGGTCTTAGGGGAAAATTCAAGATTTGTCATCTGTCATTGAACACCATTTTGAAGATAAGTTGTAGGGGAAAGTCAATACTTGTCCTCTGTCATTGAACACCATTCTGAAGATATGGTCCTAGGAAAAAGTAAAGACATGTCATCTGTTGTTGAACACCATTTTGAAGATACGGTCATAGGGAAGAGTGAAAACTTTTCTTCTGTCATTAAACACCATTTTGAAGATATGGTCATAAGGGAAAGTCAAGACATGTCATCTGTCAGTGAACACCATTTTGACAATATACGTCGTAGGAAAACAATTCAACACATGTCATTTGTTGTTGAACACCATTTTGAAGATATGGTCATAGGGGAAAGTCAAGACATGTCATCTGTCATTGAACACCTTTTTGAAGATATGTTCATAGGAAAAAGTAAAGACATGTCATCTGCTGTTGAACACCATTTTGAAGATATGGTCATAAGGAAAAGTCAAGATTTTTCATCTGTCATTGAACACCATTTTGAAGATACAGTCATAAGGGAAAGTCAAGACTTGTCATCTGTCATTGAACACCATTTTGAGATATGTCGTAGGGGAAAGTCAAGACATGTCATCTGTCGTTGAACACCATTTTGATGATATATTGTAGGGGAAAGTCAAGACTTGTCACCTGTCATTGAACACCATTTTGAAGATATGTCATAGGAAAACAAGTCAGCACATGTCATTAGTTGTTGAACACCATTTTGAAGATATGGTCATAGGGGTAAATAAAGATTTGTCATTGAACACCATTTTGAAGATATGGTCATAGGAAAAAGTCAAGACATGTCATCTGTCATTGAACACCATTTTGAAGATACGGTCATAAGGGAAAGTCAAGACTTGTCATCTGTCACTGAACACCATTTTGAGATATGTCGTAGGGGAAAGTCAAGACATGTCAACTGTCATTGAACACCATTTTGATGCTATGTTGTAGGAGAAAGTCAAGACTTGTCATCTGTTGTTGAACACCATTCTGAGGATATGTCATAGGGGAAAGTCAAGACATGTCATCTGTCACTGAACACCATTTTGAAGATATATCGTAGGGAAAGTAAAGATATTTCATCTGTCCTTGAACACCATTTTGAAAATATGGTCACAGCAGTAAGTCAAGACTTGTCATCTGTCATTGAACACCATTTTGAAGATATAGTCCAAGGGGTAAGTCAAGACTTGTTATCTGTTGTTGAACACCATTTTGAAGATATTGTCTTAGGGAAAAGTCAAGACTTGTCATCTGTCTTTGAACACCATTTTGAAGATATGTCATAGGTGAAAGTCAAGACATGTCATCTGTCATTGAACACCATTTTGAAGATACAGTCATAAGGGAAAATCAAGACTTGTCATCTGTTGTTGAACACCATTTTGAAAATATGGTCATAGGGGAAAGTCAAGATTTGTCATCTGTCGTTGAACACCATTTTGAAGATATGGTCATAGGGGAAAGTCAATACTTGTCCTCTGTCATTGAACACCATTCTGAAGATATGGTCATAGGTGAAAATTAAGACTTGTCATCTGTTGGTGGATATGATCATTGGGGAAAGTCAAGACTTGTCATCTGTCATTGAACACCATTTTGAATATATGGTCATAGGCGAAAGTCAAGACTTGTCATCTGTCTGTGAACGCCATTCTGAAGATATAGTCATAGGGGAAAGTCAATACTTGTCATCTGTTGGTGGATATGGTCATAGGCAAAAGTCAAGACTTGTCATCTGTCGTTGAACACCATTCTGAAGATATGGTCATAGGTGAAAGTCAAGACTTGTCATTTGTTGTTTTACACCATTTTGAAGATATGGTCATAGGTGAAAGTCAAGACATCATCTGTCATTGAACATCAATTTGAAAATATGCTGTAGGGGAAAGTCAAGACTTGTCATCTGTCGTTGAACACCATTTTGAAGATATGTTCATAGGGAAAAGTCAAGACTTGTCACCTGTTGTTGGACACCATTTTGAAGATATGGTCAAAGGGAAAGTCAAGAGTTGTCATCTGTTGTTGGACACCATTTTGAAGATATGGTCATAGGGGAAAGTTAAGACTTGACTTGTCATCTGTCATTGAACACCATTGTAAAGATATGTTGTAGGGGAAAGTCAAGACTTGTCATCTGTCATTGAACACCATTTTGAAGATATGGTCATAGGGGAAAGTCAAAACATGTCATCTAATGCTGATCACTGGTGAGAAGTTTCTTCCATAGGTGTTTGTTTGTTGTAAAATTGGAAAACTTTTTGCCAAAACAGAAAGGTTGTGACCTCCTACATTTTGACCAATATTGAAAAGATGATTTTCCATCATATTTATTCATGAAACATCACCAAGTCACAAGGAACAGATTTCTTAAAAAGTATTAGCTATTTGGAAATAGCAATTTGGAATAAAATTACATTTAACTATACAAACTTTAATACTTAAAGGGGGGGGGGTTAATCGGTGGAATAAGGTAAATATGATTTCAACTATTTTATTCACTGGCAAACCGCTCCTTCATAGTGTAAATTAATGAACATTTAGTAATAATAAAATCTTACTATCCTAACACATGAATGCTGAACTGATAGAAGGGAAGTAACCAGTACACGAAAGAGTGAATTTATATCACAGTTATTTTATCTTTAAACGTCTTAATCTATGGAATTTCCAATTTGCTATTTATACAAACAACAAACAAATAAGAAGATTAGGAGTTTTATTTTTATGTCAATTAAACCATTTTCCTGGTGTACAAGAAGTTGGAAAGGAGAATTGATTAATATTTATTTGGTCATACTTTACAGTTCCTGTAAGTATATTAGGTAATTTACACAAATATAAAAAATGAAACTTGTAGTTTTAATTGATATTGTTATGTTTGTATGTAACTGTTGATGATTCACTAGACCTGTTTATATAGTCATGAATTCAATGTAAATTATCCCTCTTACACTCACATGTTCATAATTATTATGTTCTAAATATTCTTTTCTGACCACATTAACTACATAACATTATGCAAATCTCACAATTGATTGTTGAAACATTCTACAGCACCCTCCACTGTTTACATCTTCCAACCCTATTAACTATATATACAAGACTCACCATGGTTGGCGGCAACATTCTATGACACCCTCCCCTGTTTACATGTTCCACCCTATTGACTATATATACAATACTTGCCATGGCTGGGGGAATCATTCTATGACACCTTCTGTTTACATGTTCAAGCCCTTTTACCTACATATACAAGACTCACCATGGCTGGTGGAAACATTCTATGACACCCTCCCCTGTTTACATGTTCCAACCCTATTGACTATATATACAATACTTACCATGGCTGGGGGGAACATTCTATGACACCTTCCAACCCTATTACCTACATATACAAGACTCACCATGGCTGGGGGAACATTCTATGACAACCTTCCCCTGTTTACATGTTCCAGCCCTGTTACCTGCATATACAAGACTCACCATGGCTTGGGGGAACATTCTACCACACCCTCCCCCTGTTTACATGTTCCAGGCCTATTACCTACATATATAAGACTCACCATGGCTTGGGGAACATTCTATGACACCCTCCCCATGTTTACATGTTCCAGCCCTATAACTTACATGTACATATACAAAACTCACCATGGCTTGGGGGAACATGCTCCAACACCATCCCCCTGTTTACATATTTCAACTCTATTACCTACATATACAAGACTCACCATGGCTGGTGGGAACATTCTATGACACCCTCCCCATGTTTACATGTTCCAGCCCTATAACTTACATGTACATATACAAAACTCATCATGGCTTGGGGGAACATGCTCCAACACCATCCCCCTGTTTACATATTTCAACTCTATTACCTACATATACAAGACTCACCATGGCTGATGGGAACATTCTATGACACCCTCCCCATGTTTACATGTTCCAGCCCTATAACTTACATGTACATATACAAAACTCACCATGGCTTGGATGAACATGCTCCAACACCATCCCCCTGTTTACATATTTCAACTCTATTACCTACATATATACAAGACTCACCATGGCTGGTGGGAACATTCTATGACACCCTCCCCATGTTTACATGTTCCAGCCCTATAACTTACATGTACATATACAAAACTCACCATGGCTTGGGGGAACATGCTCCAACACCATCCCCCTGTTTACATATTTCAACTCTATTACCTACATATACAAGACTCACCATGGCTGGTGGGAACATTCTATGACACCCTCCCCATGTTTACATGTTCCAGCCCTATAACTTACATGTACATATACAAAACTCACCATGGCTTGGGGGAACATGCTCCAACACCATCCCCCTGTTTACATATTTCAACTCTATTACCTACATATACAAGACTCACCATGGCTGGTGGGAACATTCTATAACACCCTCCCCATGTTTACATGTTCCAACCCTATTACCTACATATACAAGACTCACCATGGCTGGTGGGAACATTCTCCGACACCCTCCCCTGTTTACATGTTCCGGCCCTATTACCTACATATACAAGACTCACTATGGCTTGGGGTGGGGGGGAACATTCTCCGACACCCTCCCCCAGTTTACATGTTCCAACCCTATTAACTACATATACAAGATTCACCACGGCTATTGCATGTGGGACTATTTCAGACATCCCACTGGCTTATCGAGAGAAGTTACCCCCCTTGATGTCGGTGGTTTTTACTACTTACCTGGCTAAACTGTCATATTTGGTTTACATAGTAACATTTTATTGTTAGAACTTTTTCATTATTAAATTGCCAACCTATTACAAAGTCTAGCCATTAAGTTAAAAATATCACCTTTATCATGATAAAATAAAAATTAAAATAAGATTACGTCTTCTTGCTTCCTTTTTTGATTTTATAACAGCATATATGCTCCTTATATGTTCTGTATAAAAATTACTCAAAACACGGTTTCGACCACTTTAAATATACTATAAACCTTAGTTGCGATTTTTTGCCAACCTATAACAACGTATACGTTCATTGCAAATAAAATTCTCTTTACGATGATATTTTGATATAGAAATATGATAATTGCATCTTGTTTCCATTTTGATTTGATAATGAGACAAAATGTAATTCTGATTTATTTTCTGTATGTTCAATAGGGCGTGCTATTGTACCCAAAACAGCATATTACTGTACCCAATTAAATACAAATTGATAACAAATTCAAATCTTATAAACAGATAATAGAACGGGAGGAAAAATGTTAGCGGTTTTCAAATGTATGTATTTCTCAATTATGCGATGACTTTATTAATTAAATGTAATGGTAATAATTCTTTAAACAACTTAATATTTTTCTTAACTTGTGTACAGTTTTAGTTTATTTTTTTAAAAAAAGATCCTCTCGTATATTGAAGTGGTATTCGTATACTGAAGTGGTATGCAAAACATATTAATCTGTTGTAACATCATAATCAATAAGATATTATAACACAAGGTTCTTAAAAGAAGATGTTAAAAAAGAATTATGGTCAAATACTGTTTTAGGCTTTATTAAAAACACATGCACTAAATAAATATACAGATGTCTGTTTCAAACAAAATTTTATATAATTATATAACCGTAATAATTTTCTTTTAGAAACAGTAACATAAAGTTTAAAATATCATTTAAATATCAGTGCACTTGTTCCGTTAACTCAGAAAGAAATTAGTCTGACTATCAACCCTCGAGTCGTGAATTAGAATCCCCACCCGGCACTATTCTCTGTGAAAAGTGGAGCGCTTAGACCAGTCATAAAGCACCGAACCCATGATCAGAGGGTCGTTGATTCGATCCTCTGCTACGGCTATATGTGGTGTCCTTGAGCAATACACCTTTTCTGCATATACTTAGTACTGGTCATACCCATGAAGACTTCAAGTGTGATTTGCCTAAGTTGTAAGAACTTGTTTCACAATCGAAGAAAAATAAATGAGTTTAAAAAAATAAAGACATTATGCCTCAATGTCATTTTGTCTATTTTATAAGTTATCAATTAACCATAATAATTTTATTTATTTATAGTAACACAAAATAATCAATCTTTATTTATAACAAGAGGGCCAAGATGGCCCTTTATTGCTCACCTGACTGACCTTGAGTCAACCAACATAAGTAGATTATATAATACATGTACGCTCAAAATTCCAGAAAGATGAGATGGGCAAGTAGTTAGAATTTTTATTTGTTTTGAAGGTGAAACAGATGCGTAGAAGGGTTCAAACTTGGTAGAGGTTCACCTATGGTAAATGGCAGTGAAATTACATCAAAATCAGGTCAGTAGATTCTGACAAAAGGCTTTTGAAGTTTTTACTATAGATGCTAAGTCTTCGAACTAAGATAAAAATCCAGTTCCAGCACAAAACTAACCTGTTATGTTTGAGAACGGTTTCAAACTAAAGCATTAGACTAAACTATTGTGCATGAAACAATCCGTAGTTCCAACACAATAAATATTCCTATGAGTTTCAAACACAAGCCTTCCCAAAGTATATCACTTGAAAGAATCTTTGTCGCAGTGCACTCTCCCCCAAAAACATTTAAGCTCCTCCTCCAAGATTTCAAGTACACTTTGACACTGAAAATCTCAAGCAAACTTCTTGCTTTTATGAAACTAGCTAGAAATATGGTATTGCTTTATTATGAACCAGTAAACCATCCCTGTCTGAACCAGAAAAAATCTGACTTTTATATTCAGATAAACACCTATTATAAAAATGGTTCATGATATCTGAATAATATGAATAATATTTCAATCATTGATTATAATTGTATCATTCATCTTTTTATGATGAATTATCTTTTAAAACTTATATCTGGTATAATAAAAGCAAAAAAAAAGTTTATTTAAAGAGTTTATTACTTCTTCTTATAATTGCTGTATACAGACATTTATGCTATAAAACAGGGGGAGTAATTTGACATAGAACTAACCCAACCCCCTGGCTGCCATGTTTTTTGACGAATCAAGATGGCTTGAACAAACTTGGTAGAGAGTCACCCAAGGAACATTTCTGTGAAATTATTTTAAAATTGAGCCAGTAGTTTCTGACAAGAAAATTTTTTAAGCTTTTACTAAAGCTTATATAGTAAACTAACCCCGCTCCCTGCACGCCATGTTTTTTGAGGAATCAAGATGGCTTCAACAAACTTGGTAGAGGGTCACCCAAGGAATATTTCCGGAAATTATATCAAAATTACCCCCAGTGGTTTCAGAGGAGAAGTTGTTAAAAGCTAAAAGTTAACGATGGACGACGGACGACAGACGACAGGCGATCATAAAAGCTCACTTGTGAGCCTTTGGCTCAGGTGAGCTACTAAAATAAACTATATCAAAGTATATCATAATTTGTAAAAAAAAATCATTAAAATCATTAATCTATGTTATATTTTTACACATTAAACTTGATCAAATGATTTAACGTTTAAGTCAAATTCAATAATTTCTTTTTTATACTACACATCAAAATCACCAAAAACGCCCATATCAAAACAAGGACATATATAAGACCTTGTCAAATTGTACCCGAGGGCATATATAACACGTTACGCATACTTAGTTTTAGTGTTAGAGCGGAACGATACCTGTATGTTTTATCGCGGTCTAAGGGAAGTTATTGGATTCATCTCCACTATCATCAAACTGCGCAGGGGCAGTTATCGGATAACTCTTGAGAAATGTCTGAAATAGTCCAGTATGGGGAACATTCTATGACACCCTCCCAATGTTTACATGTTCCAACCCTATTACCTACATATACAAAACTCACCATGACTGGTGGGAACATTCCATGACACCCTACCCATATTTACCTGTTCCAACCCTATTACCTACATATACAAGACACATCATGGTTGGGGGGGAACATTCTATGAAACCCTCACCTTGCTTACATGTTCCAGCCCTATTACCTACATATACAAGACTCACCATGGCTGGGGGAACATTCTATGACACCCTCCCCCCGTTTACATGTTCCAACCCTTTTGACTACATATACAAGACTCACCATGGCTGGTGGGAACATTCTTTGACAACTTCACCTTGTTAACATGTCCCAACCCTATTACCTACATATATAAGACTCACAATGGCTGGGGGGAACATTGTATGACACCCTCCCTCTGTTTACATGTTCCAGCACTATGAACTACATATACAAGACACATCATGGTTGGGGGGAACATTCTATGACACCCTCCCCCTGTTTACCTGTTCTAACCCTATTACCTACATATACAAGACTCACCATGGCTGGGGGGAACATTCTCCAACACCCTCCCCCTGTTTACATGTTCCAACCCTTTTGACTACATATACAAGACTCACCATGGCTGGTGGGACATTCTTTGACAACTTCACCTTGTTTACATGTTCCAACCCTATTACCTACATATATAAGACTCACAATGGCTGGGGGGAACATTGTATGACACCCTCCCTCTGTTTACATGTTCCAGCACTATTAACTACATATACAAGACACATCATGGTTGGGGGGAACATTCTATGACACCCTCCCCCTGTTTACCTGTTCCAACCCTATTACCTACATATACAAGACTCACCATGGCTGGGGGGAACATTCTCCGACACCCTCCCCCTGTTTACATGTTCCAACCCTTTTGACTACATATACAAGACTCACCATGGCTGGTGGGAACATTCTTTGACAACTTCACCTTGTTTACATGTTCCAACCCTATTACCTACATATATAAGACTCACAATGGCTGGGGGGAACATTCTATGACACCCTCCCTCTGTTTACATGTTCCAGCACTATTAACTACATATACAAGACACATCATGGTTGGGGGGAACATTTTATGACACCCTCCCCCTGTTTACCTGTTCCAACCCTATTACCTACATATACAAGACTCACCATGGCTGGGGGTAACATTCTCCGACACCCTCCCCCTGTTTACATGTTCCAACCCTTTTGACTACATATACAAGACTCACAATGGCTGGGGGGAACATTCTTTGACACCCTCACCCTGTTTACATGTTCCAACTCTATTACCTACATATATAAGACTCACCATGGCTGGAGGGAACATTCTATGACACCCTCACCCTGTTTACAAGTTCCAACCCTATTAACTACATATACAAGACTCACCATGGCTGGGGGGGACATTCTCCGTTACCCTCTTCCTGTTTACATGTTCCAGCCCTATTAACTACATACAAAAGACTCACCATGGCTGGCGGGAACATTCTATGACACCCTCCCCATGTTAACATGTTCCAACCCTTTTGACTACATATACAAGACTCACCATGGCTGGCGGGAACATTCTCTGTTACCCTCCCCATGTTTACATGTTCCAACCCTATTAACTACATATACAAGACTCACCATGGCCGGGGGGAACATTCTCCTGCACCCTCCCCTGTTTACATGTTCTAAGTATGCATCTTTGTATATTGCCCTATTTGCTGTTGTGAGACACTGACGGCATAATGCACACTTCTGTCAGAAATAAACATATAGCATGTTAAATTCTCAAATAATTTAAGATAGACAGTTGGCATTTACATATTAAATTTTGTAATGACAATATCACATTTACAACAGAAAGAGAAAGTACATGTTTATCACATGAACAAAATCACAATGATATTGCCTAATGATGTTTTCCTCAGTCATGTGACCTTACTCTCAAAATCACTTACATTGTACCTCTCTTCATGTGGTTTGAGCCAGGCTCATTCTGAAGACAACTTGGGGAAGGCTTACATTTACTTGCTGACGACTATTTCATTCTGGAGTCTTCTCCCATCAAGATACAAAGTGCTATAATATATGTATATACCTGCTGAGAGTGTACGCAAAAAATATGAAAGCACAGACATCTCCTTGTCTGATACCAACATCTCTTCTTCACCTACCATATTATCACAGTTTTCACACTCTGGGAGCATACATCAATCAGAAAACACAGACATCTCCTTTTCTGATACAAACATCTCTTCTTCACCTACCATATTATCACAGTTGTCTTCACACTCTGGGAGCATACAACAATCAGAAAACACAGACATCTCCTTGTCTGATACCAACATCTCTTCTTCACCTACCATATTATCACAGTTGTCTTCACACTCTGGGAGCATACACCAATCAGAAAACATAGATATCTCCTTGTCTGATACCAACATCTCTTCTTCACCTACCATATTATCACAGTTGTCTTCACACTCTGGGAGCATACACCAATCAGAAAACACAGACATCTCCTTGTCTGATACCAACATCTCTTCTTCACCTACCATATTATCACAGTTGTCTTCACACTCTGGGAGCATACACCAATCAGAAAACACAGATATCTCCTTGTCTGATACCAACATCTCTTCTTCACCTACCATATTATCACAGTTGTCTTCACACTCTGGGAGCATACACCAATCAGAAAACACAGACATCTCCTTGTCTGATACCAACATCTCTTCTTCACCTACCATATTATCACAGTTGTCTTCACACTCTGGGAGCATACACCAATCAGAAAACACAGATATCTCCTTGTCTGATACCAACATCTCTTCTTCACCTACCATATTATCACAGTTGTCTTCACACTCTGGGAGCATACACCAATCAGAAAACATAGATATCTCCTTGTCTGATACCAACATCTCTTCTTCACCTACCATATTATCACAGTTGTCTTCACACTCTGGGAGCATACACCAATCAGAAAACACAGACATCTCCTTGTCTGATACCAACATCTCTTCTTCACCTACCATATTATCACAGTTGTCTTCACACTCTGGGAGCATACACCAATCAGAAAACACAGATATCTCCTTGTCTGATACCAACATCTCTTCTTCACCTACCATATTATCACAGTTGTCTTCACACTCTGGGAGCATACATCAATCAGAAAACACAGACATCTCCTTTTCTGATACAAACATCTCTTCTTCACCTACCATATTATCACAGTTGTCTTCACACTCTGGGAGCATACACCAATCAGAAAACATAGATATCTCCTTGTCTGATACCAACATCTCTTCTTCACCTACCATATTATCACAGTTGTCTTCACACTCTGGGAGCATACACCAATCAGAAAACACAGACATCTCCTTGTCTGATACCAACATCTCTTCTTCACCTACCATATTATCACAGTTGTCTTCACACTCTGGGAGCATACACCAATCAGAAAACACAGATATCTCCTTGTCTGATACCAACATCTCTTCTTCACCTACCATATTATCACAGTTGTTTTCACACTCTGGTAGCATACACCAATCAGAAAACACAGATATCTCCTTGTCTGATACCAACATCTCTTCTTCACCTACCATATTATCACAGTTGTCTTCACACTCTGGGAGCATACACCAATCAGAAAACATAGATATCTCCTTGTCTGATACCAACATCTCTTCTTCACCTACCATATTATCACAGTTGTCTTCACACTCTGGGAGCATACACCAATCAGAAAACACAGACATCTCCTTGTCTGATACCAACATCTCTTCTTCACCTACCATATTATCACAGTTGTCTTCACACTCTGGGAGCATACACCAATCAGAAAACACAGATATCTCCTTGTCTGATACCAACATCTCTTCTTCACCTACCATATTATCACAGTTGTCTTCACACTCTGGGAGCATACATCAATCAGAAAACACAGACATCTCCTTTTCTGATACAAACATCTCTTCTTCACCTACCATATTATCACAGTTGTCTTCACACTCTGGGAGCATACACCAATCAGAAAACACAGATATCTCCTTGTCTGATACCAACATCTCTTCTTCACCTACCATATTATCACAGTTTTCACACTCTGGGAGCATACATCAATCAGAAAACACAGACATCTCCTTTTCTGATACAAACATCTCTTCTTCACCTACCATATTATCACAGTTGTCTTCACACTCTGGGAGCATACAACAATCAGAAAACACAGACATCTCCTTGTCTGATACCAACATCTCTTCTTCACCTACCATATTATCACAGTTGTCTTCACACTCTGGGAGCATACACCAATCAGAAAACATAGATATCTCCTTGTCTGATACCAACATCTCTTCTTCACCTACCATATTATCACAGTTGTCTTCACACTCTGGGAGCATACACCAATCAGAAAACATAGATATCTCCTTGTCTGATACCAACATCTCTTCTTCACCTACCATATTATCACAGTTGTCTTCACACTCTGGGAGCATACACCAATCAGAAAACACAGATATCTCCTTGTCTGATACAAACATCTCTTCTTCACCTACCATATTATCACAGTTGTCTTCACACTCTGGGAGCATACACCAATCAGAAAACACAGATATCTCCTTGTCTGATACCAACATCTCTTCTTCACCTACCATATTATCACAGTTGTCTTCACACTCTGGGAGCATACATCAATCAGAAAACACAGACATCTCCTTGTCTGATACCAACATCTCTTCTTCACCTACCATATAATCACAGTTGTCTTCACACTCTGGGAGCATACACCAATCAAAAAACACAGACATCTCCTTGTCTGATACCAACATCTCTTCTTCACCTACCATATTATCACAGTTGTCTTCACACTCTGGGAGCATACACCAATCAGAAAACACAGATATCTCCTTGTCTGATACCAACATCTCTTCTTCACCTACCATATTATCACAGTTGTCTTCACACTCTGGGAGCATACACCAATCAGAAAACATAGATATCTCCTTGTCTGATACCAACATCTCTTCTTCACTTACCATATTATCACAGTTGTCTTCACACTCTGGGAGCATACACCAATCAGAAAACACAGATATCTCCTTGTCTGATACCAACATCTCTTCTTCACCTACCATATTATCATAGTTGTCTTCACACTCTGGGAGCATACACCAATCAGAAAACACAGATATATCCTTGTCTGATACCAACATCTCTTCTTCACCTACCATATTATCACAGTTGTCTTCACACTCTAGGAGCATACACCAATCAGAAAACACAGATATCTCCTTGTCTGATACCAACATCTCTTCTTCACCTACCATATTATCACAGTTGTCTTCACACTCTAGGAGCATACACCAATCAGAAAACACAGATATCTCCTTGTCTGATACCAACATCTCTTCTTCACCTACCATATTATCATAGTTGTCTTCACACTCTGGGAGCATACACCAATCAGAAAACACAGATATATCCTTGTCTGATACCAACATCTCTTCTTCACCTACCATATTATCACAGTTGTCTTCACACTCTAGGAGCATACACCAATCAGAAAACACAGATATCTCCTTGTCTGATACCAACATCTCTTCTTCACCTACCATATTATCATAGTTGTCTTCACACTCTGGGAGCATACACCAATCAGAAAACACAGATATCTCCTTGTCTGATACCAACATCTCTTCTTCACTTACCATATTATCACAGTTGTCTTCACACTCTGGGAGCATACACCAATCAGAAAACACAGATATCTCCTTGTCTGATACCAACATCTCTTCTTCACCTACCATATTATCACAGTTGTCTTCACACTCTGGGAGCATACACCAATCAGAAAACACAGACATCTCCTTGTCTGATACCAACATCTCTTCTTCACCTGCCATATTATCACAGTTGTCTTCACACTCTGGGAGCATACACCAATCAGAAAACACAGATATCTCCTTGTCTGATACCAACATCTCTTCTTCACCTGCCATATTATCACAGTTGTCTTCACACTCTGGGAGCATACACCAATCAGAAAACACAGATATCTCCTTGTCTGATACCAACATCTCTTCTTCACCTGCCATATTATCACAGTTGTCTTCACACTCTGGGAGCATACACCAATCAGAAAACACAGATATCTCCTTGTCTGATACCAACATCTCTTCTTCACCTACCATATTATCACAGTTTTCACACTCTGGGAGCATACACCAATCAGAAAACACAGACATCTCCTTGTCTGATACCAACATCTCTTCTTCACCTACCATATTATCACAGTTGTCTTCACACTCTGGGAGCATACACCAATCAGAAAACACAGATATCTCCTTGTCTGATACCAAAATCTCTTCTTCACTTACCATATTATCACAGTTGTCTTCACACTCTGGGAGCATACACCAATCAGAAAACACAGATATCTCCTTGTCTGATACCAACATCTCTTCTTCACCTACCATACTATCATAGTTGTCTTCACACTCTGGGAACATACACCAATCAGAAAACACAAATATCTCCTTGTCTGATACCAACATCTCTTCTTCACCTACCATATTATCACAGTTGTCTTCACACTCTGGGAGCATACACCAATCAGAAAACACAGATATCTCCTTGTCTGATACCAACATCTCTTCTTCACCTACCATACTATCATAGTTGTCTTCACACTCTGGGAACATACACCAATCAGAAAACACAAATATCTCCTTGTCTGATACCAACATCTCTTCTTCACCTACCATATTATCACAGTTGTCTTCACACTCTGGGAGCATACATCAATCAGAAAACACAGACATCTCCTTGTCTGATACCAACATCTCTTCTTCACCTACCATACTATCATAGTTGTCTTCACACTCTGGGAACATACACCAATCAGAAAACACAAATATCTCCTTGTCTGATACCAACATCTCTTCTTCACCTGCCATATTATCACAGTTGTCTTCACACTCTGGGAGCATACACCAATCAGAAAACACAGATATCTCCTTTTCTGATACCAACATCTCTTCTTCACCTACCATATTATCACAGTTGTCTTCACACTCTGGGAGCATACACCAATCAGAAAACACAGATATCTCCTTTTCTGATACCAACATCTCTTCTTCACCTACCATATTATCACAGTTGTCTTCACACTCTGGGAGCATACACCAATCAGAAAACACAGATATCTCCTTGTCTGATACCAACATCTCTTCTTCACCTACCATATTATCACAGTTGTCTTCACACTCTGGGAGCATACACCAATCAGAAAACACAGATATCTCCTTGTCTGATACCAAAATCTCTTCTTCACCTACCATATTATCACAGTTGTCTTCACACTCTGGGAGCATACACCAATCAGAAAACATAGACATCTCCTTGTCTGATACCAACATCTCTTCTTCACCTACCATATTATCACAGTTGTCTTCACACTCTGGGAGCATACACCAATCAGAAAACATAGACATCTCCTTGTCTGATACCAACATCTCTTCTTCACCTACCATATTATCACAGTTGTCTTCACACTCTGGGAGCATACACCAATCAGAAAACACAGACATCTCCTTGTCTGATACCAACATCTCTTCTTCACCTACCATATTATCACAGTTGTCTTCACACTCTGGGAGCATACACCAATCAGAAAACACAGACATCTCCTTGTCTGATACCAACATCTCTTCTTCACCTACCATATTATCACAGTTGTCTTCACACTCTGGGAGCATACACCAATCAGAAAACACAGACATCTCCTTGTCTGATACCAACATCTCTTCTTCACCTACCATATTATCACAGTTGTCTTCACACTCTGGGAGCATACACCAATCAGAAAACACAGACATCTCCTTGTCTGATACCAACATCTCTTCTTCACCTACCATATTATCACAGTTGTCTTCACACTCTGGGAGCATACACCAATCAGAAAACACAGATATCTCCTTGTCTGATACCAACATCTCTTCTTCATGCTTGTCACTGAAGTAATTGAATAATATACAAAACTAAATGCTTGGACTATCTCCATTATCAACAGTGTAGTTGTAAAAGCTTGTACACTGTAATGTAATACATCATTTGTGATTTAATTTCACACATAAAGACAAAAACTTGAAAATAAAGATTTTGGTCATTCTGAATATTCTACCAGTCTCAAATTTTTATACATTTAGCTGCTCCCTGTCTCATATGAATGTTTCTATTTGAAACAAACATTAAATCATAGGGTCAAGACTGTATACCATTTCATTTCTATGGCAGATACAGCAGATAGCTCTCATAATATCTTATAATCCCTATAATAATCCCTTTTAACCCAAGTCATACAAGAGTTAAGAAATTCTGATCTCTACCAACCTTTCAAATTACATTGTCTTCAATAATTTACAATACCATACCTCATATGGAAGTGGTTATCTACCATTGATGCCACACCCACCAACCGCAGCATGTTGTATACCACATGTTCATACAATCGTCGGTTTCCTGGAAAGTGTCCGGTCGACAGATTGGGTGACATGTTTACCTGTATGATGATTAAAACAGTGTAAAGTTGTGTTTATAACAATCTAGTAATTGTCAACACTTAAATAAAATTAAGATTGAGTGTGTTAACATGCAGAAAGAACAAAACTCAAAATATGCTAGAGCACAACCTGTATAGAAACTAAACACCAAGTATGTTAGCTTACAGATTGTCAACCTTTAGAGAAACTTAACACCAAGTATGTTAGCTTATAGATTGTCAACCTTTATATAAACTTAACACCAAGTATATTAGCTTTCAAATTGTAAACCATTATAGAAACTTTACATCAAGAATGTTAGCTTACAGATTGTCAATCTTTATATAGAAACTCAACACCAAGTATATTAGCTTTCAAATTGTAAACCATTATAGAAACTTTACATCAAGTATGTTAGCTTATAGATTGTCAACCTTTATATAGAAACTTAACACCAAGTATGTTAGCTTAAAGAATGTCAACCTTTATAGAAACTTCACACCAAGTATGTTAGCTTACAGATTGTCAACCTTTATATAAAAACTTAACACTATGTATGTTAGCTTATAGATTGTCAACCTTTATAGAAACTTAGCAGCAAGTATGTTAGATTACAGACTGTCAACTTTTATAGAAACTTAACACCAAATATGTTAACTTACAGATTGTCAACCTTTATAGAAACTTAATACCAAGTATGTTCGATTACAGACTGTCAACTTTTATAGAAACTTAACACCACGTATGTCAGCTTACAGATTGTCAACCTTTATAGAAACTTATGAGCAAGTATGTTAGATTACAGACTTTCAACTTTTATTGAAACTTACACCAAGTATGTCAGCTTACAGATTGTCAACCTTTATAGAAACTTAGCACCAAGTATGTTAGCTTACAGACTGTCAACCTTTATAAAGAAATTTAACACCACGTATGTCAGCTTACAGATTGTCCACCGTTATATAGAAACATAACACCAAATATGTCAGCTTGCAAATTAGTATCAACCTTTACATAAACTTCACACCAAATATGTTAGCTAACAGAATGTCAACCTTTATATAGAAACTCAACACCATGTATGTTAGCTTACAGATTGTTAAACCTTTATAGAAACATAACACCAAGTATGTTAGCTTATTGATTGTCAACATTTATAGAAACTTAACACCAAGTATGTTAGCTTACAGATTGTCAACCTTTATATAGAAACATAATACAAAGTATGTTAGCTAACAGATTGTCAATCTTTATAGACACTTAACACCAAGTATGTTTAATAGCTTACAGATTGTCAACCTTTATAGACACTTAACACCAGATATGTTATCTTACAAATTGTCAAACTTTATAGAAACTTAACACCAAGTATGTTAACTTAGAGATTGTCAACCTTTATATTGAAACTTATCACCAAGTATGTTAGCTTAAAGAATGTCAACCTTTATAGAAACTTAACATCAAGTATATTAGCTTACAGATTGTAAACCTTTATATAAAAACTTAAGGCCAAGCGTGTTAGCTTACACATTAGTATCAACATTTATAGAAACTTAACACCAAGTATGTTAGCTAACAGATTGTCAATCTTTATAGAAACTTAGCAGCAAGTATGTTAGATTACAGACTGTCAACTTTTATTGAAACTTAACACCACGTATGTCAGCTTACAAATTAGTATCAACCTTTATAAAAATTCACACCAAATATGTTACCTTACAGATTGTCAACCTTTAGAGAAACTCAACATCAAGTATGTTAGCTTACAGATTGTCCACCTTAATATAGAAACATAACACCAAGTATGTTAGCTTACCGATTGTCAACCTTTATAGAACCTAAGACCAAGTATGTTAGCTTACAAATTAGTATCAACCTTTATAGAACCGTAACACCAAATATGTTAGCTAACAGACTGTCAACCTTTATAGAAACTTATCACCAAGTATATTAGCTTACAGATTGTCAACATTCATATAGAAACATAACACCAAGTATGTTAGCTTACAGACTGTAAAACCTTTATATAAAAACTTAACACTATGTATGTTAGCTTATAAATTGTCAACCTTTATAGAAACTAAGCAGCAAGTATGTTAGATTACAGACTTTCAACTTTTATAGAAACTTAACACCAAGTATGTTAGCTTACAGATTGTCAACCTTTATAGACACTTAACATCAAGTATGTTAGCTTACAGATTGTCAACCTTTATAGAAACTTTTCACCAAGTATGTTAGCTTACAAATTGTCCACCGTTATATAGAAACTTAACACCAAGTATGTCAGCTTGCAAATTAGTATCAACCTTTACATAAACTTCACACCAAATATGTTAGCTAACAAAATGTCAACCTTTATATAGAAACTTAACACCATGTATGTTAGCTTACAGATTGTAAAAAAATTATATAAAAACTTAACACCAAGTATGTAAGCTTAAACATTAGTATCAATATTTATAGAAACTTAACACCAAGTATATTAGCTTACAGATTGTCAACCTTTATAGAACCATAACTCCAAGTATGTTCGCTTATTGATTGTCAATATTTATAGAAACTTAACACTAAGTATGTTAGCTTACAGATTGTCAACCTTTATATAGAAACATAATACCAAGTATGTTAGCTTACAGATTGTCAATCTTTATAGACACTTAACACCAAGGATGTTAGCTTACAAATTGTCAACTTTTATAGACACTTAACACCAAGTATGTTAACTTACAGATTGTCAACCTTTATATAGAAACTTAACACCAAGTATGTTAGCTTAAAGAATGTAAACTGTTATAGAAACTTAACATCAAGTATGTTAGCTTACAGATTGTCAACCTTTATATAAAAACTTAAGACCAAGAGTGTTAGCTTACGCATTAGTATCAACATTTATAGAAACTTAACACCAAGTTTGTTAGCTTACAGATTGTCAACCTTTATAGAAACTTTACACCAAGTATGTTAGATTACAGACTGTCATATTTTATTGAAACTTAACACCAGGTTTGTTAGCTTACAGACTGTCAACCTTTATATAGAAACTAAACACCAAGTATATCAGCTTACAAATTAGTATCAACCTTTATAGAACTTTCACACCAAACAGATTGTCAACCTTTATAGAAACACAACACCAAGTATGTTAACATACTGGGCCCAGTTGTTCAAAGCTTGGTAAGCTTAACCCTGGATTAAATGAAATTTTGTCACTTCAAAAGTTTCTATACTTAATGCTTTTATGGCAATTTAAATGCCTTTTTAAAAACAAAATTACATATTTTCATAATGTTCGTTAAAATGATAATCTAAAAAGTTATAAATCTAAAAAAATATTGTGATTTTTAAATTTCACTTAACCCAGAAACTTTACACCAAGTATGTTAGCTTACAGATTGTCAACCTTTATAAAGAAACTTAACACAAACTATGTTAGCTTACACATTGGTATCAACATTTTTAGAAACTTAACACCAAGTATATTAGCTAACAGATTGTCAACCTTTATAGAAACTTAACACCAAGTATGTTAGCTTACAGATTGTCAACCTTTATAGACACTTAACACCAAGTAGTTTAGCTTACAGTTTATTGTCAAACTTAAAACCATGTTTGAGTAAAACTGAAGCAGATTAATATAACTCATATTGTTATGTCCGTGACTATATAAAAGGACTTACCTCCATCAGGTAAACTTTGCAATTCTCATCCAACACAAAGTCAAACCTCACCATCTCAAAGAAATTTCTGAAAATTTAAAAATACATGTATATTAAATTTTGTATATATATTATCTGCAGAGATAATGTTACCTTCTTACTCAACGCTCAGTATTTAGACACGTCATAGGACTGTGTGGCCTAGCCCTACTGGTAATGTAAAAGGTTGGGGTACCATGTCAAGTAAAAGGACTTATAAAACATCTTCACAACTGTGTGCCAGGCCCGACTAGCTCAGTCGGTAACATGTCTGACTATCAAGTCAGGGGTTGTGAATTCGAATACCCGCCTAGCAACAATCCCTGTGATGATTGATATACAACATTGTGTCGCATTATCTTTCATCTCTCACTATAGATTAAAGTGAGAAAGTTATCAGTTACTTGCAAAGATTGGGTGTGCTAGAGTGTTGGTAAACGTTTCAGGATCCCAGGACATAGTGGTTATGTTAACTGATCATCTGTTAGCCCTCGATGGCATAAATATGATGCTAAATATTCAATCAATCAATCAATTCACAATAATGACCCAGCCCTAGTATAATGTCATTCTCTATAGATGGTATCATGTCACCTGCCATGTGTTCTTGTATTTCTATTGATGATATGTCACCTACCTTGTGTTCTTGTATTTCTCTATAGATGATATCATGTCATCTACCTCGTGTTCTTGTATTTCACTATAGGTGATATCATGTCACCTACCTTGTGTTCTTGTATTTCTCTATATATGGTATCATGTCACCTACCTTGCGTTCTTGTATTTCTCTATAGATGATATCATGTCACCTACCTCATGTTCTTGAATTTCTCTATAGATGATATCATGTCACCTACCTTATGTTCTTGTATTTCTGTATAGATGATATCATGTCACCTACCATGTGTTCTTGTACTTCTCTATAGATGTTATCATGTCACCTATCTTGTGTACTTGTATTTCTTTATAGATGATATCATGTCACCTACCTCATGTTCTTGTATTTCTCTATAGATATTATCATGTCACCCACCATGTGTTCTTGTATTTCTCTATTAATGATATCAGGTCACCTACATTGTGTTCTTGTATGACCCTATAGATGATATCAAGTCACCTACTGTGTTGTCTTGTATTTCTCTATAGATGATATCAAGTCACCTACTGTGTTGTCTTGTATTTCTTTATAGATGGTGTCATGTCACCTACTTTGTGTTCTTGTATTTCTCTATTGATGATATTATGTCACTTATCTTGTGTTCTTGTATTTTTCTATAGATGATATGTCACCTAACTTGTGTTCTTGTATTTCTCTACAAATGATACCATGTCACGTACCTTGTGTTCTTATATTTCTCTATAGGCGATATCATGACACTTACATTGTGTTCTTGTATTTCTCTATTAATGATATCATGTCACCTACCTTGTGTTATTGTATTTCTCTATAGATGATATCATGTCACCTACCATGTGTCCTTGTATTTCTCTATTGATAATATCATGTCACCTAGCTCGTGTTCTTGTATTTCTCTATTAATGATATCATGTCACATACCTCTTGTTATTGTATTTCTCTATACGTTGTGTTATTGTATTTCTCTATAGGTTATATCATGATAGCTACCTCGTGTTCTTGTATTTCTCTAAAGATGATATCATGACAGCTAGCTTGTGTTCTTGTATTTCTATATAGATGATATTATGACACCTACCTTGTGTTCTTGTATTCCTCTATAGATGGTATCATGACACATATGTTGTGTTCTTGTTTTTCTCTATAGATGATATCAAAACACCTACCTTGTGTTCATGTATTTCTCTATAGATGATACCATGTCACCTACCTCATGTTCTTGTATTTCTCTATAGACGATATCATGTCACATACCTCTTGTTATTGTATTTCTCTATAGGTGGTGTCATGTCACCTACCTCGTGTTCTTGTATTTCTTTATAGATGGTATCATGTCACCTACCTTGTGTTCTTGTATTTCTCTATAGATGATATAATGACACCTACCTTGTGTTCTTGTATTTCTCTATAGGTGGTATCATGACACATACCATGTGTCCTTGTATTTCTTTATAGATGATATCATGACAGCTACATTGTGTTCTTGTATTTCTCTATAGATGGTATTATGACACATACATTGTGTTCTTGTATTTCTCTATAGATGATATCATGACACCTAGGTTGTGTTCTTGTATTTCTCTATAGATGATACCATGACACCTACCTTGTGTTCTTGTATTTCTCTATAGATAATATCATGACACCTACCTCATGATCTTGTATTTCTCTATAGATGGTTTCATGACACATATGTTGTGTTCTTGTATTTCTCTATAGATGGTATTATGACACATACATTGTGTTCTTGTATTTCTCTATAGATGATATCATGACACCTAGGTTGTGTTCTTGTATTTCTCTATAGATGATACCATGACACCTACCTTGTGTTCTTGTATTTCTCTATAGATAATATCATGACACCTACCTCATGATCTTGTATTTCTCTATAGATGGTTTCATGACACATATGTTGTGTTCTTGTGTTTCTTTATAGATGGTATCATGTCACCTGCCTTGTGTTCTTGTATTTCTCTATAGATATTATCTTGTCACCTGCCTCGTGTTCTTGTATTTCTTGTATTTCTCTATAGATGATATTATGACACCTACCTAGGGTTCTTGTATTTCTCTATAGGTGGTATCATGACACATACCTTGTGTTCTTGTATTTCTCTATAGATGTTATCATGTCACCTACCTAGTGTTCTTGTATTTCTCTATAGATGGTATCATGTCACCTACCTTGTGTTCTTGTATTTTTCTATAGGTGGTATCATGACACATACCTTGTGTTCTTGTATTTCTCTTTAGATGATATCATGAAACCTACCTCGTGTTCTTGTATTTCTCTATAGATGATATCATGATTTTCTGTTTTTCCAGGTATATGGTCCTGATGGTTTCATGTATATCATTCCACACTCCTGTAACATTCTTACCTGAAATAGAACCACCAGGTAAATGGTTTAATCTTTATAACTTAAATTTATCCTTGTCAAACTTAATGTTCCTATTATATTAACCAAGTTTAGATATTGCAAAACATTATTTTCTTTAAGGAACACAATTGTAAAAGTTTGTATTAAATCATTTTTCAAAACTTTCAAGATGCGAAGTGTTCATAAGATAATGTTAACATAACATTTAAATATCTGGGTAAATTCATTCCTTTGGGAAAACAATTAACGATCTGACTAAATTCAGGCCTTCTATGAAAACAATTAAAGATCTAGGTAAATTCAGGCCACTGTTGATAACAATTATAGATCTATATAAATTCAGGCCTTTGAGGCAAAAACAATTAAAGATCTAGGTAAACTCAGACTTTGGATGAAAACAATTAAAGATCTAGGTAAATTCAGGCATTTGAGAAAAACAATTATAGATCTAGGTAAATTCAGGCATTTGAGGAAAACAATTATAGATCTAGGTAAATTCAGGCCTTTGATGAAAACAATTTAAGATCTAGGTAAATTCAGACTTTGGATGAAAACAATTAAAGATCTAGGTAAATTCAGGCATTTGAGGAAAACAATTATAGATCAAGGTAAATTCAGGCCTTTGATGAAAACAATTGAAGATCTAGGTAATCTCAGTCCTTTGATGAAAACAATTAAAGATCTAGGTAAACTCAGTCCTTTGATGAAAACAATTATAGATGAAGGTAAATATAGCACCTATTTTATACAGCTCATACATGTTGTTTCAAAATTGACTCTAGTCCAGACTGTATATTCAGTATGTACATACATGTAGCATCATAGTCATACAAGTGTTACCGTGTTTGATCATGTATCTGTTAAATGTCTCCTTGAAACTGTATCCCTTGTTGACATACATGTCCGTCAATGAAGGCATCTGTAGTGAAACATTAGGACTTGAACAGTAATGTGGATAAATAGTGATGTAAAACTCTACATGCTTCTTGAGGAATCTACCAAAATCATTTCTTTTTCAAAACAACCCTCATGAACTGTACTATGACAGTCGTTACTTTAATTGTTATAACATTCAATCTCTTCCTTTAATCACAGATACACAAGCAATAACATTCCATCTCTTTCTTATATCACAGATACACAAGCTGTAACATTCAATCTCTACCTTATATCACATATACACAAGTTATAACATTACATCTCTTTCTTATATCACAGATACACAAGTTGTAACATTCAATCTCTTCCTTATATCACATATACACAAGTTGTAACATTCAATCTCTTCCTCATATCACATGTACACATGTTGTAACATTCCATCTCTTTCTTATATCACAGATACACAAGCTGTAACATTCTATCCCTTTCTAATATCACAGATACACAAGTTGTAACATCCAATCTCTTTCTTATATCACAGATACACAAGTTGTAACATTACATCTCTTTCTTATATCACAGATACACAAGTTGTAACATTCCATCTCTTTCTTATATCACAGATACACAAGTTGTTACATTCCATCTCTTTCTTATATCACAGATACACAAGTTGTAACATTCAATCTCTTCCTTATATCACATATACACATGTGTAACATTCCATCTCTTTCTCATATCACAGATACACAAGCTGTAACATTCTATCTCTTTCTAATATCACAGATACACAAGTTGTAACATTACATCTCTTTCTTATATCACAGATACACAAGTTGTACCATTCAATATCTTCCTTATATCACAGATACACAAGCTGTAACATTCAATATCTTCCTTATATCACATAATACACAAGCTATAACATGCCATCTTTTCCTTATATCACAGATACATAAGCTATAACAGTCAATCTATTTCTTATATCACAGATACACAAGCTATAACATTCCATCTCTTCCTTATATCACAGGTGCACAAGCTATTGACAGAGGCAAAATATGATGTAAGAACAAGCAATGACCAACTTCCAGTCTTTCTTCTGTACAGTTAGTTATGAGTTGAGTTGTTATGTAAGATGAGTTATTATTTAACGTGAGTTGTTATGTAAGGTGAGTTGTTGTGTAAGGTGAAGTGTTATGTAAGGTGTGTTGTAAGGTAAGGAGTGTTGCTATGTAAAGTTTGTTGTTAGATCAGTTGTGTAAGGTGAGTCGCTATGAAAGGTGGGTTGCTATGTAAGGTGAGTTATTATGTAAGTTGAGTTGTTATGTAAGGTGATTTGTTATGTAAGATGGGTTGTTATGTAAGGTGGGTTGCTATGTAAGACGAGTTGTTATGTAAGATGAGTTGTTATGTAAGATGAGTTGCTATGTAAGGTGAGTTATTATGTAAATTAAGTTGTTATGTAAGGTAAGTTGTTATGTAAGGTGGGTTGCTTTGTAAGGTGAGTTGTTATGTAAGATGGGTTGTTATGTAAAGTGTGTTGCTATTTAAGATGAGTTGTTTTGTTAGATGAGTTGTTATGTAAGATGAGTTGCTATGAAAGGTGATTTGCTATGTAAGGTGAGTTGTTATGAAAGGTGATTTGCTATGTAAGGTGAGTTATAATGTAAGACGAGTTGTTATGTAAGGTGAATTGTTATGTAATGTGAGTTATTATGTAAGGTGAGTTGTCAGTTAGATGAATTGTTATGTAAGAGTTGTTATGTAAGGTGAATTGCTATGTAAGGTCATTTGTTATGTAAGGTGAATTGTTATGTAAGGTGAGTTTTTATGTAAGGTGATTTGTTATGTAAGGTGACTTGTTATGTAAGGTGACTTGTTATGTAGGATGAGTTGCTATGTAAGGTGAATTGTTATGTAAGGTAAATTGTTATGTAAGAGTTGTAATGTAAGGTGAGTTATTATGTAAGGTGAGTCATTATATAAGGTGAGTTGCTATGTAAGGTGAGTTGTTATGTAAGGTGAGTTGTTTTGTAAGGTGAGTCACTCAAAATAACATGAGCATGACTACTGGTACGAGATGATTTTGAATATATAGTAAGAACATATTGAAGATAAAACAATACCTCCCACATGGGTGTGTAGTCATCTCTCACAACATACTTGTCCACATCTTCAACATGGAATGGGTAATAGTTCTTGGGGCAAAATCTGCAACATATATGATTAATTATGGGTAATAGTTCTTGGGGCAAAATCTGCAACATATATGATTAATTATGGGTAATAGTTCTTGGGTCAAAACCTGCAACATATATGATGCATTATGGGTAATAGTTCTTGGAGCAAAACTTGCAACATGTATGATATATTATTGATAATAGTTCTTGGGGCAAAACTTGCAACATTTATAATATATATTAAGGATAATAGTTCTTGGGGCAAAACCTGCAACATGTATGTTATATTATGGGTAATAGTTCTTTGGGGAAAAATATACAATATACATAATGTATTATAGGTAATAGATCTTGGGGACAAAATCTGCAACAGATACGATATATTACTGATAATAGTTCTTGGGGCAAAACCTGCAACATTTACAATATCTTATGGGTAATAGTTCTCAGGGAACTTCATCTGCAACATATATGGTATATTATGGTTAATAGTTCTTTGGGCAAAATCATCTGCAACATATATGGTATACTATGGGTAAAAGTTATTTTGGCATAATCATCTGCAACATAATTATATGGTTTATTATAGGTAATAGTTCTTTGGGCAAAATCATCTGCAACATATATGGTACATTATGGGTAATAGTTCTTGGGGTAAAATCATCTGCAACATATATGGTATATTATGGGTAATAGTTCTTGGGGCAAAATCATCTGCATTATATATGGTATATTATAGGTTACGTAATAGTTCTTGGGGAAAAATCATCTGCAAAATATATGGTATATAATCGGTAATAGTTTTTATGGCATAATCATCTGCAACATAATTATATGGTATGTTACGGGTAAGCGTTCTTGAGGCAAAATCATCTGCAACATATATGGTACATTATTTGTAATAGTTCTTGGGGCAAAATCATCTGCAACATATATGGTACATTATGGGTAATAGTTCTTGGGGCAAAATCATCTGCAACATATATGATATATTATGGGTAATAGTTTTTGTGGCAAAATCATCTGCAACATAATTATTTGGTATATTATGGGTAATAGTTCTTGGGGCAAAATCATCTGCAACATATATGGTACATTATTGGTAATAGTTCTTTGGGCAAAATCATCTGCAACATATATGGTACATAATGGGTAATAGTTCTTGGGGCAAAATCATCTGCACCATATATGGTATATTATGGGTAAAAGTTCTTGTGGAAAAATCATCTGCAACATAATTATATGGAATATTATGGGTAATAATCCTTGGGGCAAAATCATCTGCAACATATATGGTATATTATGGGTAATAGTTCTTGGGGGCAAAACCTGCAACAAATATGGTATATTACTGGTAATAATATTTGGCTGCAACATATATGATAGATTATGGGTAATAGTTCTTAGAGCAAAATCATTTGCAACATATATGGTATATTACTGGTAATATTTCTTGGCGTAAAATCTGCAACATATATGGTATATTACTGGTAATATTTCTTGGCGCAAAATCTGCAACATATATGGTATGTTATGGGTAGTAGTTCTTGAAGCAAAACCAGCAACATATTGATATATTATGGAAAATAGTTCTTAGAGCAAAATCATTTGCAACATATATGGTATATTATTGATAATAGTTCTTGGAGCAAAGTCATCTGCAACATATATGGTATATTATGGGTAATAGTTCTTAAGGCAAAATCATCTGCAACATATATCGTATATTATGAATAACAGCTCTTTGGGCAAAATCATCTGCAGCATATATGGTTTACTATGGGTAAAAGTTCTTGGGGCAAAACCATCTGCAACATAATTATATGGTATATTATGGGTAATAATCCTTGGGGCAAAACCATCTGCAACATATATCGTATATTATGGATAATAGTTATTGAGGCAAAGTCATCTGCAACATATATGGTATATTATGGATAATAGTTCTTTGGGCAAAACCATCTGCAACATATATGGTTTACTATGGGTAAAAGTTCTTGGGGCAAAACCATCTGCAACATATATGGTATATTATGGGTAATAGATCTTGGGGCAAAAGCTACAATGTGCATGACATACCTTTTTGTCAATATCTGTTATGACGGTAATTATGTATATGATGTATGGTTAATAGTTTTTTGGTAAAATCAAATATATATGGATATTGATAGGAACAAAATCTGCAATTAATATAAGTAAAATATAAATCTTCCATAAAACATGTTAATAGTAATTATTTACTATTGCCTTATTGTTGTCACATATAAACTATATATATATATATATCTTTGATTAATTTTTATAATCAATTTAAGCTTATTTTCACAAATTACTACTTTGGTACAATACTAACTGAATCATCTTTTATACTGACTTAAGCATATTTGGCTTAAATGTTTTCTTGACCATGTTTGGGATTGATTGTATAAATGAGAAAATACCTGTTTTGTACGATAGCATTATTTCTTCTTTCATTGATGTAATATAGTATTTTTTTTATTGCAGGTGCACAAAATAACTGATTTTATACTCATGTAAGTGATCTACATATGTTATATCAAAGTCATCAGTAAGTGTTCAAAACTAATGAAGGAATAACATTGACAGTATCTGTTACAAATTATGTCAACAAACACACAATATAACCTATGATGGAGGAATCACATCATCTGTAATTGTCAACAAACACACAATATAACCTATGATGGAGTAATCACATCATCTGTGATTGTCAACAAACACACAATATAACCTATGATGGAAGGATCACACCATCTGTAATTGTCAACAAACACACAATATAACCTATGATGGCAGGATCACACCATCTGTGATTGTCAACAAACACACAATATAACTTATGATGGAGGAATCACATCATCTGTAATTGTCAACAAACACACAATATAACCTATGATGGAGGAATCACATCATCTGTGATTGTCAACAAACACACAATATAACTTATGATGGAGGGATCACATCATCTGTAATTGTCAACAAACACACAATATAACTTATGATGGAGTAACCACATCATCTGTAATTGTCAACAAACACATAATATAACCTATAGTGGAGCAATCACATCATCTGTAATTGTCAACAAACACATAATATAACCTATAGTGGAGCAATCACATCATCTGTAATTGTCAACAAACACACAATATAACTTATGATGAAGGGATCACATCATCTGTAATTGTCAACAAACACACAATATAACTTATGATGGAGGGATCACACCATCTGTAATTGTCAACAAACACCCAATATAACTTATGATGGAGGAATCACATTATCTGTAATTGTCAACAAACACACAATATAACTTATGATGAAGGGATCACATCATCTGTAATTGTCAACAAACACACAATATCACTTATGATGGAGGGATCACACCATCTGTAATTGTCAACAAACACATAATATAACCTATGATGGAGGAATCACATCATCTGTAATTGTCAACAAACATGCAATATAACCTATGATGGAGTAATCACATCATCTGTGATTGTCAACAAACACACAATATAACCTATGATGGAAGGATCACACCATCTGTAATTGTCAACAAACACACAATATAACCTATGATGGCAGGATCACACCATCTGTGATTGTCAACAAACACACAATATAACTTATGATGGAGAAATCACATCATCTGTAATTGTCAACAAACACACAATATAACCTATGATGGAGGAATCACATCATCTGTGATTGTCAACAAACACACAATATAACTTATGATGGAGGGATCACATCATCTGTAATTGTCAAAAAAACACACAATATAACTTATGATGGAGTAATCACATCATCTGTAATTGTCAACAAACACATAATATAACCTATAGTGGAGCAATCACATCATCTGTAATTGTCAACAAACACATGATATAACCTATAGTGGAGCAATCACATCATCTGTAATTGTCAACAAACACACAATATAACTTATGATGAAGGGATCACATCATCTGTAATTGTCAACAAACACACAATATAACTTATGATGGAAGGATCACACCATCTGTAATTGTCAACAAACACACAATATAACTTATGATGGAGGGATCACATCATCTGTAATTGTCAACAAACACACAATATAACTTATGATGGAGGAATCACACCATCTGTAATTGTCAACAAACACATAATATAACCTATAGTGGAGCAATCACATCATCTGTAATTGTCAACAAACACACAATATAACTTATGATGGAGGGATCACATCATCTGTAATTGTCAACAAACACACAATATAACTTATGATGGAGGGATCACACCATTTGTAATTGTCAACAAACACACAATATAACCTATGATGAAGGAATCAAACCATCTGTAAATGTCAACAAACACACAATATAACCTATGATGAAGGAATCACATCATCTGTAATTGTCAACAAACACACAATATAACCTATGATGAAGGAATCACACCATCTGTAAATATCAACAAACACACAATATAACCTATGATGGAGGAATCACACCATCTGTAAATGTCAACAAACACACAATATAGCCTATGATGGCATAATACCACCATTGCAAAAAGGAAGTGCTTCTGTGGGGTAGTCGCATGATGGCGGTTATAAATAATCCTCATTTCTTCTTCTTTAAAAATGCATTTTCCGTATTTTAATGCTCATTTTTTTATTTGAATGACATTATTGATGTATTATGAACATTTTGATAGCATTGTCATTTTTGAATTGTGAATTTAGAAAAAAAAATTGATGCTTGGAAATTTGGGTATGAAAACATGATTTCGAAAGTCTACTATCACTTTGTCACCAGTGTACACACTGAGCAGAAAAAAAATCTCTTATATGACACATGACCCCTACTTTTCTCATCATATTTTGATAGTGCAGAAGTTGACAAACAGTAAAATGTAGGTTTCACTTCTTTCATTTGTGATTCTCTATGAATGACATGCCTTCAAACTTTTATTATTTACTATAGAATAAAGAACAAAAATCAATGGTGGGGTTACACCTGATGGAGGAACCACACCATCTGTAATTGTCAACAAACACGCAATATAACCTATGATGGAGGAATCACACCATCTGTAATTGTCACCAAACACACAATATAACCTATGACGGAGGAATCACACCATCTGTAATTGTCAACAAACACGCAGTATAGCCAATGATGGAGGAATCACACCCATCTGTAATTGTCAACAAACATGCAATATAACCTATGATGGAGGAATCACACCATCTGTAATTGTCACCAAACACGCAATATAATCTATGACAGAGGAATCACACCATCTGTAATTGTCAACAAATACGCAATATAACCTATGACGGAGGAATCACACCATCTGTAATTGTCAACAAACACACAATATAGCCTATGACGGAGGAATCACATCATCTGTAATTTTCAACAAACACGCAATATAGCCTATGACGCAGGAATCACATCATCTGTGATTGTCAGCAAACACGCAATATAACCTATGACAGAGGAATCACATCATCTGTAATTGTCAACAAACACATAATATAACTTATGACGGAGGAATAACATCATCTGTTATTGTCAACAAACACACAATATAGCCTATGATGGAGTAATCACATCATTTGTAATTGTCAACAAACACACAATATAGCCTATGATGGAGTAATCACACCATCTGTAATTGTCAACAATCACGCAATATAACCTATGACGGAGGAATCACATCATCTGTTATTGTCAACAAACACACAATATAGCCTATGATGGAGTAATCACATCATTTGTGATTGTCAACAAACATCAACAAACATGCAATATAACTTATGATGGAGGAAGCACACCATCTGTAATTATCAACAAACATGCAATATAACCTATGAAGGAGGAATCACACCATCTGTAATTGTCAACAAACATCAACAAACATGCAATATAACCTATGATGGAGAAATCACATCATCTGTAATTGTCAACAAACACGCAATATAACCTATGATGGAGGAATCACACCATCTATAATTGTCAACAAACACGCAATAGAACCTATGATGGAGTAATCACACCATCTGTAATTGTCAACAAACACACAATATAGCCTATGATGGAGTAATCGCATCATTTGTGATTGTCAACAGACATCAACAAACATGCAATATAACCTATGATGGAGGAATCACACCATCTGTTATTATCAACAAACACACAATATAACCTATGATGGAGTAATCACATCATCTGTAATTGTCAACAAACACACAATATAACCTATGATGGAGGAATCACATCATCTGTAATTGTCAACAAACACGCAATATAACCTATGATGAAGGAATCACACCATCTGTAATTATCAATAAACACGCAATATAACCTATGATGGAGGAATCACATTACCAGTATTCTACAACAGTCTCTAAGGCTCTAGATGCCCTTGGTTATAGTTATAAAATTATCATGATCAGACAAACAGGATGGGAGAAATTTATGAAAAGATTGCATAAATGGTTACATAATTTTGAAATGTTATCTATAGTAGCTGGCAGTAAGGCTGAGGGCATTACTTCTTTGTTTGAGAATGATCTTGATGTAATGGGATCTCTAAACAATGCTGTATGTTGTGAGGATGTCCAGGAAGTAGACCAAGATAGATACAAGGCTGTATTTGTGATGGACAGAGACAATGTGGCTCCAGGATATACCAGACTGAGACATGCTGACTTCAGCAAGGTCAGGAGGTTATACAGAGAAGATTCATTGAGATTAGTCGAAGCTACATTCCAGAATAAGAATGGTGATTTCCTCCTGTCAAGTGAACACTTGGTTCACCGTGCCTTGGTTGAAGGTGGTGCAGCTTGTCAATCAGGTCCAGCAGTAACAAAGGCTGAAAAACTTGCTTATTGCAAACGCATACAATATGATATTGATGTTGTTTTTGCCATGCCGTGCAAGAGCAAAAGGATCCTCCAGTCATTGATTTCTCGCCCACGACATCATGACTGGCCATCAAGTGAGGTAATCCAGGAGATATCAACAATGGACGGACACGTGGTACCAGTTGGGTTTAAAGGTTCAGACAAACAGTATGAAGAATGGCGTATCTGCTATACTCTAGCAGAGATACGACTTGTTAAGTCCTTCAATGAAACTCAGCTGAAGTTGTATGTCCTCCTGAAGACTGTGGCCCAAAAATTGCTGAAACCAACGTGTCCTGCTATCACATCATACATTATAAAGAATCTTATGTTTTGGATGTCAGAGCTATGTTCCTCAAATTGGTTCACACTGGAGAATCTAACGGGTCTGCTGATGCTCTCACTGAGGTTCCTGTGGAATCTTGTGAACACAGAATGTCTGAGGAGCTACGTGATTCCAGCAAGAAACTTGTTTGCTGGTAAACTGGAGCAGCAACATAAACAAGAGTTGTTAGACTAGATATCATCCCTTGTCAGAGAAGGACCAATATTTATCTTACAGCGTCCAGAACTTCATGTTCTTAGAAGCAAAATAGTACAAGTGATCAAGTACCAAGAACTTGCTTTGCGTGAACAACACAACAGAGAGCAGACACAGAATTTATGTTTCCAGTTTTTTTTAGGTATGTTTGTCATTGCAGAATACAGTATTTACCGTGGGTTGTTGCAGAATACATTTAGACAATGCTTTTATGGTAACATGACACTATCAGAAGTAATAAAAAACACTAACGCTGTATTTATAGGGATGATAATGGGTCAGTACTATTAAAAGATACATGTAATTAATATGTTCTCAGTAGCAGGATGGCTCAGGAATAGAAAACATTTGAAAAAAGGGTAATTGTTGAAACGTTGTTCTTTACAATAAAATTTGTGACTGCTGTAAAAATGACCTCTGTAAATACAATGGACTTATAAATGTTGTTGGAATTCCTGTTTAGCAAATACAATTAAGAAAGGAATAAAATGTTTCAATACTTCAAGAAAACAAGAAAATATTGGTGGAACATTGGATGACCCCCAAGTGAGTGTTTGACTCTGCACCATATTCCCTTAGTGTTGATGGCTATATACCAAACTGCATAGCAGGAACAATATGTGGCTCTGCACTTGACGGAACTCATTCACAAATCATTGAACAGGAACAAAATGACAATATGCGCATATCCTAGTTAGTTTTACAAAATTATAACCAGAGGTTGTAGGGAAATATTGTCATGAAGACAATATGCACATCTCCACTTGGTAATCATGCATCCTAGCAAGTTTCATGAAATTCCAACCAGAGAAATAGAGCGGAGAAAAATTTGGTGACAGTCAGAATGAAAGGACAATAACTCCATGAAAAATCATCCAACCGGAACACAAACATAGTAAAAAATTTAATAAAATTCAAACCTGATGTTGTAGAGAAATAGTGTAGACAATAATGTGGTCACAGACTCAATGAAAGGGCCATAACTCCATGAAAAATCATCGAACCAAAACACAAAGACAATATACGCATCTGCACTTGGTAATGATGCATCCTGGCAAGTTTCATAAAATTCCAACCTAAGATTGTAGAGGAATAGCGCAGAAAAGAATTTGGACACAGACTCAATAAGAGGGCCATATCTCCATGAAAAATCATCGAACCAGAACACAAAGACAATATGCTTGGTAAAGATGCATCCTAGCAAGTTTTATAAAATTCCAACCTGATGTTGTAGAGAAATAGTGTAGACAATAATTTGGTCACAGACAGAATCAAAGGGCCATAACTCAATGAAAAATCATTGAACCACAACACAAAGATATTATGCACAGCTCCACTTGGTAGTGATGCATCCTAGCAAGTTTCATAAAATTCCAACGTGGGGTTGTAGAGAAATAGTGCGGACAAGAATTTGGTTACAGACAGAATCAAAGGGCCATAACTCCATGAAAAATCATCGAACCAGAACACAAAGAAAATATGCTCATCTGCACTTGGTAATGATGCATCCTAGCAAGTTTCATAAAACTCCATTCTGAGGTTGTAGAGAAATAGCGCGGACAAGAATTTGGTCACAGACAGAATCAAAGGGCCATAACTCCGTGAAAAATCATCTAACCGGAACACAAAGACAATATGCGCATCTGCACTTGGTAATGATGCATCCTAGCAAGTTGAAAGGGCCATAGCTCAATGAAAGGGCCATAACTCTGTGAAAACTCATTGAACTGGAACACAAAGACAATATGCACATCTCCACTTGGTAGTGATTCATCCTAGCAAGTTTCATAAAATTCCAACATGGGGTTGTAGAGAAATAGCGTATACAATAATTTGGTCTCAGACTCAATGAAAGGGCCATAACTCCATGAAAAATCATCAAACCAGAACACAAAGATATTATGCACATCTCCACTTGGTAGTGATGCATCCAAGCAAGTTTCATATAATTCCAACCAGAAGTTGAAGAGAAATAGCCCGGACAATAATTTGGTCGCACAGACGAAGCGGCAACTATATGCTTCCCCCCTTTGGGGGAGCATAAAAATTGCTATTGCTGTGACATACTTTAAGTGAAAATAATTAACTTTTTTCAATGAATGCTTTTGAAAACTAAAACAGACTATTTTTCCTTTAGGTGTGATGTAATTTGTATTTCATTTCACATTAAGCTAGTTTTTTTGTCAAATTGTCATATACAATGTACATGTACTTAATTAGGCATTTCATTGTAGCTATGTGTTTGGGTTGTTACCATTATCTCTTAACATCATTTTTACTATATATGCAAAACCATATCACATTTGCATGTTTCACAGGTTAATGAAAGTACTATATATGATAATAGGGATAAACATCTGAATTATGTTATGTTTCCGATTAATATTTTTCTACATTTATTTCTGCTTCAACTCTGGTTATCAAGCAAACCTGTATGTTTAATTAAGATCTGATCAATAAAGAAAGTTGGTATGTTGTAAACAGATCAAATAATGGAATGTTTAACAATTTTTACCAGACCCTTTCAGCTGGGTTGGTTTCAATATTAGTCCTTGAATACCATATGGGTATAAAGTTTTGAAGGTAAACGGAGATTATGACAAGGTGTTGTTCTAGTTTCTTTATACTTGTCGAGTTGTCAATTGTATCAATTTTGAGTTTGTATTTGTAACTGTTCAGTGATTGGTCAGTATTAACCAGTTTGAGAGGTATGTTGCTGCTGGGATGCTGATATTTGCTATCATTTGTGCCATTGATTGTTTTGGTGGCAAGTTTAAAATTACCCGTTTGTTTACTCCTGGTTTGAATGTAAAGATTTTATTTCGATTTTTGATGAACTAGAAATAAAATGATGTTTAAACTCATAAAAATGATGTTCTAAGTTGGCAATTATATTTATTTAAACACCTTTTTGAGGTGTTTGTTCATTTGATGTACAATGACTAGAGGTTGGTACCGCGAAAAGAAAGTACATGTACCACTGTATACCACGTTTCATTTTTGCAAATATACAACAGTCAAAATTATTCTTTTGTTTTTTAAAACAAGGTTCATTAACAGGAAAGTACAGTGCTATGTATAGAAGTCAAAAGAAAACATAATTAAGTAATAGAACTAACAAATGGATTTTGCACATTGGTTATTGGCGATATCCTAATCATCTGCCATTTTGCAGATGATATCACTTGTGAGGATTTATTTTTGATATTAACATTAACTAAGTAAAACTGGTCTGACAATGCGTTAATTTTACAATTAAGACAACTTAAACTTTAAAATGATGAAATATTACTTTTTTACTTCAACAAATACAAAAACACATTTTCTTTTCAATAATTTCCGTAAAAAAAAAATTAATGCCTTTGTCAAGGAAATTGCCGAAAAAAACAATACTTCATAAAAAGATTGCTGTATGTACTGGCGCCACTAAAAGTCATGATATACGAGTTTTACCAAGCAGCTCTAACAATGACATAATAATGAATATTTTTTAATAATTAAATGACAATATCACTCACTTTTTGCACAATCAAGTGCATGAAAATCAAATACCAAAAATGTGCAGAGGATATTTTATATATATACTTTAATGCCATTAAAAGCACAAGTATGGGTATTATATCTAATCTAGATATGACACGAATGATATCCAAGACAAAACTTTCTTACATTGCTTTTCAATCTTTATTCTAACAATTTCATCACTTTAAAACATAAATTTAACATTTTAATTTTGGTCAACATTAGAGGAATAGTTAACAAGAGTTGTCAGAAGACAACAAAGCTCTCCGATGGGATAAAACTCACCACCAATGCAAAGATTGAGATTGGAGGCGAACACCAAAACTTAAACGCATCTAAACGCAAAAGTTTAACCTGGGTGTCTACAGACAAAAAATTAAGTATTAAAGGGCCATAACTCTGCCAAAATGCAACCCAGAGTTATGGTTCTTGTCTCTGTGTGTTTCAGTGATGATGGTGAACACACATGCGAAGTTTCATTCATATCCAATGAGTGGTTGCATAGATATCTTACCTGATAAAACTTTAACCTGAAAAATTAAGTCAAAAAAGGGCCATAACTGTGCCAAAATGCAACCCAGAGTTATGGTTCTTGTCTGTGTGTGTTCCATTGATGATGGTGAACACACATGTGAAGGTTCATTCACATCCAATGAGTGGTTGCATAGATATCTTAAACTTAAACGCAACTAAACTCAAAGTTTAACCTGGGTGTCTAAGTCCAAAAAGGGCCATTACTGTGCTAAAAAGCAATCCAAAGTTATGGTTCTTGTCTCTGTGTATTCCATTGATGATAGTGAACACACATGTGAAGGTTCATTCACATCCAATGAGTGGTTGCATAGATATCTTAAACTTAAGCGCAACTAAACTCAAAGTTTAACCTTGGTGTCTAAGTCCAAAAAGGGCCATAACTGTGCCAAAATGCAATCCAGAGTTATAATTCTTGTCTCTGTGTGTTCCATTGATGATGGTGAACACACATGGAAAGTTTCATTGACATCCAATGAGTGGTTGCATAGAAAACTGAAACTTAAACGCAAAAGTTTAACCTGGGTGTCTACAGACGTCGACGACGACAATGACGACATTGGAGTCATGACAATAGCTCTCCTTGGACTTCGTCCCGGCGAGCTAAAAAATTACATCAGATCTGAATTAGAAATTAAATTTAATATTCAAAAATTGTGTTTTTAATGGTGTTTAGTATATATAATAAATATGCCTACACTTTTACCAAATAGCAACAAAATGAAGTAGAGTATATTTACCTGAATAACGCATCATCATCCACAATGTAAACTCGGAGAGGGTCTAAAGATGTCAAAATAGTGTATACTCCAATATCGAACTTCCTGTAATAGAGAAATAACAAGTGTGGTCATTTCTTGGAAAGAGCATATCATTATTAATACATTGTTTATTATTTGTATTTTATTGCAAGGTCTAGATCCCTTTAAACCCTTTTAACTGAAATATATGTTTTTGATGCTAGATATTGTTACTGCTATTATATTTAGCTCTTGTAAAATCATCTCGAATTAAAAACATAAATTACAGTTCGAAGCAAAATTTCAAGTAAATTAGTTGTTTCATAAATAACTAAACATTGTTTTGGTAGGGCAATTACAATATTAAAAGAACAAATAAGAATAGTTACTATATTTTTAGTTAAATATATTTTTGTGCCACTAGAAATGTCTTGTTAAAAGACTGGATGGAATGTGTTTAATGAAACCAATATATCCATGTTTTTATTAATACCACAACACTTTATTATCTGGATCAAGGAACTCTCAAATTCCTTGTCTGGATCTTCTTTTTGAAATCACTGACAACATTAACAATATTATAAAACGTCTTGTTTACTTTCACCATCTTAAACAAACAACCATCACCATTTATGATTGTGTCGATCTCGTTTTTCAGATAAATTATCTTTCACTATATAAAGCTCCTGATGCAAATGTATTTATCATTTGATGTCAACACATGTGATATAAATCCATTATACTTTTTAAATTAAATGTGATAATTTAAAGCAAACTTTTCTCAATTACCAGCTTTCAAATTTACAGATATATGACCTCCCTTCAAATTAAATGTAACTGTAGAGAGATTACCTCCCTTCAAATTACATGTTCCTATAGAGAGATAACCTTCTTTTACATTACGTGTAACTGTTGAGCAATTACCTCCCTTCAAATTACATATACCTGTATAGAGATTACCTCCCTTCAAATTAGACATAACTTGTATAGAGACAACCTCCCTTCAAATTGCATGTAACTGGTATAGAGATTACCTCCCTTCAAATTACATGTAACTGGTATAGAGATGACCTTCCTTCAAATTACATGTAACTTGTATAGAGATTACCTCCCTTCAAATTAAATGTAACTTGTATCGAGATGACCTCCCTTCAAATTACATGTAACTGTATAGAGATTATCACCCTTCAAATTACATGTAACTGGTATAGAGATGACCTCCCTTCAAATTACATGTAACTGTAAAGAGATTACCGTCCTTCAAATTACATGTAACTGTATAGAGATTACCTTCCTTCAAATTACATGTAACTGGTATAGAGATGACCTCCCTTCAAATTACATGTAACTGTATAGAGATTATCACCCTTCAAATTACATGTAACTGTATAGAGATTACCTTCCTTCAAATTACATGTAACTGGTATAGAGATGACCTTCCTTCAAATTACATGTAACTTGTATAGAGATACCTTCATTTAAATTACATGTAACTGTATAGAGATGACCTTCCTTCAAATTACATGTAACTGTAGAGAGATTACCTTCCTTCAATTACATATAACTGTAGAGATAACATCCCTTCAAATCACAAGTTACTGTATAGAGATAACCTCCCTTCAATTTACATGTAACTGTAGAAAGATTATCTCCCTTCAAATCACATTTAACTGTATAGATTGCATACCTTTCATCAATTAAGAGTGGTTTGGACACATATTCTTGCACAAAGGAGCCCTCTGATTCAAAGTCAAGTTCTGAAAGATAAATATTTCAGCATTACACAAACACATCAACAATAGATTTCCTGAAATGTATCTGACAAGATAGTGCAATTATAAATGATGTCACATTATATCAACAATAAGAACAGCCTCAATTGGCTAGATTGTAAGAATTTTAAATAATAATAAAACTTAGTTTAACCTTAAGTTCAGTTTATCTTTTTGCACAAACCAATAGAATATCATGAAATTCTTTCTCTTCAAAAACTGAACAATAAATGGACAAAACTACATTCAATTTGATCAGCACTTCTTTGGTAAGTTGAGACAAACATTCTAAAAGCTTTTGAAAACTCAGCTTCTTTTCGTACTCTAAAGAGAACTGATAATATCATACAGAACATTGAAAGGTTTAGATTATGTAGTCATGCATCATATGGCTTTATGTAAATATATCTACATGTATATTGTATGATTTATGGAGTGCTCATTTATTACTGAATTTATTAAACGAGTTGGCAAAAATATATTAAAAGTCTAACAGTATCCAATCAAAATAAAGACAGGCATGTGAAAAACTTAACACACTGTGCTGACAATAAGTAAGTGAAAGTACTGTTAGGAAAATATATAAAAATGTTCCATTACACAGGTGTCCTCTAGTCTAACACAGTATTTTACATGTACATGCTCGAGTCAAACCTGTGTAACCAGTCATCTTAATTAAGCAGCTACTTGTCTTAAGTAACCACATTTGCTATTTCTAAATTGCTGTTTTCAGAGTAACTTAACTTGCATTAAACAACAACCTGTCTTAAAAGGCCACTTTTTCTCCTTCCCTTGACTGGTTGCTTAACACAGGTTTGGCTATATTGTAAATGTTGTGTATATGAAATATGCACAGAATTATCCAGGACCATAGAGTCCCTTGAGTTAGCCAATGTGTTTGAGTTTTTGATGCACATGTTATTGAAGTTTTACTGTTTACTTTTACTATATATTTGTCAGCTGTTACGTTGTGTTAATAATGTTGTATTCACTATAATCATATTTTAATCCTATCTTGTTTTAGTTGAGTTTTACTATTTCTGTTGTATATAAATAAATCTGCTATCATAACATGATTTGTTGGGTTTAGATCCCTGCCTGGTCACAGTCTACGTGATGAAGGACATACAATATTGCATCTCATTATCATTCTACTCTCCCCACTGATTCAAGTTGGAAAGTACTAATTACTTGCAGAGATAGGTGTGTTTGGGCATTTGTTAACTTTCTAGTATCCTCGGAAAAAGCGGTTAGGTTAATTGATCATCTGTTAGCCCTTGATGGCACAAAAATGATGCTCAATATTCAAACAAATTCTTTCACCAAATAAAATTTATTAGGGTTTTCAATTTAGTTAAATTTAATGGAAGGTATGAGAATACAATATACAAATACAATGTTTTACATATAACCGTGGTTTGATCTGCCGTGCCATGTCTATGTGTGATACTACTGGTTCTACACAGGAAGTTGTAAGAACGTGTCACACGATCGATGTAAAATAACTTTAAACAACTTATAACATGTAAATCTGATGAACTACTTTTTCTATACTGCCAGTCTCTACCACAACTTCTAAACATTTTGATTGGTCTAAAAATAGTTCTGTATTTCTGGTAAAAATACGGTTAGCTGAACTCTGTGCTTAATTAAACCATCATTATCCAATGCAACAAGTTTACATTTACAAACAACCGATGGCGTGTAGAAACATCTTTTAAAGGGACACAAGACAATACCAGGCTCTATTTCTACAATATAATATACATGTACTGTGGTATAGTAGTTTCATGTTTGTATTACCTTCCATCTAATTTGTAGTGTATTGGTTTCATAAAATATTGGGCTTGTTTTTGAATATGTGTTGAATGTGGATTTGCATCGACTGTAGACTGTGATGAAGGTTGAGTGTTGAATGTGGACTGTGGGCTATGTTGAATGAGTAAATGTGTTGAATATGGACTTGTGCTGAATGTGAACTGTGTTAAATAAGGACTTTGTGCTATATGTAGACTTGTGTTGTATGTAGACTTGTGTTTAATGTAGACTTGTGTTGAATGCAGACTTGTGTTGAATGTAGACTTGTGTCAAATGTAGACTTGTGTCGAATGTAGACTTGTGCTGAATGTAGATTTGTGTTGAGTGTAGACTTGTGTTAAATGTAGACTTGTGTCAAATGTAGACTTGTGTTGAATGTAAACTTGTGTTGAATGTAGACATTTGTTAAATGTAAATTTGTGTTAAATGTAGACTTGTGTTGAATGTAGACTTGTGTTGAATGTAGATTTGTGTTGAATGTAGACTTGTGTAAAATGTAAACTTGTGTTAAATGTGAACTTGTGTTGAATGTGAACTTGTGTTAAATGTAGACTTTTGTTGAATGTGGACTTGTGTTGAAGGTAGACTTTTGTTGAATGTAGACTTGTGATGAATGTAGACTTGTGTTAAATGTAGAGATTTGTTGAATGTAGACTTGTGTTGAATGTAGACTTTTGTTGAATGTAGACTTGTGTTAAATGTAGATTTGTGTTGAATGTAAACTTGTGTCGAATGTAGACTTGTGATAAATGTAAACTTGTGTTAAATGAAGATTTGTGTTAAATGGAGACATGTGTTGAATGTGGACTTGAGATTTATATGGACTTATGTTTAATGTAGACTTGTGTCGAATGTAGACTTGTATTAAATGGGGTCCTCCGTGGCCGAGTGGTCTAAGGCGCCGTCTCAAGATCACTTACCTCTCACCGCTATGGTCGTAGGTTCGAGTCCCGCTCGCTCCAAAAACTTTATGTGAGAAAGTTTCCAGTTACTTGCGGAAGGACGGTGGTTCTACTCAGTCTGACTCAGTCTGAGGTCTTCCTCCACCAGTAAAACTGGATATGCCATATATAACCTGAAATGTGTTGAAAATGGCGTTAAACCCCATTCAAAAAAAAAAAAAAAAAAATTGTATTAAATGTAGACTTTTGTAAAATGCAAATTTGTGTTAAATGTAGATTTGTGTTAAATGTAGATTTGTGTTGAATGTAGTATTGTGTTGAATGTGGACTTGCGTTGAATGTAAACTTGTGTTAAATGTAGACTTGTGTTAAATGCAGATTTGAGTTGAATGTGGATTTATTTGAATGAGAATTCTGATGTAAGTCATTTTGTAAAACAATAACAAAATATAAATGAATACCCTTATTATAAAATAATGGAAATTAATACTCAACTTTCCATAGACAACAATTTTTCATTATAACTTTGTTTTTTTTTTGTTTTTCTAGTATATTTTTCTGAATTCTTAGTATATTTTTTTCTGTTTTCCTAGACATATATTTTTTCCATTTTCCTAGTATACTTTTTCTGTTTTCCTAGTATATTTTTTCCATTTTCCTAGTATACTTTTTCTGTTTTCCTAGTAATTTTTTTCTTTTACATTTAAAGCAGAGCAATATAAGCACCAAGTATATCTGCTTGACATGTAAACATTCATTACCCTCTAACTGTCGTATCTTGATCCCGCGATGGTTGTTGTTTTTCTGTACCCACATCTTCTCAGGGTGATCCTTGGCCTGAATAATGACAATCATGCACAAAAATCAATTTATCAGTTAAGTTAAGTCAAACTTGGACTGAAAAAATCTATACAATTATTACATAGATCAACCTCAAAACATGCTCTTAATTATAACTCCAACAATCACTGTAAACCAGTCAATCACAGTAACCCTGGCAACCATTGTAACCCTGGTTATGACTCTAACCCAAACAGTCACTGATTGAAACCCAGTTAATCACTGTAACCCTGGCAACCATTGTAACCCTGGCTATCACTCTAACCAAAAGAGTCACTGATTGTAACCCAGTCAATCACTGCAACCCTGGAAACAATTGTAACCCTGGCTGTCACTCTAACCCAAACAGTCACTGATTGTAACCCAGTCAATCACTGTAACCCTGGCAGCCATTGTAACCCTGGCTATCACTCTAACCCAAACAGTCACTGATTTTAACCTAGTCAACCACTGTAACCCTGGCAACCATTGTGACCCTGGCTGTCACTCTAACCAAAAAAGTCACTGATTGTAACCCAGTGGCAGTCAATCACTGTAACCCTGGCAACCATTGTAACCCTGACTGTCACTCTAACCAAAAGAGTCACTGATTGTAACCCAGTCAATCTCTGTAACCCTGGCAACCATTGTAACCCTGGCTATATCTCTAACCAAAAGAGTCAGTAATTGAAACCCAGTCAATCACTGTAACCCTAGCAACAGTTGTAACCCTGGCTGTCACTCTAACCAAAAGAGTCACTGATTGTAACCCAGTCAATCACTGTAACCCTGGCAACCATTGTAACCCTGGCTATCACTCAAACCAAAAGAGTCAGTAATTGAAACACAGTCAATCACTGTAACCCTGGCAACCATTGTAACCCTGGCTGTCACTCTAACCAAAAGAGTCAATGATTGTATCCCAGTCAATCACTGTAACACTGGCAACCATTGTAACCCTGGTTATCACTCTAACCAAGTCACTGATTGTAACCCAGTCAACCACTGTAACCCTGGCAACCACTGTAGCCCTGGCTATCACTCTAACCCAAACAGTCATTGATTGTAACCGAGTCAACCACTCTAACCCTGGCAACCATTGTAACCCTGGCTATCACTCTAACCCAATCAGTCATTGATTGTAACCCAGTCAACCACTGTAACCCTGGCAACCATTGTAACCCTGGCTGTCACTCTAACCAAAAGAGTCACTGATTGTAACCCAGTCAATCACTGTAACCCTGGCAACCATTGTAACCCTGGCTATAACTCTAACCCAAACAGTCACTGATTGTAACCCAGTCAACCACTGTAACCCTGGCAACCATTGTGACCCTGGCTGTCACTCTAACCAAAAGAGTCACTGATTGTAATCCAGTCAATTACTGTAACCCTGGCAACCATTTAATATTGGCTATCTATCACTCTAACCTAAACAGTCACTGATTGTAACCCAGTCAACCATTGTAACCCTGACAACCATTGTGACACTGGCTGTCACTCTTACCTAAACAGTCATTGATTGTAACCCAGTCAATCACTTTAACTCTAGGGATCACTGTAACATTGGCAAAAACTGTAACTGTATTTATTAATAACTGCCAATCACTGTACCCCAAGCAATCACTGTAACCTGGGAAATTACTGTAAACTAGACAAGTGAATGTCATTCTGTTGGAAGTATATTTGGGTCACCAAGTTCTAACAAGAATGGTGAAGGCGATGGGCATGTTTTTGTTGTCTTTTTGGTATGAAATCATTATTTTATAGTTATTTAAACGTTACACAAAATGTATATACAAGCATTTAGTGTCAACATCTGTTTTGCATTGAAATATTTAACAACGATTTTAAAGTGATCGAAAACCAGTAACACTATCATACCTGTATTATCATTGTAAGTATTTCAAATCTCTCCAATCATATTAAATATATAAATAATTAGACAAATTTTTTTTCTCTAGTATTGTGAGAACTAGGGCTGTGCATTGGCATTTTTTCATCTGCGATGCGTATCGCGATACTTCATTTTCAGAATGGTACGTATCACAATATTTATTGCCTGTGAAGATAAAAGGCTATGGGTATTGCAATGTTTAAGTCGCATCACGATACTGATTTTCAAACTGTATCTTATGCAATCACCATGATTGTTAAAAATGTGTTTGTAATAACTATGCTGGTATGCAACTTAAAAGTAAGAAAACTTCTGTGTTTGAAGAAAACAGATAATAAGACTTACATGTTTCAAGAATTTCTCCTTGTCTTTGGGTATCTTAAATGCCCTAGGAATGGCCCTGGACTGGGATGTCGCCAGGCTTCCTTTGTTTGTGATGAAACCAGACCCGGGAAAATGGTTCACCTTGAAACATGTAAAACAGAAAAACACAGGTTAAAAGTCATTTTTAAACGTGCATGTGATCACTGACTATATAACCTTTGCCTTAACCGTCTGCTGCATGTGATCACTGACTAAATAACCTTTGTCTTAACCGTCTGCTGCATGTGATCACTGACTATATAACCATTGTCTTAACCATCTGCTGCATGTGATCACTGACTATATAACCTTTGTCTAAACCGTCTGCTGCATGTGATCACTGACTATATAACCTTTGTCTTAACCGTCTGCTGCATGTGATCACTGACTATATATCCTTTGTCTTAACCGTTTGCTGCATGTGATCATAGACTATATGACCTTTGTCTTAACCATCTGCTGCATGTGATCACTGACTATATAACCTTTGTCTTAACCATCTGCATCATGTGATCACTGACTATATAACCTTTGTCTTAACCGTCTGCTGCATGTGATCACTGACTATATAAACTTTGTCTTAACCGTCTGCTGCATGTGATCACCGACTATATAACCTTTGTCTTAACCGTCTGCTGCATGTGATCACCGACTATATAACCTTTGTCTAAACCGTCTGCTGCATGTGATCACTGACTATATAACCTTTGTCTAAACCGTCTGCTGCATGTGATCACTGACTATATAACCTTTGTCTTAACCATCTGCTGCATGTGATCACTGACTATATAACCTTTGTCTTAACCGTCTGCTGCATGTGATCACTGACTATATAACCTTTGTCTTAACCATCTGCTGATCTCTAATGCGCGAGCAATACCATCTTCTGAACAACAACACAGCAATGGTGAAGCAGGCATGGTCCAAAGCTTATTTATGTTTGCATAAGTTATCACTTTCAAATTTTAAAATGTTGGGCCCAGTTAGCTCAGTCATTAGCGCGTCTGACTATCAATCCAGGGGTCGCTAGTTCGAATCGCTACTCCGCCACAGTCTCTGTGATGAGTGATATACAACATTGCGTCTCATTACCATTCGTCTCTCACCGCTGATTCAAGTTGAAAAGTTATCAGTTACTTGTGGAGATGAGGTGTGCTTGAGTACTGGTTAACCTTCCAGGATTCCAGGAAACAGTGGTTAGGTTAACTGATCGTCAGCTAGTCCTGGATGGCATAAAAATGACAGTATATTCAATCAATCTATTCAATCAGTAAAATTTTATTATTCAAATTCAATTTTAACCCATCTTTAAAATATTATAATATGATGTGTAATGTTTTAATTATGTGAAGCTGTATTTTGTAACCAATAACCTTTGTTTCACTTCAAATATTGCCAGAATGTAATATGAATCATGAAGATTAAAGCATTTACTTTGTATTTTTGCATAATTATATAATGTGTCTAGAAATATCATAGGGTTAAGTATATTGTAAAATTGAAAATGAGGTTTTTAATGGTCACAAATTTGTTTAAATGCAGCACCGAAGGTTAAAAACCTCATATAGTTGCAAACTACATTATTACTGTATACTTAACCCTTGTCTAACGCAGTTATATGTTTTATCTTTAAAATTCACTCACTGAACCATGCTTCTTGAGCAACTAGAGTTCAAATTGAACTTACAGTTTAACTGAATTAGGCATGATAGCAAATGATGCGCTATAAAAGAGTAGTTCATGGTAAGAATCAAATTCAATCAACAAACTGTTCAAAACATTTAAAGGGAGAATATCAGGAAAAAATGCTATAAATATCTGAAAAATAAAATTAATATCAAAATGGATAAAATTACAGCATATTATCATTAATAATTAATGCCTGAATGGTTTGGTATGTCAAATCCACCAAAAGGTCACAAATTCGATATTTAAAGTTGAAACAAAATCCCCATTCTAAAAATAGAGAGCACTTAAATTCTGCTTGACACCTTGGTTCATCATTCGGAATCTTTCTAAAGTGATCTTTTTGTACTACGTGTAAACCTGTATAACAGATCAAATTGGAATCAAGAGAAATCAATAACTCATTTGATACGTCACAAAATATGTTGCCAGTTTAAGCGAGAAATCTATTTTTGTCTAACCTAGGCGTGTAGCCCAATTTAGGAAATCCCTTTTCAATATATAATTTTGGCATGTTTAAATAAATATCCTTTAGGCAATACAGCATCCGCGAGTATATATAGGCATGATATACTAGAAAAAAAAATTTTATAGCCAATTTTAAAAGTTTGAAAAATCCTGATAAATTCCCTTTAATATATCTTTACATTTTACAAATGAATTGTAATTTAAATCAACAAACAGAATTTTTTTGTAAACTATTTTTTACACTATTTTTGGTGATGTTGTTAACAAACAATTAGTAATACATGTACACAGAATGCTAAAACGTGGTGATTCTATTAACAGTATATTATGCAGTTTTTAATACCCAATGCTCTGATGAGCTCTTTTATATTATTTCTATCAATGTAAAACAACCGTTCTGTCCCAGTTTTCCTTAGATGTTTTCCCTACTTTCTCAGCAAATACAATATTAGAGATGGACACAATACCCCAATACTCCATTAAATTTTATTGTCATTTCAAAAACATTATATATAGCTCATGTTTACTGTTTGTTTATCATGCCAAAGTTCAATAAAATTATTTTGATTTAATTTGAAAGCTACTGTATCTAATGAAAGCTTAGGTCATCACTGGATACATTTATCACATGTTTACCCACAAAGAGCAATGCCTCAGACAATGCTTCTTACAAAAGTTTTATATTTAAAATTGGTCCTTAATTGCTAATCTGTGGCAAAGAAGGCAAAATTTGGAGAGTCAAAGTGTACAAAAGATCCAATAACACAATATTTCATTATTCAAGGGTCATAACTTTAACATATATTACCAGATTTGGCCTTTTTAGGAACTTGTGCATATTATTATGTATATAAATACTGTGCACGTTTAGTGAGGATGAGACGAAAAGTGTGGGTACTTGAGTGCACACAAAGTCAAATAGTGCAATTTTTATGTTTTAAGGGCCATAACTCTGACAGGAATTACCTGATTTGGCCAATTCAAGAACTTGTATTATGTTTATAATTAAAACAACATATGCATGTTTGGTGAAGATCCAATGATAAATGCTAGTGCCCACAACAAATATTCACTGACAGACAGTGGACAGTGATGGACATACGGCAATTAGAAAAGCTCATCTTGAGCTTTGCTTAAGTGTGCTAAAAAAAGGGTCAAGTTCAGACCCCTTGAGATTATTTTCCTGGAACACCCCATGTCCAAATTAAATTTAAGGTCAATGGTTAAAAATTATATACATATTGTATTTATACCTTCTGATGAGGTCGTAAACGGGTCATGATCTTTGATATGGCTACAAATGGGTAGTCATGTGCCCACATTACGTCCCAATCTTCATCACCATTGGTGTGTATGAATCCCAGTCGGTCAAAGACAGCTTTAACATGTTTCAGATAGCCAGTCTCCATCTATAGTACATAAAAAACAAAGTATATACAAATACATTTTTTCCATCCAAAGACATTTAAAAACAAGAGGACCATGACGGCTCTAAATCCTATACTTGTGGTCTGAGAGACAATGCAATATTTAATGATCAAGGGCCATACCTCTGACATTTAAATTTGGCAAGTTCAATATGCTGTTTGAGATGGTATAGATAAATAATTACTGTTTCAGTTGGTGAAAAATAAACGAAAAAAGCAGGTGCTGAAGAGCCAAAGAGTTAAATATTTAAAGATTCAAGAACAATGATTCGGACATGATTTATACAATTTGGTCAATTAAAGAACATGTCTAAAATATTATTGTTTTTACAACTATTGTGCAAAGTTGGAGATGGTCCGCAGGCACAAATAGTCAAATAACTAATTATCCAAAGATATTATGGTTATATAACAACTGTCACTTTAATGATTATCTTATGAAAATGCAGGTGCTAGGGTACACAAACAAGAGTTGTCGGAGGACAATAAAGCTCACCTATGGGATAAAACTCACCTACCATGCAAAGATTGAGATTGGAGTCAAACATCAAAACTTAAACCCTAAAATTTAACCTGGTAGTCTACAGACAATGCCGACGACACCCCGGGGTCATGGCAAAAGCTCTCCTGGACATTCGTCCCGGCGAACTAAAAAGTCACATGGTAGAACATTGAATTTTTTATGATTTAAGGGTCACAACTCTGTCATAAGATTTGGCCATTTCAAGAACTTGAATGGATAATTAACAACATAGTTATCCAATTAGGCCAATTCAGGGTCACAACTCTGTCATAAGGTTTGGCCATTTCAAGAACTTGAATGGATAATTAACAACATAGTTATCCAATCAGGCCAGTTCAAGAACTTGTCCAAGATATTATGATTATATAACTTCTGTATAAGATTGGTGAGGTTCGAATGAAAAAATGCAGGTGTCAAAGTGTACACAAGGTCAAATAGAATAATTTTTTATGATTCAAGGACTGTAACTCCATGAAAATGATTAATGAAGATTGCCATATTGGCACCTGTGAAACAATTAACTAAATAATCCTAACCCTTTTTGCATACATCCACACAACTGGTGCATGTTTTGTTCCCTTGCCAACTGTTCCCTCGACGATGGATTGCTGGAAGTGAAGATTGTGTTCCTCCTTCATCTGCTGGAGCTGGTAGATGTTGAGCACAGTCAGAAGCACCCCCACACACAGGATCACAACCACGATCTTACTCAGGCTGTTTGGACGCCTAGACGTCTTCCGTATACCATCCTTCAATTTCTGCTATAAGTAGGTCAAGATTTATTATATTAAATTTTGTTTATCATTTTTCATAACTAGAAATGTGTACATAGGACACAGATGCCTCCCGCAACATGTAAGTAAATTTTCATGAGGAAAGGGGTCATAATTCCTGTAATATATAATCACCTATTGGTGGTAGGGGACAAGTGTTACCAAGGATATAATAACCTACAAAGCTGTTCTGTGGGGATAGGGAACAAGTGTTATGAAGTACATTATATAAATCACCTACAAAGTTGTTCTGTGGGGATAGGGGACAAGTGTTACCAAGGATATAAACACCTACAAAGTTGTTCTGTGGCAGTGTTTTTTTTTTCATTAAATATATTTATATATTTATAAAAAGTGTACACTTGCTTATCAGGCCATTTAATTAAATAATCAATGTCATACTAAATTCAGAATGGGGAAAACTTTCTTTATTTTATCAAGGAAGTATGGCAAGTTTCAATTTACATTTTTGAAGCTTTCAATTGGGAATTTTTACCATTCAATTGGGAAAAAAAGATACTATTTGCCATTGGGAATATGACCCAATAACGGCTATAAAAATGGCCGAAAAAAAACACTGTGTGGGGATAGGGAACAAGTGTTACCAAGGATATAATCACCTACAAAGTTGTTCTGTGGGGATAGGGGACAAGTGTTACTGGTCAAAGATATAATCACCTACAAAGTTGTTCTGTGGGGGTAGGGGATAAGTGTTACCAAGGATATAATCACCTACAAAGTTGTTCTGTGGGGGGTAGAGGACAAGTGTCACCAAGGATATAATCACCTACAAAGTTGTTCTGTGGGGATAGGGGACATGTGTTACCAAGGATATAATCACCTACAAAGTTGTTCTGTGGTGATAGGGAACACGTGTTACCAAGGATATAACCACCTACAAAGTTGTTCTGTGGGGATAGTGAACACGTGTTACCAAGGATATAATCACCTACAAAGTTGTTCTGTGGGGGTAGGGGACAAGTGTCACCAAGGATATAATCACCTACAAAGTCGTTCCATGGGGGTAGGGGACAAGTGTCACCAAGGATATAATCACCTACAAAGTTGTTCTGTGGGGATAGGGGACATGTGTTACCAAGGATATAATCACCTACAAAGTTGTTCTGTGGTGATAGGGAACACGTGTTACCAAGGATATAACCACCTACAAAGTTGTTCTGTGGGGATAGTGAACACGTGTTACCAAGGATATAATCACCTACAAAGTTGTTCTGTGGGGGTAGGGGACAAGTGTCACCAAGGATATAATCACCTACAAAGTCGTTCCATGGGGGTAGGGGACAAGTGTCACCAAGGATATAATCACCTACAAAGTTGTTCTGTGGTGATAGGGAACACGTGTTACCAAGGATATAATCACCTACAAAGTTGTTCTGTGGGGGTAGGGGACAAGTGTCACCAAGGATATAATCACCTACAAAGTCGTTCCATGGGGGTAGGGGACAAGTGTCACCAAGGATATAATCACCTACAAAGTTGTTCTGTGGGGATAGTGAACAAGAGTTACTAAGTACATTATATAAATCATCCAAAGTTGTTCTGGAAGGGTAGGGAACAAGTGTTACCAAGGATATAATGACCCAAAAAGTTGTTTTGTGGGGGTAGGGGACAAGTGTTATGAAGTACATTATATAAATCACCTACAAAGTTGTTCCATGGGGGTAGGGGACAAGTGTTATGAAGTACATTATATAAATCACCTAAAGTTGTTCTGGAAGGGTAGGGAACAAGTGTTACCAAGGATATATTAACCCATGAAGTAGTTCTGTAGGGGTAGGGGACAAGTGTTACCAAGGATATAATCACCCACAAAGTTGTTCTGTAGGGGTTGGGAACAAGTGTTATGAAGTTCATTATATAAATCACCTAAAGTTGTTCTGGAAGGGTAGGGAACAAGTGTTACCAAGGATATATTAACCCATGAAGCTGTTCTATAGGGGTAGGGGACAAGTGTTACCAAGGATATAATCACCTACAAAGTTGTTCTGTGGGGCTAGGGAACAAGTGTCACCAAGGATATAATCACCTACAAAGTTGTTCTGTGGGGATAGGGAACAAGAGTTACTAAGTACATTATATAAATCACCTACAAAGTCGTTCTGTGGGGGTAGGGGACAAGTGTCACCAACGATATAATCACCTATAAAGTTGTTCTGTGGGGGTAGGGGAAAAGTGTTACGTAGTACATCATATAAATCACTACAAAGTCGTTCCATGGGGGTAGGGGACAAGTGTCACCAAGGATATAATCACCTACAAAGTTGTTCCATGAGGGTAGAGAACAAGTGTTACCAAGGATATAATCACCTACAAAGTCATTCCATAAGGGTAGGGGAACAAGTGTTACCAAGGATATAATCACCTACAAAGTTGTTCCATGGGGATAGGGGACAAGTGTTACCAAGGATATAATAATCTACAAAATCATTGTGGGGGTAGGGGATAAGTGTTACAAAGTACATTATATAAATCATCTTCAATGTCATTCCATGGGGGTAGGGGACAAGTGTTACTAAGGATATAATCACCTACAAAGTCATTTCATGGGAATATGGGATGAATGTTGGACATTACTACTCACTAATAATTGATAATTCTACAACCATATACATATAAGTATTATTTATAAACTGTAAAGCATAAATTTACCCTGTAAAGTCTCACAAAAATGTTATGCTCATTGAAATCTGTTTTTAAGTTAAGAAAAATCTCTCAAAATTTGTTTTGAATTAATAATATAATGCAACTTTTGAAACTTACATAAAATGGATAATTCTGTGAAGTATTCATCATTCATGCTTCAAACTGTCACTCTGTGTATTGCTGAAAAAAACAAACAATACTTTTAATTAAATATCTTCAGCGCAGCAGATCATAGCATACCTGAACCATATCATCTTTCAAAATCAGTATATATGTAGTCAACCATACAAGATACCAACCATATATATAATCTTTCAAAACCAGTTAATAGGTAGTCAACCATACAAGATACCAACCATATACATCATCTTCCAAAATCATATTTTCTCATTCAAATGTCAAGTTTCATCTACCAATGATGGGTTTTTAATATGTGTGCCTCAAATCAAACTTTCTGTCGGATTTTATAAACTTTATTGTCAATAAGAAACAGATGTTGAAACTTCTGTTTTTGAATCCTACCAAACTAATCAATACGTATATAATTTTCCCGTAACAGTCAGACCCATAATCTTTTCCAAACAAATTATTTTATGAACCCAATAGATATATATCAAGACATCTGCATTTAAACATAGCACAAGTTTTTTTTTGCTCAGTATATAGGAGCAGAATAAAAAGTAATTTAATTAAAAATATATAATTGTCTTAAAATCTAAAACAGTTACCCTTACTTGTAATTTCCATCAACACCATATAAACTACAGCCATGAAATGGAGCGAAAACATCCAAGGACGACCAATTAATTATCTAAAAATGGTGAAAATGAATTGTTACAGTAATTTTATCTACAGAGTAATCATTCAACGTGTACAGTAATTACACTCTTTTGTTGAAAAGCGTCACGACAGTACTGAAATATGACATAAATGAATTGTCTCGCTCCATTTGTCAAGTTGCTGTTTATACGGAAGCGGATAAAATCAGCTGGAGTTCAAGGGGAACCACTCTGTCTTACTAAGTAATTAGCAGAAATGAGTTCCGCGAAGAATACATAAAAATGCATGTCAGTTTATGTAAATGGTTCTTTGATGTTTTCAAACTATTTGATTTGTTATATGTTCTATTAAAGTACGAAGAAGCTTTTAGTGATATAAATGTCACTGTTTATCCTCAAATAAATTAGCTGGATTTGTTTATAAACATCCGTAACACATGTATGACCCCGGTCGTCAAGACAACGACCCTACGCGCTATGCAGGTAGATTGGACACTGAACATGTGAGTGGCTAAGGTAAATAAAATGACAGGATTAACAATGTATGAGAGGATCTGTAAAACTGAAAAGTACTATTGATCAGTAGAGCACTTCTATAATTGCGTGTTACGTAGTGCGTCTAACAAACTGGGAGTTGTATCAGTGGTGTATTGGTTGATAACATGTATTTTTAACAGATATTGTTTGAATTCAACGCGCTACAGTTGTGTATGTAGATAAATCTTTGGAGCTTATTGATACTTATGATCCATGGATTAAACATTGTGATTGCTATATATATTTTGGATTTATAAAAGAATATAATTAGTACCGCATTATTTACCTTGTAATTTTAGATTCATAACCAGATATCTGATATTTGTATGTCTACAAAAACTTAAAGCGGTATACAACGTCTTCAAATGTAGCTTCCATTAGTGATTGTTTTTCATTTCTTAAAAAAGATATTACATTGATCAGGTTTTTTTTGTGATTTTTCTCTTTTAATTGTTTTATTCTTGTTTGAAAATGCAATCAGGACATTTTTCAGTGTTAATGAATCTACAGTGAGCGTTACTTTGGATTAAGTTGGAGAAACAACTACAAAATGCCAAGGCACGGAACGGGACTAGGAGCTAACAACTTCCCAGCAGCTAACAAACTCTTGATGCGATATGAGGCAGACAGAGCATACAAACTACATATGCAGAGGGTATATAACATTTATCTTATTCAGTTTTTTATATATTTAAACTTACTTATTTTACAACTTAAATCAATCACACACAAAGTTTTCCTTAGGTAGAACGAGTACTTAGCATATGCGGATAAAGTGTCTTGCTCAGGAACTGTGCCTGATTAAACTCAGTCAGTAGTGCATCTGACTATTAATCCCAGGGTCGCAAGTTAAGAGTCCTTACCCAGCCACAGTCTCTGACCATGATGATCATTGATAAACAACATTGTATCTTATTGTCATTTGTCTCTCACTGTTCTTTTAAGAGAGAAAGTTACCAGTTACTTGCGGAGATAGATTTGCTAGAATACTTGTTAATCATCAAGGATCCCAGGAAAGAGTGGTTAGGTTAACTGATCGTCTTTTAGTCTCTTATGGAATAACATTGAAGCTAAAAAATCAGTCAATCAATAACATTACACATAGCTGTGGCAGAGGATTGAAGCCAGTCGATTCCCTATCCCCCGATCATGGGTCTGATACTCTGCCACTCGACCATGTTACTTCTTTTATTGTAATGATTTTCTTCTTCCATTTAAATTTTTTTGTAAGAAGAAAGGCACCTAGGTCTGGATTTTTTAACCTAAACAGATAAATATTTACGAGTGTCCTTATTTAAGATGAATACCTGTATTAATTAATTGATTGCAAAATTATTGGGTAAAATATATTCCTGACAATAATCTGCAATAATTTATTGACTGTATTTAATATTGGTGGACAGATATTTATTCAGATTGTATTACAAAGCTATACTATTTGAATTGCTGTATTTTATAAACTTCAGTTACCAAGCCGGGCCCGATTAGCTCAGTCTGTTACGCGTCTGACTATCAATCCAGGGGTCGTGAGTTTGAATCCCCGCCTGGCAACAGTCTCCATGATGATTGATATACGACATTGTGTCTCATTATCATTCATCTCTCACCGCTGATTCAAGTGGGAAAATTATCAGTTACTTGCGAAGATGGAGTATGCTCGAGTACTGGTTAACCTTTCAGGATCCCAGGAAACAGTGGTTAGGTTAAATGATCATCTGTTAGCCCTCGATGGCATAAAAATTACTCTAAATATTTAATCAATATAGTTACTATAATGTGCTTACATATTGACCCATTCTCAATCAAAAAGGCCTATAGATGTTTTTCTTCTTTTTTTAAAAAAAAAACTGATAACAAATTTTGTACAAATTTATGTGATGAGACAAGAATTGAAGTATGAAATAGAGTTCTTGATGGAAAATATTTATTGGAAAAAAAAATCAGCTAGTTCTAAGAGTGGCCTTTATTACTGAACAAAATTTTGCGCTGCTGGAATACAGCTCCAGGATTGCCGTGCTTTCTTAAACTCTGCTAACATACTATAACTAGTATATATAACGTACACGTCCCAGTTTCAGGTAGTCTGTTACAGGTTTTATAGATATGAAGTTGGTAAGCTCCCAAGTAAATACAGGCCCACCACTGTCACCGGCTTTAATTCCCTGGATTAATTCCTGAGGTCTCACATTTCCGTGTGTAAGTCAGTTTTATGGCAATACCTATAAGAGTATTATAACAGATAAGGAATTTAATAACAAATTAGATTTTGTAGAAGCATGTTTAAAAAAAATTAGAAACCTACCTTTAAAACAAGCAGCAATGATGATAGTATTAGTTTAAAATATGATTATGACATTTTTTTATATAATTCATTTGGCACCTTGGTTCAGAATTCTAAAACAAAAATACTTAAGTAGCTTACTGAAACATTAATTAGAGATAAGATTATCTGTTGACCTTATTGTCCATTTGCACCTCTGAGAATAGTAACAAATTACGAAATTTTATGTATTACCATAAAACAACATCTTAAGAACATGAGTGACCCATGTGATAGTAAGAGGAAATGGGGGAGGGGGTAAAGTGCAAAGAGAGTTGACTTCTCATCCCAGAGGTTACATGTGGGTTTGATACCACACTTGACCAAATGACTTTTCAAAAACAACACTCAGTATTGGATTTACGCAAGAAACAGAAATAAGAATACTGAGCTAACTTTGTAATTAAGCTAAAATAAATTAGTATAAAATATCATGAAAGTTACAATAAACTTTTGATTGATTTATTGAATATTTAGTGTCACTTTTATGTCACTGACAGCTAACAGACGATCAGTTAACCAAACTTCTGTTTCCTGAGATCCTGAAAGTTAAACCAATACGCTCGAGCACACCCCATCTCCGCAAGTAACTGATAACTTTCCCACTTGAATCAGTGGTGAGAGACAAATGATTATGAGACACAATGTTGTATACATATCAATCATCACGGAGCTGGTTGCTGGGCAATAAACAGAATACTGTTGTAAAAAGTAAAATGTAAAGTGTTTTTCGTGTAACTTTTATTCATGATCTCAGTAAATATTTAACAAAAATAACAATCCCAAAATAGCTATTTCGGTTGGTAAATATTAAAGTAGAATAGTGCAATTATAGTATACTTGTTCTTCCTAAAAAAAAAAAAAATCTTTGTATTTGCTGGGGCTACACTTATTGTAATAGGTTGCTTTCTTGTATTGAATTAAATCCTGTTTTGAGCATTCTAGCATATCACAAAACAGGTCTAACTTTAACAACTTTATAACTCCATTATAAGTAAATAAAGAGGTATGGTAGTTTTGCATTGAACACAATGATAATTAACCCTGTAAACATGTTCATCAAGGTAAGTGTTTAATTATTCTGTTACCACTGGTGATTTCACAATACTGGAAAGTGACACATCTCTATTTAAATCTTTGCTGATTGGATTTCACTTTTGAAATATATAATTATCACAAAATGTGAAAATATTCGTTTAAATATCGTTTTTTCAACAGAATTTCAATTATGTAACAGTGATTGATACACCTAGTCATCATTCCTGGGATCCACTAGGAGATTAACCAGTACTGACACACCTTATCTCTGCTAGTCATCAACTACTTCCCCTCATAGTCAGAGGTGGGAGACTCATTTCAGTAGAACAAAGTTCATGACCAATCATCACAGATACTGTAGCCAGGCAGGGAAACTCTTGATCCCACGATTGACTGTCACACATGCTGTAACTGAATCAGAGCCAGAATTAAAGATAATTTATAAATTCTCATGGCACACAAAATGTGAAAGGATATAATTGTCAAATCACACAAAATGTGAAAAGATATAATTCTCAAATCACACAAAATGTGAAAAGATATAGTTCTCAAATCACACAACATGTTAAAGACATAATTCACAAATACACAAAATTTGAAAAGTTAATTAATTCTCACATCACATAGAATGTGAAAAGACATAATTTACAAATATCATAAATTGTGCAAAAATAATTCACAAGTAAATTACAGACAACATAAGAACAAGCATTAATGATCCATATTATATACTGCTGTGCGCACACAACCTCAGCGGTGAGAGGTGCAAAGTGGTCATTAGACAACAGTACCTTAGATCACCTGGCCATGGATCCAAAATATTTATGGGAGAAAGTTTGCCAGTTTCTTGCGGCAGGAAGATGGTTCTACTCAGATTCACTCTGAGATCTTCCTCCACCAATAAAACTAGATGTGCCATATATATAACCTAAAATGGCATTAAACCCCTTTAAAAAGACAAAAAACAAAAATGGCCATGAAGAGCCATTCATTCAACTGCAAACTTCTTACATTTATGAACATATTTGACCATTGCTAGGATAGTCTAAGATACAGACTTGTTCATGTAGTGTAACATAATTATAACCTTAGATAATACTGATATTGTGGAAAGTAAACCTGGTAAGTTTAAGTGATAAGTGTCCCATACATGTGGCTGATAAGACTCTGTGTTTTCTTGTAGTAATACAGATCAAATAAATTGATGATTACTCATTAGATGAAATTGATCTTTTGAAAATCAGCAAAATTAATAATTGTTTAAGTTGTACATAGCAGAGCAGTTGCATTCAATGGATAGAATGTTGACTGTTCATGCTGGAGGTGGTGTGTCCGTTCCCTTGCTTGATGTGATGGCATCTCAAAAATTAACACTCAGTACTGGTGCTGCCCAGGACACAGACAAGGTTTAGAGCAATTCATATACCGCTAAGTTCTTTAAAAAAAAATTGTAATCATGCTTAAATAAATTAGTATAAACTATGGTTAAAATATGATTTTACTTTAAAAACGATGAATTGTTTCATTTTATTTAATCTGCACAGTTCTATTTTTTGTAAAACAAAAACAACATAATTTTGATAAAATATGAAATATGACAATTGAGTTCTATTTTTCAAATTCTATAGTCTACATACATATTCATTAGTCACTGTTTCAAAAAAAAATCTCAACATTTTATTTTAAATTTTAACAACACCTGGGAGTGGTCTTATAAATCATTATCACATTTAATATTTAAGTTAATGTCTACAGTTTCATCCCAAGACACCTGTATAATTAACTGGTTTGTTAAGTTACAGAATATGGCAGTCAGTAATTAATTATTAAGGTAGTAATTCAATAACGAGACAGTATTGATTTGGAGTTAATAATAAATGGAAGGATGTCGTCTAACTGTAAAATAATACTAGAATTGGTCTTCTACTTTATGTATAATTTGGTCATTACTAAAGCTTATGTGCTCTTGCTTGTTTAACCCTTTACTCCATAGATACCATTCACAGAATGCCTTTGAAAACAGTGCAGGAAGAGTTCAGATTGCTCGTAACGAGCAATCTGAACACTTCCTGCACTGTTTTCCACTCTGTCAGTTAATATAAACATTATTCACCCAATAATTCAAAAGCCTTCATTATTAGAGGTGTCTATATTAGAGGTGTCCAAAGGCGTCTATATTAGAGGTGTCCAAAGGCGTCTATATTAGAGGTGTCCAAAGGCGTCTATATTAGAGGTGTCCAAAGGCGTCTATATTAGAGGTGTCCAAAGGCGTATGTATTAGAGGTGTCCAAAGGCGTCTATATTAGAGGTGTCCAAAGGCGTCTATATGAAGTAAAGGGTTAAATGACGACGAATTTTATAGTTTAACAAGCATTTCATTGGCTTCTTAACAGACGAATAGAAGTTAGGAAGATATTTTCATAATTTTATGCATGTAGCACAACCCTTCCTGCACACACAAGGGAAAGAACTTATGTCACGTGCACCGCTAAATATGGTACTGGAACATTGTTTCAAAATCTTGTTTCTTTTTGATTTTTGGTACATGTTTATATTTTATAGTTCCCACCGACCACCTGGTTTTAGGAAAATCTATTTCACCTATATATAGATCAGTGCGATCTACACAATACCAGATTACCTCAAAACATTTGCGCTTCATTCTAAATGTAAACGTTACTGGACATGTTGCTTGACTGTTTTGAGGTAATCTGGAATTATATAGGTTGTGCTGAATTGTATATCAGTGAAATGGATTCCTCTAATACCCAGACGGTCAGTGGAAACTAGAAAATCTTCACATGTACCCAAAATCGACATGAAAAATCACTTCATCCAGCATTTGAAATACTATTCGAGCACCGTATTTAGCGATGTGCATGCCATAGGATCCCGCCCTTGAATTGTCATGGCAACATGGCGTTATTTTGAAACATTACATCATACAATGACCAACAGAAAACAATATGCTCATTTTTTTTCTCAATCTTCATAGATATTATCTGAAAAATAATTAGTAAATGTACCAATATTTCTGAGTTTAATATATAATAAAAAGAATTATACATGAATGCTCATTAATTATTGAATTCATGAAACTCGTTGGCAAAATGATATGGTGCTCAGTAGAGCTTTGCATAATATATTTTTGACAACTTGTATAATAAATTCAATAATAAATGAGCATTAATGTAATATACTCAATGTATGGCCCTCCAAAGGATGACATAAATCTATCACATGAAACAATGATATGGATGAATATAAGTCAAGTAATATAACATAACGGACAAACTGTGTTTTGTTTTACATATTTTCATACCAGCTTGTAATAGCGAGAGTGTTAATGATTCATAAATTATAAAACGCAATACATGGTCCTAGTGGGGTGGTGAATTCATGATCAATCCGCTGGGTTGCACTTACTCCGAGTCTTATGCTTTAAACTTTAAGGAAGTATTATTAATTTTAAATTGCCATGAGAATATCTACTGAAACATGCCAAACAAGGATTTCCTAACTTCAACTAGGTCTGTATGCCCAGGTTAGACTATAGATTTCCTGCTTAAATTACACCCTATTTTCTGATATATATCCAATTAATGTCAGTCAATTGATTTCATTTTGATTGAGATTTGATATGTAATACTGGTTTACATATCGTAGAATTTGTTTCATCTAAGAAATAGTCGAAATGACAATGGGAAGGTCATCATGCAGTATTTAGGTGCTGTTTATTTTTAGAATGGGGATTTTGATTCAAGTTAACCACTCAAATTAATATGTTTTTTTCACGTTTTGGGGGATTTGACTCATACCAAACCATTTGAATTTTATTTATTAATGAGATCATAAAATTTTGTATCTGTTTTAAAAATAAATTTATTTTGTAGACACCTGTAGCGGTTTTACTGATATGTTACCTTTACACCGCACCTGATTAACTTAGTCAAGGATATATATAGAAGGATAGGAAACTTGCATCTCTCTACTAAACGTTCATAAAATGGTTAATCTTTCTGGATCTAAGGAAAGAGTTGTTAGTTAGGTTAACTGATCATCTGCTCACCCTTGATAAAATAAAAATGATCCTTAATATTCAAATAAAACTTACTTGAACTAAATCCAAAGTTGGACAGAAAATAAGATCAAAACATACAGTAACAGTAACTGTTGTAGTCTGTCCTCGTCTGCTTCTAAAACCTATACAGATTTCTCTGGTGAGGTTCGAATATTGTTCTATTTTCTTTAATTACTACTAATTAACAATTGAGATAATTTTGTTGTGTGATATATCAGACATAATTGTTTAACAGATAGGGTAGTATAATTATGTGTAGCATGTTGCCCCATGAAGAATATATAAACCAGACATACTGGCTACTTGACAGGAATTTGACAGGCTATAATGTCCAAATTACTGTCCCTACTGAGTATAAAGTAACTGTCATGATGTACATAACAAGTTGCCAGATACCAGATGTTGAGGGTTCCCAGCTCAATCCGGTGCTGCGGTTCTATACAGAAAGCAGACTGATGAGACTGGTTCCTATAAGCTCTCAGCTTTCTTCCCAGAAGTTTAAAAAAAATTAAACTGTTTAACCAGTCTGTTTTAGTACTCCAGATATTATATAACTGATATATATTTGTATTTTGATTACCCCGGCACAAAAAAATCTATCTACCTATTTAATCTCATAGACAGTGAAAAATGGAAACTAATTATTTGTAAATAAAATGCTTGCATATAAATTTAGCAATAAAAGTGAAAGCGGCCATCGACTATAGTTTGGCAGCTCAGGTTAGAGGATGTGGGTTCAAACCCCAGCTTAATCTGTTGGCCTCTCTTAAAACAAGTCACTCATTGCTGGTTATACCCAGGAATCGGACTCATGAGCGGTTTCAACCTAGTTCACAATCGATCCTATATAAATTAGTATTGATTTTATCATGTGTCATGTGTTTATCATTTCCTCTGAACATGCTTATATAATATTTAAGCCAGTTTGTAAACAATGCCTAGTAAAGTTCTTTCTTCTTTTGAAATAACACTTGCTTGCATACACAAAAGAAATACCTTTTGTTATCTTGATCATTTACAGATATACTGATGATATGGAATCTTCAAAATGACCAAATATTAAAGTCGGAAAAAACAGTTTAAATAATTTAAAATCCATTTTTTTCTTTCACTCTGGCTTTTAATAATCTTTCAAGATATGACTTTTTGTCAGGCCAATGTTTATTTACATAATTCAGAGCTGGCCCTGACCAAACATTAAATTATGTATAAAAACACACAAAAATCATGGAAAATGGTACTAGAAGCTTCCTCGCTTGTGCTTGTATTTAGAGGATAATCCTATGTCTGATCAGCCCGGTGTCAGTATAATATGACTGGATGGGGTATCATAACAACATGTCTATGGCATCGATACTCCAGTGTGGCAGCGCTTAGAATACTGTTTCAAGTAGACACGGTGTGATAATGACTGAAAAATTGGTAAAAACAAAGCGAAACACCATACAACAACAACAACTGAAATAAAGAAATAATATCATATTAAATAAGCATTATCCTAATATTGCATAAAGACATAACTGATAGTCTTTACATTATATATATCAGTGTAATTTAGGCTACTATTGTGTGTCAAGACTGTAGACCGTTTTAGTCTTAATTATACATTATGACTTTATCAATATCTGACCTGTGATACAACTTTGTGTCAAGACTGTAGATTGTTTTAGTCTTAATTATACATTGTGACTTTATCAATATCTGACCTGTGATACAACTGTGTGTCAAGACAGTAGACTGTTTGAGTCTTAATTATACATTATGACTTTATCAATATCTGACCTGTGATACAACTGTGTGTCAAGACAGTAGACTGTTTGAGTCTTAATTATACCTTGTGACCATATCAATATCTGACCTGTGATACAACTTTGTGTCAAGACTGTAGACTGTTCGAGTCTTTATTATACATTGTGGCCTTTTCAATATCTGACCTGTGATACAACTTTGTGTCAAGACAGTAGACTGTTTGAGTCTTAATTATACCTTGTGACCATATCAATATCTGACCTGTGATACAACTTTGTGTCAAGACTGTAGACTGTTTGAGTCTTAATTATACCTTGTGACCATATCAATATCTGACCTGTGATACAACTTTGTGTCAAGACAGTAGACTGTTTGAGTCTTAATTATACCTTGTGACCATATCAATATCTGACCTGTGATACAACTTTGTGTCAAGACTGTAGACTGCTTTAGTCTTAATTATACCTTGTGACCATATCAATATCTGACCTGTGATACAACTTTGTGTCAAGACTGTAGACTGTTCGAGTTTTTATTATACATTGTGGCCTTTTCAATATCTGACCTGTGATACAACTTTGTGTCAAGACTGTAGATTGTTCGAGTCTTAATTATACATTGCGACCATATCAGTATCTGACCTGTGATACAACTTTGTGTCAAGACAGTAGACTGTTTTAGTCATAATTATACATTGCGACCATATCAGTATCTGACCTGTGATACAACTTTGTGTCAAGACTGTAGACTGCTTTAGTCTTAATTATACCTTGTGACCATATCAATATCTGACCTGTGATACAACTTTGTGTCAAGACTGTAGACTGTTCGAGTTTTTATTATACATTGTGGCCTTTTCAATATCTGACCTGTGATACAACTTTGTGTCAAGACTGTAGATTGTTCGAGTCTTAATTATACATTGCGACCATATCAGTATCTGACCTGTGATACAACTTTGTGTCAAGACTGTAGACTGTTCGAGTCTTAATTATACATTGTGACCATATCAATATCTGACCTGTGATACAACTTTGTGTCAAGACAGTAGACTGTTTTAGTCTTAATTATACATTGTGACCATATCAATATCTGACCTGTGATACAACTTTGTGTCAAGACTGTAGACTGTTCGAGTCTTTATTATACATTGTGGCCTTTTCAATATCTGACCTGTGATACAACTTTGTGTCAAGACTGTAGGTTGTTCGAGTCTTAATTATACATTGCGACCATATCAGTATCTGACCTGTGATACAACTTTGTGTCAAGACTGTAGACTGTTTGAGTCTTAATTATACATTGTGACCATATCAATATCTGACCTGTGATACAACTTTGTGTCAAGACTGTAGACTGTTCGAGTCTTTATTATACATTGTGGCCTTTTCAATATCTGACCTGTGATACAACTTTGTGTCAAGACTGTAGATTGTTCGAGTCTTAATTATACATTGCGACCATATCAGTATCTGACCTGTGATACAACTTTGTGTCAAGACTGTAGACTGTTCGAGTCTTAATTATACATTGTGACCATATCAATATCTGACCTGTGATACAACTTTGTGTCAAGACAGTAGACTGTTTTAGTCTTAATTATACATTGTGACCATATCAATATCTGACCTGTGATACAACTTTGTGTCAAGACTGTAGACTGTTCGAGTCTTTATTATACATTGTGGCCTTTTCAATATCTGACCTGTGATACAACTTTGTGTCAAGACTGTAGGTTGTTCGAGTCTTAATTATACATTGCGACCATATCAGTATCTGACCTGTGATACAACTTTGTGTCAAGACTGTAGACTGTTTTAGTCTTAATTATACATTGTGACCATATCAATATCTGACCTGTGATACAACTTTGTGTCAAGACTGTAGACTGTTCTAGTCTTAATTATACATTGTGACCATATCAATATATGACCTGTGATACAACTATGTGTCAAGACTGTAGACTGTTCTAGTCTTAATTATACATTGTGGCCTTATCAATATATGACCTGTGATACAACTTTGTGTCAAGACTGTAGACTGTTTTAGTCTTAATTATACATTGTGGCCTTATCAATATCTGACCTGTGATACAACTTTGTGTCAAGACAGTAGACTGTTTTAGTCATAATTATACTTTGTGACTTTGTCAATATCTGACCTGTGATACAACTTTGTGTCAAGACAGTAGACTGTTTTAGTCATAATTATACTTTGTGACTTTATCAGTATCTGACCTGTGATACAACTTTGTGTCAAGACTGTAGACTGTTTTAGTCTTAATTATACATTGTGACTTTATCAATATCTGACCTGTGATACAACTTTGTGTCAAGACTGTAGACTGTTCGAGTCTTAATTATATATTGTGGCCATATCAATATCTGACCTGTGATACAACTTTGTGTCAAGACTGTAGACTGTTCGAGTCTTAATTATACATTGCGACCATATCAATATTTGACCTGTGATACAACTTTGTGTCAAGACTGTAGACTGTTTTAGTCTTAAAAATACATTGTGGCCATATCAATATCTGACCTGTGATACAACTTTGTGTCAAGACTGTAGACTGTTTTAGTCTTAAAAATACATTGTGGCCATATCAATATCTGACCTGTGATACAACTTTGTGTCAAGACTGTAGATTGTTTGAGTCTTAATTATACATTGTGACTTTATCAATATCTGACCTGTGATACAACTTTGTGTCAAGACTGTAGATTGTTCGAGTCTTAATTATACATTGCGACCATATCAATATCTGACCTGTGATACAACTTTGTGTCAAGACTGTAGACTGTTCGAGTCTTAATTATACATTGCGACCATATCAATATCTGACCTGTGATACAACTTTGTGTCAAGACTGTAGATTGTTCGAGTCTTAATTATACATTGCGACCATATCAATATTTGACCTGTGATACAACTTTGTGTCAAGACTGTAGACTGTTTTAGACTTAAAAATACATTGTGACTTTATCAATATCTGACATATGAAGCACAGATCCAATATTGAATCAGTCTTAAAATGTTTACATGGCACAGAAAGCAAACAACTAAGATATTGAGTTGTATTGTTCATTGTTATAATGGTTATGTAATGGGTTACAATAAAGGTCTCTCCTTAATGGTCCGTATCCGTCAAATTTAAATCAAACACTCTCATCTTCTGATAGTTCGATATGACAGTGCCCTGTCTGTAGATGCTAAATCCAGATCCTTTTTTAATTTCCACCATGGAATAATCTAATAGTGCCCTGACTTTACAGTACACTCTTTCCTCCTCCGTAATATTGCAGCTGTTTTCAGTCATAATTTCAGTCACTTAGTATACATTACCATATGCTGTTCCGGGCTGTGTTAAGTTAGTATGCTAATGTTAGCTAACTGATTTTAGTCAGGCTCCAGGCTCAACCTCAAATTAAGGCATATTATGCAATAAATTTAAGGAACCAGGTAGTAGAAGCGTTTGCTCTTAAGGGTGCTGAATGCATCTTTGATAAAGGATGCTTGGTGCTTTCTAATGGTATATAACATACATGTTTATTGATTTTTATTCATGCAACAAAAATAAAAATTAATGACTGATTAATTCTTTTAACATGTTCCTTGTATGTGCTTTATGGGAGAATATGGATTTTAGGAAAACGTGAAGACACTGCGAGTGAGTAAAACATACAAAAAAACAATATATATATATATATAAATACTTACAAAACAGGAGCTGATTTTTTTATACAAAAGTATAGATATATTAAATTGATATTCTCATGTTTTTATGCCATTATACAATCAAGGTTTGGTGACTGTGGTGACTGTCCTCTTTGCTAACCCAACTAAAGCTAACTACTTTTCATACAGTTAGATATGAGAGGATTGCCACCAAACCAAGGTATACTCTAGCTACACATATAAACACCGGAATATCAAATATATATCTGTAACATGTTCTCAAAATTATATGTAGACAGAATAATGTAGGCCTGAAATCTACTCATATTCTGGCTTAAGCTTTCTTTTTCAAAATCGGCAGAATATTGATTAAATAATTGATCAAGTTAAACTTTGTTGAAAATAGTTCAAACCCTGTATATCAACTTTATATCTGCTTCAATACTGTCTTACAAACTGATCATTAGTTGTTTTAATTTAACATGACAGGTAAACATTCCAGGTGATTGATAAAGTAAAAAATAACCAATTTATATGGTAATGCAAATCTATCAATTACTGTAACTGAATTAACATTGCCTAAAATTGTAAAAGTGTAAGAAAACTGTTTTGCTCTTTGCACATTTACAAATATTCAACTATCATCTTTTAACTTCACATGCATGGCGGTCAGGTCTTGCTTAGAGTTAAGTGGGGTGCCCAGGTTATTTGAGCAATTCTAAGGTCGAGGTCAAATGGACCATGAATAAAACACAGTTGATAATTGTTCTCTGATTAAGCATAAATTATAGACAAATAAATATATTACTGGGAAAATTAGAATGGGGAGAGCTCGGTTGCCCCCATAATTTTTGTTTTTGACCCCTACAATAATCTAATAAATATTAATTTCATTCCTTTTCTCAGCAACATGTAGAGCCATATTCATTTCCAATCAAACCTTACAATAATCTTACAATACATACAAAAATTATTTTAACTTGGTTTTCTTATTTCAATACATCTGCATTTAAACATAGCCATAGTTTCTGTTTTTGTTCAGTATATTATATCCATGTTTGATGATATAAAGTTAAAGCTTTAGAATGCAGCCAATGTCATATTTGATATAAATGAATATGTTAAGTTCATTAATTAGTGATTTATTGATTACAATTATGAGTAGTCTTATCACAGACTTTGAGAATGAATGGTTGTCATGGATACAGATATTGTAATTGCTGTTTGATTCCACGGTTTCTTTAATAATCAGGAGACTCCATCATGGAACATCCTTTGATGCTGATGAGCAGATGATATAAGAAGTTTCATATTGATTTTTTTACCAGGGTCATTTAAATGACAGTGTCCACAACAAAATTCTTATCATCCAAACAAGAAAACCTTTGTTTATATCATCACATATTGATCACTTCTGACTAATCGAAAAAAACAGAAGATTTATGCAGCCTGGCACATGCTAGACACAATTCAAACACAGAAACAAAGTTTGTATAATGCTTGTATGTGACATGATTGGCTTCTGTTACCACGTAACTAACAAATAAACAGTCTCGCCGTCACGATTATAGTTTTGTATCAGTTCGATTTTGTGTTTTGTTATTTTTTTATCTTATTTATGCAGAGGTTAATTGTAAATGATAATAGAAACACCATGCATAATGCGGGATTCGGAAAAGTTATAGGTGAAATGTGCATGCTATTTCGGAAAAATAATAAGAAAAATGTGCATGCTATGTCAAATTCATTTTAGCTAATTTCGGAAGAAATCTCAGAGTTTATACATATGAACTGCTTTCGAGGCTTATTGGGTAAAACCAGTAATTAGGTGTTTTTTAGAAGTATTAGATTGAACTCACAACCTCTGGCATGAAGGGCCAACTCTCTTACCACTACACTACTGCCCTGCTTACATGTGCATGTTGTGATATTACAAAGTTAGGAACCAAGAGAAAGTTAGAACTAGTTTTATCATATGCATGACTATATTTTCTCATGATTACGATGATTTTTATCATTATTTTTTTGTTTTTTTGATAGGATTTATATATAATATTCTGGCATGCATAACAATGAAATACTTTTATATTCATGACGAAAAGAAATATAAATCTGACCAAAAGTAGTTTAAATGATTTTAGTGCAAAATTTACCATAGGTTGAGTATTCAAGACATTTTAACAGTTGCCCACTCTCTTTCTTGATTTCTCATTGCTGTATTGTTCAGTGTACAGTTGTTGTTGTTGTATGGTGTTTAGCATCGCTTCCAACAATTTTTCAGTCATCGCGATGGTGTCTACTTGAGACAGTATTCTAACCGCTGTCACACTGGAGTATCATGCCGCAGACACATGGTATGATAACCCACCCAGTCACATTATACTGACACCGGGCCAACCAGACCTAGAACTCTCCTCTAAATGCTGAGCATCAAGCAAGGAAGCTTCATGTACCATTTTTAAAGTCTTTGGTATGACCTGGCCTTGGAATGAACCCATGACCTTCCGCATGTGAGGTGGACACTCTACCACAAGACGACGTCCGGTCACAGTGTACAGGATCGTGTCTTTGAATACCGGTATCTTTTTGATCATTTAAAATGAAATGTCATCACATTATACACTGAACTGAAGAGAAAAAGAAAGCAGAGCCAAATCATCAAACTATCGTCAGCTATATTTACCATTAATTTTAGAATATTAATTAAATGTTAACCCTTTACTCTATAGATACGCGTTTTCCCACACCAATCACAGAAGGCTTTTGAAAGCAGTGCAGGAAGAGTTCAGATTGCTCATAACAAGCAATCTGAACACTTCCTGCACTGTTTTCTACTCTGTCAGTTAATATAAACATAACTCAACCAATACTTCAAAAGCCTTCTATATTAGAGGTGTCCAAAGGTGTCTATATTAAGTGTCCAAAGGTGTCTATATTAAGTGTCCAAAGGTGTCTATATTAAGTGTCCAAAGGTGTCTATATTAGGTGTCCAAAGGTGTCTATATTAAGTGTTCAAAGGTGTCTATATTAAGAGTCCAAAGGTGTCTATATTAGGTGTCCAAAGGTGTCTATATTAAGTGTCCAAAGGTGTCTATATTAGGTGTCCAAAGGTGTCTATATTAGGTGTCCAAAGGTGTCTATATTAGGTGTCCAAAGGCGTCTAAATGAAGTAAAGGGTTAAGGTATTCAGTAATGATTTTGTTAATATGATCATTTTTCTTGACAAAATCTTTATAATTTTTAACTTGATATGCATTTTCTTATACTATAAATATGCTTTATAAATATGCTAACAATTTGATTTCAGTTTGGTAAACTTAAATTCACCCGGTGAAATTATCCTTTCAGTATGTAATTATCTTGACTGAAAATTACTTTCCTGTTAGTAGTGAGATATTTTATGGCAACTTAAGGGCATTCTTCTTAACAAGATTTTTGTTAGATTGTTTGTAACACTGGTATGCAAATAGATGTGTCAGTCAGCATGTAGATATATAATTATTGTGATACAAAATTAATTGCAAGGTCTGAAAACTGGTCTCCGCTTGGAACACACCGATCTGTAATAGTGAGGTTTTCCTCAAATATTTAATTTCCCATTATTGTGACCTAAGGTTTCTATTTCATTGTAGTGTACTTATCTAACATTCTAATATATGATTATTTTCAATAAAAACCTATCATAAAATGCATGAATAGTTATATTTATAATGATAATGATACTTAATTAGCTGTCCGGAACCAAGTCCAAGGAGATGTCATGTCATGACCCCGGCTTCATTGGCGGTGTTGTCGATATCGTCTGTAGACACCAAGGTTAAACTTTTGCGTTTAAGTTTAAGATATCTATACAACCACTCATTGGATGTGAATGAAACTTGCATGTGTGTTCACCATCATCAATGGAACACACACAGACAAGAACCATAACTCTGGGTTGCACAGTTATGGACCTTTTTAGCTTTCCGGGACGAAGTCCAAGGAGAGCACTTGCCATGATCCCAGCATCGTCGTCATCATTGTCGGCGTCAGCGTTGACATCATCATCTGTAAACACCCTGGTTAAACTTTTGGGTTTAAGTTTAAGATATCTATGCAACCACTCATTGGATGTGAATGAAACTTCGCATGTGAGTTCACCATCATCAATGGAACACACACAGACAAGCACCATAACTCTTGATTGCATTTTGGCACAGTTATGGTCCTTTTTTTACTTAATTTTTCAGGTTAAAGTTTTTTATCAGATAAGATATCTATGCAACCACTCATTGGATATGAATGAAACTTGTATGTGTGTTCAGCATCATCGACGGAACACACAGAGACAAGAATCATAACTCAGGGTTGCATTTTGGCAAAGTCATGGCCCTTTTGGACTTAATTTTTCATCTGTAGACACCCAGGTTAAACTTAAGCGTTTAGTTGCGTTTAAGTTTTGGTGTTTGCCTCCAATCTCTGTCTTTGCATGGGTGGTGAGTTTTATCCCATAGGGGAGCTTTGTTGTCATCTAACAACTCTTGTTTAATGTTTGGCCTGGCAGTGGCTACATTTTAATGTGGTCATTTCTATAATTGCAATAAATAGAATGTTGGACGATTATGTCATTCTGACATTGTGTGATTAAGTCCACACTCTCAAAAACAACAATTGGTACAGGTACCACCAAGGAAATAGACATTTAAGAATAATTCATATAAGCTCTGACCTTTCTTTGTAACTGAGCTGAAATAAATTAGTATAAACTATATTTGAGTGAGTTTTAATGACTGTTCATCCATTTCAGATTGCTAACGTGAAGCACAGACTTGATGTGAAGGAACCAAAGAAACAGAATCATCTCGTACTGAGGCTAAAACAGATTCAGGTGAGTTATCAACAGTTCCATTGTTGACAATTATCAAGAAGACAGTTTCCATTGTTGACAATTATCAAGTAGACAGTTTCCACTGTTGACAATTATCAAGTAGACAGTTTCCACTGTTGACAGTTACCAAGTAGACAGTTTCCACAGTTGACAATTATCAAGTAGACAGTTTCCATAATTGACAATTATCAAGTAGACAGTTTCCACTGTTGACAATTATAAAGTAGACAGTTTCCATTGTTGACAATTATCAAGTAGACATTTTCAACTGTTGACAATTATCAAGTAGACAGTTTCAGCTATCATTATTTAACTAATAGACAGTTTCCATTATTGACAATTATCATGTAGACAGTTTCAACTGTTGACAATTATGAGGCAGACAGTTTCCATTGTTGACAATTATCAAGCAGACAGTTTCCATTATTGACAATTATCAAGTAGACAGTTTCAACTGTCGACAATTATCAAGTAGACAGTTTCCATTGTTGACAGTTATCAAGTTAATGTTTTCCTTTGTTGAAAATTATCAAGTTAACAGTTTCTGCTGTTGACAGTTTTCAAGTAGATAGTTTCAACTGTTGACAATTATCAAGTAGACAATCATGAAGTAGGCATTTTCCATTTTAAACAAACTATTAAGTGTAAGATTCTAAAATTGCTGAATTTTGATCATATATTCTTCAACATTTTATTAACTGTTCTAGTTTTGAATATCTCTTCTTTGAAGTTTGTTGAAACCCATCAGTAATATTATTTCATGAATAGAAAGTTGAAAATTTAGTCCTGGAGAAAAGGTTGGAACAATTACACTGAATATGTTGTTGTTGCTGTTGCTGTTGTTGTTGTATGGTGTTAAGCATTACATTCAACAATTATTCAGCCATATAACGACGGTGTCTATTTGAGACAATATTCTGAGCATCACCACACTGATGTGTTATGCTACAGAAGCATAGTAATAATACCCCACCCAGTCACATTATACTGACATTGGACCGACCAGACCTAGAATGATTCTCTAAATGTTGAGTGCCAAGTGAGGAAGCTTCAAGTACCATTTTTCAAGTCTTTGGTATGACCCAGTCGGGGATCAAACCCACGACCTTCCGTAAGTGAGGTGGACACTCTACCGTAAGACCACTACTGTGGGTACACTGAATATAATATGCTGTTTTAAAATAGCTATAGCATTTAACATAATCCTAATAAAATGTCTGATTCAGGATATGTTCTGATATAAAAGAATTGACCTTTGAACTGTATGAAGATGTTCAACCTGGTTAACCATGTAATAAACTATAGTACCCAATGTGTAATATACCTGTATCAGACATACATGTGCTAACAAAGATTAATGTTATTTGCTTTTGTAACAAAGTTCAAAGTTCAAATGTTTAACTCTGAAAACCAATTGCCAGTAAACTATTGATATAGGGTTGCAGAAAAATCATAAAACAAAGTCTACATTGCCAAATAACAATATAGAAATATAGATATAATATAATGCTAACTGTGCGGACATGATAAAATATAATACTAAAATATTATACTGGTAATACATGATTACCGGAATCTAACACTTCACCAATCATGTAAATGATGACATAAACAGTAATAAAGTTACTTTATTGTCCTCAATAATCCGTCTGAAAGCTTTTTATTGTATGAAAAAAATGCATGAAAAAACAGTGGTTATTTATGATATGCAGTCAGCCTTTGTTAATTTTTTCCTAGCATACATATCACCGCGAATCGGCCATTCAGAAGACTAGAAAAGGTGTCATCAGGAAAATACTAATACTGTATGCAAAATATAATTAAAATCAACATAAACAGTGAATTTGTACACTTAAGAATTCTTGCATTGATTCTAATTTTGCTAAAAAAAGGGCACACAAATGTTGGCCCTCTCTGTGTTTTAAGTGCACCAATCTATTTCAATTGTCATACTGTCCCCAGGTAAGAAATTCAAAGTCTGCACATGTAAGATAATGTTGTTATACGGGCATTCACGGTTATGCGTATATCCCATCACGGTATAAGGTATACAAAGGATATATAAAATGTTATGGTGTTTAACTTGAGTTCATTTTTCATTTTGAGGCAGCCATGCTAAGCACTGCCACATTGATATATCATGTCCCTGACACATGGTATGACACCCCACCCAGTCACATTATATTAACACTTGCCCAATCAGACCTAGAACTATCCTCTAGTATGTTGTTAGTGGGAATTAAAGATTTTTTTTTATTACAATTTGTACATATTTAAATATTGATTTTACTGGTGAAAATAAGTAAGTATCATTACAGATTGTTGTGTATGTCTTTTAGATAGATATCAGTATATCATTGTAATTTAAACAAACAAACAAACCCAGTCTTGAAAAAAAAGTCAAACAATTTACCCATAGTATACAGCAGATATAACCTAATATTGCTAACCTTGGGGGCTTTTATCTATTTTACATTCTATCAGTTCATATTTCACATTATTTTGAAAGGAAGTGATAACAGATTAATGTTATGTACAAGACCACATCACATTGTGGGTTAAATATAACAGAAAGTATGATTAAAACAAGATGTGGCCTGTAAAAAACATACAAATCAATATAGTCTTTATGTCACATTTATATGTAAATGAATGTAGAAACATGTCGTGTATAACTGATAAATGCTGATTTTATTGCTTCTACATTTATTTTGTATTGATTATCTGCTGTTTTTAGGCAGTTTACCTGTATAAGTTTAAGTTATGTGTAGAAAGATGTAAAATCCTCCCACTTTTGTAGGTACAATGCATTTCATACTATAAAGTGTTCAGTTTAATTTTGATAAAAATACTGGGATGGTAGGTAAAATTTTATGTAGAAGTTGATAAGTTTTTATTTAAAAAAGTCTATATTATTGAATCCCACAGAGAATGGCCCTGGCAAAGAGAGTTTGAGCTCTGTTTTGTTTATTCCATAAACGCAAACTTATTGAGTATTTATTCTGATTTTCTTTTAACCGCTGGCAATGACGATGACATTATAGTGGACATTTCAGTGCAAATAATGGCATGCATTTTAGTGATTTGATCTGATCTTCCATTGAGTCATATATGTCACCATTGCTAAGAACTGATAAGCCAGGTTTGTTCATTTTTGGTACTAATGATTCATATGAGCAAAAGTTTTAAGTTTGTTCAAATAAAGGGATTTAAGGGTCCATGAGAACGCTATGGAATAATAGATGATTCTCATCCTTAATTAGTCTATATTACGGTATAAGGCTTTAAGCCATAAATTAATTGCTAGATTATCATCCCTACCCGCCGCCTTATTTTCATTGCCCTCCTTGCTCTTTTTATTTTCATAAAAAAAAAATAATAATAATTATAATTATAATTTTTTTATCAGAAACATTAAAAATATTAAAAATGAAAATAAAAGATAAAATCCTCCAACACTCCCCATTTTTAAGAAAAATTTGGATGATAATCTAGCAATTGATTTATAATGTCCTTAATTTAGTCCATTCAAAATTTGAAAAGAAGGTGAATTCAGATGATTTGACTAATATCATTATTCAGTTTTTGTTTTTTGTTTTTTTACAAAGTAAAGTCAATGTTATAAGATATCAGAAATAAACTATTTTTTAAAATCAAATATTACAAGGTAGTGTTTATATACCAAATATGTCGACATTTATAATCTTTTTTTACAAAAGGCAAAGTCAAGATTCCTGTACATTTTACCTGTAGACATTTAATAAGATTTGTATTGTACTTTACTAGTGGTATAATCCTTCCCTTTACTTTGTTGATTGATAATTGATATTTTGATATTGAATTATTTATGAATAGCGTGTGGAGTGGAAACAAGTCTTTACATTCCTGTTGTATTATTGAGAGACTGAATGGAAACACTCTAACCTATTGTCCCAATACAGCATGTTGATAGTCAGTCATTTTAAAATTATGGAAGATTTGTAATTGAAATCGTCATTATCTAATGTTGTCGAAATAGTAAAAGTTTTTTGTATGAAGTGTGCCTCTGTCTGTAATAATGTGGTACAGTAGGGTCTATAGCATTAAAGTAGCTGGGGAATATACAGGATTAAATAAATGAGATTGTAAGAAAAGGAAAGAAATTTTACTCTAATGTGGCCGCGATCATACATGTATATTTACATGAACATGTCACTCATCTTGAAGATTTTTGATGTACAAGATTTATAACCTTTATACATACAGTGAAGGGAAAAAGAAAGTATACATTATAACCTATAAACGTCGACAGGTCAAGGAACAATAAATGTATTGCATATAAATTTTGTATATTTATATTTCATCATATTGTTGAATCAAAAAACAAACTTTTAATTCATTTCAAAGTAAAACAATAAGAAAATATAAATATGAATAAACTTAGCCAATAATGAAATAATTTTAAAAACCAAAATGTAAACTTTCTTTTTCCTTTCAGTGTACATGTAGTTAGGTAGTTTTATTTAGCGTACATGTCATACAGTACATATATATACATTGTATATTAGGCCGTAATAAATTATTTGCTAGATTATTATCCCCACCCACCCCGTAATTTTCATGCCGCTGCGACCCTCTTTATTTTCATAAAAAAACAAAATTAAAAAACAACAGCAAAAAAACAACATAAAAAAGTAAAATAAAAAATAAAATCCTCCAGCCCTCCCCATTTTTAAGAAAAACTTTGAAGATAATCTAGCAATTAATTTAATATGGCCTTATGTATTTTCGATATTTATGAAAAACAGCTAATTACATTGAAAAATTATCTTAAGCCATAATAAATTATTGCTAGATTATCATCCATGACTACCCCCTAATTTTCATGCTGCCCCAAACCTTTTTAATTTCATAAAGTTGTTATATATTTTTTTAAAACAACAAAAATAAAAAAAGAAAAAAAAACAACAATAAAATCCTCTCCCCACCCACCTCCACATTTTTAAGAAAAAATTGGATGATAATCTAATTTATCTAAAATAATTATTGGTCGATTATTTACTATAAACATCGCAGAATGTCATGATTATAATTTTATCACAAAATTTCAGTCTCTATCACAGTAGTAATTATTACAAAATGAGTACCTTATTTTACTTTTATTTTACTTTTTATAATTTTAATCTGGTATTGCAAAATATCAAAATATAAAACATATATATCTAACAATTAATACATGGTATTGAGGTCCATATGCAAGTTTATGAACTTGGCAGTCAGACCTAGATAGTATATATGGAAATGACCAGTCCGTAAACTTGAATTAATGGACCAAAAACACGATGTATTATTAGTTATATTTAACCGAATATATTCAAATACAATACTAAAAAAAAACAATTCTGTGTTTCATTTGGACATAACTCGCCCTTTTGATATTGAAATACTTGCACATTTTGTATATTGGACCAAACCGGTCACATACACAAATATATTGGGCAAAAATGTAAAATGAAGTTTGATATATTATGAAAAATTGTTATTGTTTTCTCTGGAATATGTCTTAAACATTTATCCATATACTGAATGCAGCTCAGGGGTCTTGTGAAAGGGCCACACTTAATAAATTGCTTGATTGCCACTTATGACTCATACCATTTAGAAGTTGGTAGGTAGGAAGGTAAATTCTTTTTTGTTTTATCAATCAGAAAATCTTTTTAAGGACATGATTTTTTGTAATGACAGGCAATATTTTAAATGAACCCCCCCCCCAAAATGTTCCTGTCTCAGGTGGGATTGTTTTGGGTCAGCCGGAAGCAGCAAACAAACAATTTTTTAGTTTATGCCTAAAGTGTGTGTCTTAATGCTGGTTGTGGGTTCAATCAATGCTCATAGACGATGACATACCCATGACATAAAAATGGTACTTAACACTTTCATGTTTGTTGCTTTGCATCTAGAAGTCATTGCTAGGACTGGGTGTGGTATATATACAACAGGGATGTGGCATGACACAGGTAGGAAATTCCTATCTGTATATTACAGGCAGGCTAGGATTGATCATTCCTATCTGTATGATACAGGCAGTCTTGGATTGATCATTCCTATCTGTATATTACAGGCAGGCTTGGATTGATCAATCCTATCTGTATATTACAGGCAGTCTTGGATTGATCATTCCTATCTGTATGATACAGGCAGTCTTGGATTGATCATTCCTATCTGTATATTACAGGCAGGCTTGGATTGATCAATCCTATCTGTATATTACAGGCAGTCTTGGATTGATCATTCGTATCTGTATATTACAGGCAGTCTTGGATTGATCATTCCTATCTGTATATTACAGGCAGGCTTGGATTGATCAATCCTATCTGTATATTACAGGCAGGCTTGGATTAATCAATCCTATCTGTATATTACAGGCAGTCTTGGATTGATCATTCGTATCTGTATATTACAGGCAGGCTTGGATTGATCATTGCTATCTGTATATTACAGGCAGTCTTGGATTGATCATTCTTATCTGTATATTACAGGCAGGCTTGGATTGATCATTCCTATCTGTATATTACAGGCAGTCTTGGATTGATCATTCCTTTACAGGCAGTCTTGGATTGATCATTCCTATCTGTATATTACAGGCAGGCTTGGATTGATCATTCCTATCTGTATATTACAGGCAGGCTTGGATTGATCATTCGTATCTGTATATTACAGGCAGGCTTGGATTGATCATTGCTATCTGTATATTACAGGCAGTCTTGGATTGATCATTCTTATCTGTATATTACAGGCAGGCTTGGATTGATCATTCCTATCTGTATATTACAGGCAGGCTTGGATTGATCATTCCTTTACAGGCAGTCTTGGATTGATCATTCCTATCTGTATATTACAGGCAGGCTTGGATTGATCATTCCTATCTGTATATTACAGGCAGTCTTGGATTGATCATTCCTATCTGTATATTACAGGCAGTCTTGGATTGATCATTCCTACTGTATATTACAGACAGGCTAGGAGTGATCATTCCTATCTGTATATTACAGGCAGGCAAGGATTGATCATTCCTATCTGTATCAGGCAGTCTTGGATTGGTCATTCCTATCTGTATATTACAGGCAGTCTTGGATTGATCATTCCTATCTGTATATTACAGGCAGGCTTGGATTGATCACTCCTATCTGTATATTACAGGCAGTCTTGAATTGATCATTCCTATCTGTATATTACAGGCAGTCTTGGCAGGCTAGGATTGATCATTTCTATCTGTATATTACAGGCAGGCTTGGATTGATCATTCCTATCTGTATATTACAGGCAGTCTTGGATTGATCATTCCTATCTGTATATTACAGGCAGTCTTGGATTGATCATTCCTACTGTATATTACAGGCAGGCTAGGATTGATCATTCCTATCTATATACTGCAGGCAGGCTAGGATTGATCATTCCTATCTGTATATTACAGGTGGGCTAGGATTGATCATTCATACCTGTATATTACAGGCAGTCTTGGATTGATTATTCCTATCTGTATATTACAGGCAGGCTTGGATTGATCATTCCTATCTGTATATTACAGGCAGTCTTGGATTGATCATTCCTTTACAGGCAGTCTTGGATTGATCATTCCTATCTATAAACTACAGCAGGCTAGGATTGATCATACCTATCTGTATATTACAGGTGGGCTAGGATTGATCATTCCTATCTGTATATTACAGGCAGTCTTGGATTGATCATTCCTATCTGTATATTACAGGCAGGCTAGGATTGATCATTCCTATCTATATGCTACAGGCATATGATTGATCATTCCTATCTGTATATTACAGGCAGGCTAGGATTGATCATTCCTATCTGTATATTACAGGCAGGCTAGGATTGATCATTCCTATCTGTATATTACAGGTGGGCTAGGATTGATCATTCCTATCTGTATATTACAGGCAGGCTAGGATTGATCATTCCTATCTTTATACTACAGGCAGGCTTGGATTGATCATTCCTATCTGTATATTACAGGCAGGCTAGGATTGATCATTCCTATCCGTATATTACAGCTGGGCTAGGATTTATCATTCTTATCTGTATACTACAGTTAGTCTAGGATTGATCATTGCTATCTGTATACTACAGGCAGTCTTGGATTGATCATTGCTATCTGTATACTACAGGCAGTCTTGGACTGATCATTGCTATCTGTATACTACAGGCAATCTTGGATTGATCTTTCCTATCTGTATATTACAGGCAGGCTAGGATTGATCATTCCTATCTTTATATTACAGGTGGGCTAGGATTGATCATTCCTATCTTTTTATTACAGGCAGGCTAGGATTGATCATTCCTATCTGTATATTACAGGCAGGCTAGGGTTGATCATTCCTATATGTATATTTTACAGGCAGGCTAGGATTGATCATTCCTATCTTTATATTACAGGCAGACTAGGATTGATAATTTCTCATTGTTATTTTACAGAAAGAGGAGGAGAGACAGGCTGAGATTGACCATGAAAACAAACTACTTCTCAGCAAGATGACAACGGTTATGAAATATGGGGGCAACATTGACAACTGGAATAACTATGAATCCAGGAGGTAATAGTCACTCTAAATGACTAGTACAGTAAATATTTCATACCTAAACATTTAGTTTATACTAATGTATTTTAGCTCAGTTGTGAAGTAAGCTCATAGGTTATATGGACCGCTCTCAAGTCTTGTTCCTGTGAAAAACCAGTACTGAGTGTGTTTTTTGAGAGGCCAACAGTCGAGTTGGGGATCAAACTTGCAATCTTCGCATGAACTTCCAACGTTCTATCCACGTGACCACTGCCCCACTGTGACATAGACACTTGGATGAGTATCACACTACATCACTGCCCCACTGTGACATAGACATTTGATGGGGTGTTACAGTACACCACTGCCCAACATAGACACTTGGAGGGGTGTCACACTACACCACTAGACACTTGGAGGGGTGTCACACTACACCACTAGACAGTTGGAGGGGTGTCACACTACACCACTAGACACATGGAGGGGTGTCACACTACACCACTGCCCCACTGTAACATAGACACTTTGAAGGGTGTCACACTACACCACTAGACACTTGGAGGGGTGTCACACTACACCACTGCCCCACTGTAACATAGACACTTTGAGGGGTGTCACACTACACCACTGCACCACTGTAACATAGACACTTGGAGGGGTGTCACATTACACCACTGCCCCACTGTAACATAGACACTTTGAGGGGTGTCACACTACACCACTGCCCCACTGTAACATAGACACTTGGAGGGGTGTCACACTACACCACTGCCCCACTGTGACATAGACACTTGGAGGGGTGTCACACCTCACCACTGCCCCACTGTAACATAGACACTTGGAGGGGTGTCACACTACACCACTGCCCCACTGTAACATAGACACTTTGAGGGGTGTCACACTACACCACTGCCCCACTGTAACATAGACACTTGGAGGGGTGTCACACTACACCACTGCCCCACTGTAACATAGACACTTTGAGGGGTGTCACACTACACCACTGCTCCACTGTAACATAGACAATTGGAGGGGTGTCACACTACAACACTGCCCCACTGTGACAGAGACATTTGATGGGGTGTTACAGTACACCACTGCCCCACTGTAACATAGACACTTTGAGGGGTGTCACACTACACCACTGCCCCACTGTAACAGACACTTGGAGGGGTGTCACACTACACCACTGCCCCACTGTAACATAGACACTTGGAGGGGTGTCACACTACACCACTGCCCCACTGTAACATAGACACTTTGAGGGGTGTCACACTACACCACTGCTCCACTGTAACATAGACAATTGGAGGGGTGTCACACTACAACACTGCCCCACTGTGACATAGACATTTGATGGGGTGTTACAGTACACCACTGCCCCACTGTAACATAGACACTTTGAGGGGTGTCACACTACACCACTGCCCCACTGTAACAGACACTTGGAGGGGTGTCACACTACACCACTGCCCCACTGTAATATAGACACTTTGAGGGGTGTCACACTACACCACTGCCCCACTGTAACATAGACACTTGGAGGGGTGTCACACTACACCACTGCCCCACTGTAACATAGACACTTTGAGGGGTGTCACACTACACCACTGCCCCACTGTAACATAGACACTTGGAAGGGTGTCACACTACACCACTGCCCCACTGTAACATAGACATTTGATGGGGTGTTACACTACACCACTGCCCCACTGTAACATAGACACTTGGAGGGGTGTCACACTACACCACTGCCCCACTGTAACATAGACATTTGATGGGGTGTTACACTACACCACTGCCCCACTGTAGCATAGACACTTGGAGGGGTGTCACACTACACCACTGCCCCACTGTAACATAGACACTTGGAGGGGTGTCACACTACACCACTGCCCCACTGTAACATAGACACTTGGAGGGGTGTCACACTACACCACTGCCCCACTGTAACATAGACACTTGGAGGGGTGACACACTACACCACTGCCCCACTGTAACATAGACACTTGGAGGGGTGTCACACTACACCACTGCCCCACTGTGATATGGACACATGGAGGGGTGTCACACTACACCACTGCCCCACTGTAACATAGACACTTGGAGGGGTGTCACACTACACCACTGCCCCACTGTAACATAGACACTTTGAGGGGTGTCATACTACACCACTGCCCCACTGTAACATAGACACTTGGAGGGGTGTCACACTACACCAATGCCCCACTGTAACATAGACACTTGGAGGGGTGTCACACTACACCACTGCCCCACTGTAACATAGACATTTGATGGGGTGTAACAGTACACCACTGCCCCACTGTAACATAGACACTTTGAGGGGTGTCACACTACACCACTGCCCCACTGTAACATAGACACTTGGAGGGGTGTCACACTACACCACTGCCCCACTGTGACATAGACACTTGGAGGGGTGTCACACTACACCACTGCCCCACTGTAACATAGACACTTTGAGGGGTGTCACACTACACCACTGCCCCACTGTAACATAGACACTTGGAGGGGTGTCACACTACACCACTGCCCCACTGTAACATAGACACTTGGAGGGGTGTCACACTACACCACTGCCCCACTGTACCATAGACACTTGGAGGGGTGTCATTGACCTCTCACTTTCTGAGGTTCTTTGTAAGGTTCAACCCTTGCTTGGTATATATGGTCTGTGGTCATCTACAAGCACATGTATATATGGATCTGTGGTTATTTACAATCACAGGTATATATGGATCTGTGGTCAATCTACAAGCACAGGAATATATGGATCTGTGGTCATCTACAAGCACAGGTATATATGGATCTGTGGTCATCTACAAGCACAGGTATATATGGATCTGTGGTCATCTACAAGCACAGGTATATATATGGATCTGTGGTCATCTACAAGCACAGATATATATGGATCTGTGGTCAGTTTACAAGCACAGGTATATATGGATCTGTGGTCATCTACAAGCACAGGTATATATGGATCTGTGGTCATCTACAAGCACAGGTATATATGGATCTGTGGTCATCTACAAGCACAGGTATATATGGATCTGTGGTCAGTCTACAAGCACAGGTATATATATAGATCTGTGGTCATCTACAAGCACAGGTATATATGGATATGTGGTCATCTACAAGCACAGGTATATATGGATCTGTGGTCATCTACAAGCACAGGTATATATGGATCTGTGATCTTCCTTGGCCAATAAAACTGGATACCATAGTGTAATATAACCTGAAATATGCTGAAAATGAATTGTGTTAAACCCATTAGGAATAGAACTTGGCTCCCACACATGACTTCAAAATCTGATGATCTTGAAATGTTTTCTAACCTCCACTTGTCATCTAAAACCCACACAGCATTAATTATTTATTGAAGAAATTTTGCTTAAATTGCATATTTTTTATAATAAATAAGTGTTTTCATAGTATAACAATGATATGATCCAATTTCCAATTAATTATTAAGTTTTATTAGTGAACATATAATGTGGAACAAGGCAAGCAGTAATTTACAGCCATTGTTACTGAACAAACCAGATCTGTTGTTGTATCCCCTGGTAATATTTTTACATTCATTGCTATGGAAAACTCATGTAGCTATGTAACACATGATAGCATAATAATTTAAGTTACATGATATTTATTACATTTATTTATAGAATTATCAAAAAGTTATTTATATGAATTTAGTTCATTGTAAATAATTAATTAAATTAGACAGCGAAGACAATAATTATAGGCCTTGATAAAAAATGGCCTGTCAGGTGATTGATAGTGTCTATACATCATTTAGAAATGGCCATTATGTTGCTCATTAGCTAATAAAACTTGAAAATCAACATGGCTTTAATATTGAATCCATATTGATTTAAGGTTCTCAGTGGCTGAGCGGTCCAAGTTGCCATCTTAAGATCACATCTCTCACCACTAAGGTTGTAGGTTCAAGTCCCACTTTCTTCAAAAACTTAATGTGAGAAAGTTTGCCAGTTACTCAGATTTATTCTAATGTCTTCCTTTGTCAATAAGGCTGGATAATCTATATATATAACCTGAAATGTGTTGAAAATGGCCTTAAACCACATTCAAAAATTAATAAATCTGTATTTGTTGATTTGATTTATCTTCTAACTGTATATTAAACGTGTAATGACAAAGAAACAACTAACAATAATTTTTATATATATTATTTTTTCAGTCTGTCTTAAATACTGCACTGCAAATGAACCATATATTACCTTTGTTTGAGAACGCATAACAACCGATAATGTAAATTTAATATACATTTTAGTGGGTTTTAAGTCTGGCTTGGTTGCCTTCAGCTCAATATATCTATCTACAGTCAACTACAAAAGGTTACAAATGGTCAGACCACAAAAACAACAAATAGGCAAAAAGTACATTCCCCTTCAAGTGGTAAATCATTTATATTTAACTACTAGTTAAAATTCTCACTGTCCACAGACAGGTTAAAAACAGTTGATTTTTTAAAAAAAAAACTTTTCATAAATTTGCTATTTTTCCCCTGTAATTTGGCTCAGATATAACACACATACATGTGCTGACATTTTGTGAGTGTGTCTGTGCAGGTAAAAGTTTCCTTGAGACTTATTGTCATGACTTCTTATAAAATTTTGTTCCTGCATGGTACATTTTCACTTTGTTAATAAATGTTCTGTATTTGGTTAAACACTACAGCACAGTACAGGAAACATCTAATGACATTAGTGTTACTTTCATTGATTTAACCTTAACATGGACTGTGTCTGTTTTTTATGTTATATTTACAGTTCAAACTACCCTTTTATGGGATGTATATTGTGTTATATTATGTTACAGTTTGTACTACCCTTTTATTGGCAGTGTATTGTGTTATATTTACAGTTCAAACTACCCTTTTATGGGATGTATATTGTGTTATATTATGTTACAGTTGTAACTACCCTTTTATGGGCAGTGTATTGTGTTATATTTACAGTTCAAACTACCCTTTTATGGGATGTATATTGTGTTATATTATGTTACAGTTTGAACTACCCTTTCCGGGAAAAACATAATGAGGAGATTGCACGGGAGAATATTGGTATTGCACGACGCCTGGAAACTGTGAGGCCTAAGATCAATATAAATGCATGGGTGAGTTAACTGCAATCCCATTATAATTCAAAACCTGTTATAAAGCATAAACAATTTCATCTTTGCCTTTTAAATCTGAAATTATCATTTCCAGCCAGATATGTTATAACAATTGATGACTTTATTGTAAAATCTAATTTTAATTAGGATGTTTTTTGTTGTTTTTTACACTCTTACACCCAGACTTTGATGTTAATTGTACCTAAATAATACATTTTGACAAAATCTATTTTGGTCTAACCATGGCATAGCCCAAGTTAGGAATTTTGGTATGTTTAAATAGATATCCTTTTGGCAATATTTGGTCAGTGGGTATAATATAAAATAGGCATGATATATCAGATATAATTTGTTATTTTTAGCCAATTTAAAATTTTTTTTAACAAAGACACATGGAAGATTTTATGTAACAACAATGTACAATGTATAAAAAATAAATCCCCAACTGGCCTGGCAATGCAGACAGTATCTGATTGATTTGTAGATTGATGTTTTATGGCATCTCCTGGACACATCACTGTAGTTAAATAAATGTTTGTGTGACAGAGCATGTATCATTAATTTGTTGCTAACTGTCAGCATGAATTAATTTAAAACACATTCCTTCAATTAGATAGTTACTTGTAGGTGTGTGGAGTTAATTGAAATATACACATAATCTAAAGGTGGATTTATTGGTGTGTGTGGGAGTGGGGGTGGGATTCATCCAGAATCGAAATATATATATATTCCCCAACATCTAAACCTTAATGTTTAACTAAGGATTTTCTGTGGCCTTCCTTGTGCCCAAATATATATATGTGCACCCCCCCACCCTTCTAACAAAAATTCCTGGATCTGCCCATGCCATCACTGTAAAAAAGAACAACTGTAAAACTTCATAATATTGATGCAATTTTACAATAAAATTATCTGTTATAGTAAAGGATTTTAAGCAAATCTGGTTGAAAATGTTAATATTTAAATATAGAGCACTTATAACAAAAATTGTGATGTAACGGGTTTTGGATGATGACGGACTTTGTGGTAATGTGTCTGTGGTATATATTGCAATAGTGAAGGGGTAATATTAAGGGGCTTTTTATTTATATTGTTGAACAGCATTGTTGTCATCTTTCACAAATAGTCTTGTCCAGTATATTGATATTTGTCTGTTTCACTCTTTATTTTCACCCATTTAGTCGACTAAAATTTATGTAGTATATAAATTATATTTATTGTATTCATTGTAGTCTCAAATAAATGTCTTTTGACTGTACTGTCTATTAGATAAAATATATATAACCTTAAATTGGCAAACTATTAAAATTCATTCTTTCCTTAAATTGTGTGTTGTTTTGACATTGTAATCTCAACATTTTTAGATGTTCTTTTAGTCGGTGTCAGACAGATTCCATTGTTTTACATTATTTCATAAGTTTCATAATTTAATTTCTTGATCAGTTTCAGTAGTTGTTATTTAGTCCTGTTTAGGTGTTATTAAGATCATATGATAAATATAATTGCATATAAGCTAGTTTTGTGGAAAAAAGTTGATATTAATGGATAATTTGTTGAAAATAATGATTTGGATTGTTCGACATAAACCTTGCATGGGGCTTGCATATAATCAAATATTTCCTCATAAATGATTACATTTCAACATATTTGAGATTTTCGCATTCTGACTGGACTTTAGCAACACTCATTATTTATAACTAGTTATATGTGTCATGAGTATACGGACATACTGGGATTTATTTTGTTACTTAATTATATCTATAATATTATCATTTCTCTTAAACTGATACCAGGTACATTACATACGGATACCACATACATTACAAACTGATACCATCTACATTATAAACTGATACCACTCAATGTACATTTCAAACTGATACCATGTACATTACAAACTGATACAATGTACATTATTAACTGATACCATGTACATTATAAACTGATACCATGTACATTACAAGCTGATACCATGTACATTATTAACTGATATCATCTACATTATAAACTGATACCATGTACATTACAAACTGTTACCATGTACATTACAAACTGATACCATGTACATTATAAACTGATACCATGTACATTACAAACTGATACCATGTACATAACAAACTGATACCATGTACATTACAAACTGATACCATGTAAATTATAAACTGATACCATGTACATTACAAACTGATACCATGTACATTATAAACTGATATCATCTACATTACAAACTGATACAATGTACATTGTACATTACAAACTGATACCATGGACATTATAAACTGATACCATGTTGTTTACAATGTTGTATGGTGTTTAGCGTCACTTCAACAATTTTTCAGTCATATGGCGACAGTGTCTACTTGAGACAGTATTCTAAGCGCTGTCACACTGGAGTATCATGCCGCAGACACATGGTATGATACCCCACCCAGTCACATTATACTGACACCGGGCTGACCAGACCTAGAACTCTCCTCTTAATGCTGAGCGTCAAGCGAGGAAACTTCTAGTACCATTTTTAAAGTCTTTGGTTTGGTATGACCCGGCCAGTGATTGAACCCTCGAACTTCCCCATGCGAGGCGGACGCTCTACCATTAGACCATGCCGCGGTCTCCATGTACATTACAAACTGATATCATCTACATTACAAACTGATACCATGTACATTACAAACTGATACCATGTACATTATAAACTGATACCATGTACATTACAAACTGATACCATGTACATTACAAACTGATACCATGTACATTATAAACTGATATCATGCACATTACAAACTGATACCATGTACATTACAAACTGATACCATGTACATTATAAACTGATACCATGTACATTACAAACTGATACCATGTACATTACAAACTGATACCATGTACACTATAAACTGATACCATGTACATTATAAACTGATACCATGCACATTACAAACTGATACCATGTACATTATAAACTGATACCATGTACATTATAAACTGATACCATGTACATTACAAACTGATACCATGTACATTATAAACTGATACCATGTACAATATAAACTGATACCATGCACATTATAAACTGATACTTTTTACATAATAAATTGTATAAAACAGCCAATATTCCAGCATATTTTGATTCATACAAACTTATTAGCTTTTTCCTAAATACTTATACTTAGAAATTTGTTTTTCATGTTATAAACTGCAAATGTTGCGTAATATACTATGTACAATTCTTGAATAAAATATTGTTTAAATTGTTTAAATAATAATATAACACTAAGGAGGATAATGGGTGGGCCAACTTGACCATTCTGTACACAGTCAAACCTGCCTTATGCAGCCAGTCAAGGGAAGGAGCAAAAGTGATATTTTGGGCAGGTTGTTGCTTTATACAGGTTAATTTACTCTGAAAACATAGAGAAATGGGAAATATCAAATATGACTGTTTGAGACAAATGGCTGCTCAATTAAGGGGATATTGAACAAGGTTTGACTGTATATTATGATATGAGATTAATGTAGTCACTGTATTGTAAGTCTTCCACTGAGCCACCACTGTGTTGTGTATGTATTGTACAGGAAAGGGATTATCGTAAACACGCTTATCTCAAGAGCCTTTGGAATGAAAGTGTGAAAGACTTCGGCGAATTTACTCCACGGAGGTTCCAGAGCAGAATGTCACGAGCGGTAAAGGTCAGAGTTGTCCTCCCTTGCTGGTTACCGTGGTGACCAGGATGTACCCGGTAGTTGCCTTCCTTTGTTTAAGAGACAGCTCACGGGGGATGTTGGTAGAAATGAAAAAATACACTATGCATCAAATAATAAAACACTTTAATGATACAGTTACCAGTTGTCACAGTCTGACGTTTTCTGGCCTCATTTAAAGTCTCATTGGAAGGTTCTCTGTGCAGCTGAGTGGTCTAAGGCGCCATCTCAAGATCAGTTACCTCTCATCACTAAAGTTGTAAGTTTGAGTCCTGCTCACTCCAAAAACTTTATGTGAGAAAGTTTGCCAGTTTCTTTCGGAAGGACGGTGGCTCTACCCAGATCCATTCTGAGGAGTTCCTCCAGATATACTCTATATAACCGGAAATGTGTTAAAAACGGCATTAAACCTAATTAAAATAAAAAGTGTTTAGTTTCTGTAATCAAAACTCATGAATCATTAACTTTAGATGATAACACTTCGTGAAGTTCTGTAGAATGTTTGTGTTAGTCAAACAACTGACCTAGAACATGTAACTTTCCTAGAACACTATTTATTTCTAACAGTCTCCCTTGTCACATCCTCAAACCGCTGAAGTAAGCAAGCTGGGACAACTTGTAAACCGTTGTAAATATTTACAACTATTTGAGTTTCGAGTGTTTTCACAATAGAGTGGTTGCCGTACAAAGTTTTGCTGTTTATTTAACCCTTTACTCCAATCATAGAAAGCCTTTGAAAACAGTGCACTTCCTGCACTGTTTTCCACTCTGTCAGTTAATATAAACATAATTCACCCAATAATTCAAAAGCCTTCTATATTAGAGGTGTCCAAAGGCATCTATATTAGGTGTCCAAAGGCATGTATATTAGAGGTGTCCAAAGGCATCTATATTAGGTGTCCAAAGGCATGTATATTAGGTGTCCAAAGGCGTCTTTATTAGGTGTCCAAAGGCATCTATATTAGGTGCCCAAATGCATCTATATTAGGTGTCCAAAGGCGTCTATATTAGGTGTCCAAAGGCATCTATAATATATGTCCAAAAGCATCTATATAAGGTGTCCAAAGGCATCTATATTAGGTGTCCAAAGGCATCTATATTAGGTGTCCAAAGGCATCTATATTAGGTGTCCAAAGGCATCTATATTAGGTGCCCAAATGCATCTATATTAGGTGTCCAAAGGCATCTATATTAGGTGTCCAAAGGCATCTATAATATATGTCCAAAAGCATCTATATAAGGTGTCCAAAGGCATCTATATTAGATGTCCAAAGGCGTCTATATGAAGTAAAGGGTTAAAAAAAAAAATGTCTTAGAATTTAGAAAAACATGAAACATCCAGTATCATCACAGTTGATGTTGCTTCCATTTATGAAAAACAATCTTATGACATAACATTTTCAATATTAAAATATTGCCATATCATAATTCAACATTATTAGTTTTCCATAAAACAACATAATGCTTGAATAGATTTGTATTTATGGCAATAACCAAGAGTGTGGGTAAGGAAATCTCATAGTTTTACTATAAATTTGGACCAAAGTCCCTCATACATCTTAGCTACAGTCTATTGTGAGTTTTAGTTTCTCTTTGTCTGACTTAGACAAAGTTGTAAATATTGAATCAATATTTTATCCACTAGATGCATCTTAATCTATATTTGAAGGTCTATAAAATGCTAGGTTGTGAAAATCAGAATGGTCCCATCTACTTTGATCATTATTGGATGTTTCATTATAGATAGTTACTACGTAACCTATAGATCTAGAGTGCATGTGACCAGCACCTGTGGTGCATCATGACTTCCCTGTATATTTCTGATGAGGCCAAACATTTTTTTAGCTAACCTAAGCCGAAGGCTCATAGGTGAGCTTTTGTGATCGCTTGGTGTCCGTCGTCTGTCGTCCGTCGTCTGTTGTTAACTTTTAGCTTCTAACAACTTCTTCTCTGAAACCACTGGGCCAATTTTGATATAACTTCACAGAAATGTTCCTAGGGTGACCCTCTACCAAGCTTGTTCAAGCCATCTTGATTCATTAAAAAGCATGGCCGCCAGGGGGCAGGACAAGTTTAATTAGTAAAAACTTTAAAAATCTTCTTGTCAGAAACTACTGGCTTGATATTAAAATAATTTCACAGAAATGTTCCTTGGAGGACCCTTCACCAAGGATGTTCAAACCGTAGTGATTTGTCAAAAAACATGGCGGCCAGGGGGTGGGTTAGTTTACTATATAAGCTATAGTAAAAACTTAAAAAATCTTCTTGCCAAAAACCACTAAGCCAATTTTGATATTACGTTACAGACATGTTCCTTGGGTGACCCTCTACCAAGTTTGTTCAAGCCATCTTGATTTGTCAAAAAACATGGCCGCCAGGGGGCGGGGCAAGTTTAATTAGTAAAAACTTAAAAAATCTTCTTGTCAGAAACTACAGGCTCGATTTTAAAATAATTTCACAGAAATGTTCCTTGGAGGACCCTTCACCAAGTTTGTTCAAACCGTAGTGATTCGTCAAAAAACATGCTGGCCAGGGAGTGGGGTTAGTTAATTATATAAGCTATAGTAAAAACTTAAAAAATCTTCTAATCAGAAACAACCAGATCGATTTTAAAACAATTTCGCAGAAATGTTCCTTGGGTGACCCTTTATCAAATTTGTTCAAGCCATTGTGATTTGTTAAAAAACATGACCGTCACAGTGAGGTGCTAGTTTACTTTATAGGCATCTATAGTAAAAACTTCAAAAGCCTTCTTGTCAGAATCTACTGACCTGATTTCGATGTAATTTCACTGACATTTACCATGGGTGAACCTCTAACAAATTTGTTTCAGTCATTGCGATTCGTTGAAAAACATAATCCCCAGGAGGGGAGGCTGGTTTTCTTTATATGGATATATAGTGAAAACTTTCTTTCAATATCTGATATCCAGATATCCGCACAAGGATACTATTGTTATTGCACACTGGAGTATTATGCCGCAGACACATGGTATGATACCCCACCCAGTCACATTATACTGACACCAGGATGACCAGACCTAAAACTCTCCTCTAAATGCTGAGCGTCAAGCGAGGAAGCTTCTAGTACGATTTTTAAAGACTTTGGTATGACCCAGCCGGGGATTGAACCCACGACCTTCCGCATGCGAGGCGGACGCTTTACCACTAAACCACGCCGCGGTTACATACAAACATAGTTATGAACAGTGTTATTAAAGTATTTTGCATTCTTCACTTCAGACTGTAATCATTTTCATAGTGAAACAAATGCTTTATTTTCAAATTATGTGCATAATGCAGTTAGATAATGTCGGCATTTTCAGTAATCATGATTGTCTGCATCTACCCTTGACAGCTGTAGAATTACATGATAAACCCAAGAGGTTTGTTTTAAAAAAAAAAATATATATATATATTTTTACTTACTAAATAGTTTGGTCTTTTCATCCAGCAGTTTGATTCTTTGGACTTAAATTGCTTATATCTGCCATCAATCAATGCTGGGAACATTTTATTTATGTCGTCATGTGTCCCATCTCTGTCAGCTACCATTATTATCAGAACCATTTCATCATGAGAATGTCAAGCTCCGTATAATATAACAGATCTATTTCATTTTCAGATATTTTTCATTGAAATCTTACAGGATATTCGTACACAGCTGTTTGTACTCATCACTAATAAAGACAAGTGTATGACCTTGACCTAGTTTATAATAATCCTCACACAGTTATTGACGTTTGTTTTCTTTCTCAGAAAATGTAACTGAAGAAGCGTTAGCGTAAATGACTGATTTTGTGAACAATTTTTATGATAAACATTGTCAAAGTCACTTAACATATAGGTCTATCGTGACATGTGCTCCATCACTAAGTGCTTTAAAATACATTGAAAATATGACCCGGATATAACTTCTATTTCATTAACTAACAACATTCATTATTCTGTTTCATAGTATTATCTTTGAATCTAAGTTTTTACATCAATTTTGAACAATTTATTTCATTTACTTAATAACTTCTGCTTTACAGCTTATAATCAATTGTCTGCAACATAAATTATAATATGTCAAATTCTTTTGTTTGTTAAAGTTTTCTGAAATCCTGAATATATTGTTTTCCAGTAGAAGTTATTTATTTTAAAAAACAATTCAGTCATAAAATTTTAATTATTTTTTGTTTCATATTTAAAATAAGATACAATTGAAAAATTGATCCAAGTATTTCAGAGGTTCTATTGTGGCATCATTATCATATCAACACTTTAATCTGTGTTACAGAGAAGCATGGATAGTTTGAATGACACATATGATGAGGACTACACCAGTGTGGATACGTCACATGACGACAGGAAACTACCAAAGCTTGTAAGTCTTGCATTCATTCTTGTTTCCAACATCAGGGCCAATCAACCTGTAACGTACACCAATTAATTTTGGACTGATTTACATTATAGAGAAATGAAATGGATCACTGAACAGATTACCAATATTTCTAAAAGTGTCTTGTGCCATAGATAGTTCTCTCTTGGTCATATTATACAGGAAAACATGGGATTGACCAGGTTGCTTTTTCACAGTTTCAAAAAGTTTAATGCCACCCCTTCATTTAGGCCCATCGATCATTGTGTATCACAACACACCTTCATTTTTGATATTTCTGCCCATCGATCATTGTGTATCACAACACACCTTCATTTTTTATATTTTTGCCCATCGATCATTGTGTATCACAACACACCTTCATTTTTGGTATTTCTGCCCATCGATCATTGTGTATCACAACACACCTTCATTTTTGGTATTTCTGCCCATCGATCATTGTGTATCACAACACACCTTCATTTTTGGTATTTCTGTCGTGGATCATCGTGTATCGCTATGAACCTTCATTTCTGGTTTCCACCTTGGATCATTGTGTATCACAACACACCTTAATTTCTGGTATTTCTGGCCGTGGATCATTGTGTATCACATCACATCTTCATTTCTGGTATTACTACCCTATGGATCATTTTGTATCTCTACAAACCTTCATTTCTGGTATTTCTGGCCGTGGATCATTGTGTATCACATCACATCTTCATTTCTGGTATTTCTGGCCGTGGATCATTGTGTATCACATCACACCTTTATTTCTGGTATTTCTGCCCTATGGATCATCTTGTATCTGCACACACCTTCATTTCTGGTATTTCTGCCTGTGGATAATCATGTATAACTAAGAACCTTCATTTCTGGTATTTCTGGCCGCGGATCATCGTGTATTACTATACACTCCTTCATATCTGGTATTTCTACCCGTGGATCATTGTGTATCACTACACAGCTTAATTTCTGGTATTTCCAGCCGTGGATTATCATGTATTACTACAAACCTTCATCTCTGGTATTTCTGGCCGTGGATCATCGTGTATCACTACACACCTTAATTTCTGGTATTTCCAGCCGTGGATTATCATGTATTACTACAAACCTTCATCTCTGGTATTGCTGGCTGTGGCACATTTAACCTAACCACTGTTTCCTGGGATCCTTAAATGTTAACCACTACTCTAGCACACCCCATCTCTGCAAGTAACTGATAACTTCCCCACTTGAGTCAGCGGTGATTGACAAATGATAATGAGACAATGTCGTACATTAATCATCACAGAGACTGTTGCCGGGCAGGGAGTCAAACTTACGACCTCTGGATTGATAGTCAGACACGTAACCGACTGAGCTTCAGGTAGTGAAGAATCAGTAAAAGTGAATCAGTAACAAAATTGAGTTTGCAATTTCATTTCAACAGTCCTGAGGGATAACTGTTAATTTCATCCACAATTCATGAGTACCGGTTCTAACCAATCAGCATTTAAAGTGATTTGTTTCAGAACTGATTCACAATCGATGGAAAATTAATTTGTATAAACATGACTGCCACTCCCCAGAACCAATGATTCAAAATGGTCTCTGTAAATATATAATTAATATTATTATACAATATTCTGAGAAGAAATGTCTACAGGGAGTGATAACTTTAATACAGTGTCAGAGTTATCACAAAGTATATTGAAGTTTGATTTTGCTGTATGACAACTTGTCTGAGTTATTGAATCACTGTCTGATTTGAAAACATGAAGGCTTATTGAGGGAAGAAACTTGGTGCAAACCATGACAATTAATCATGCCTGTCTGCAATTACTGACATCTACTGGCTTGACAACACCTGTTTTGTTTTAATATCTGAAACACATGATTGTCACAGTGTGTTTGTAACCTGTTCCGAGTATGAGTTCTGGGCTAGCTGCATATTTTCCATGTCCTGTTATATTGGCGCCACATTGAGGTGCTGTGACATTATATTTTATATTCTGAGAAACATTCCTGTGATAATGATAAATCTTCAAATACAAACCTATATTTTTCTCATTGTAGAAGGTAATAGTATGAGACTTCCTCTTTTGTTTCTGTGGATATACTAGTAGATTCAGGCAATCCTTGGATATTCTTAACATTGTTTTTGTAGCCTTTTATCTGCAGAAAATTCCTGGATTCGTGCAAATGTTTTCAAGTCTTGATGGTTGTCAATCTTTCATGTTTTTAATTTATTTCCTTTCATGATAACTGTAACAGCGGAACTACTGAATTTCTGCCTATAATAAATCATTCTTGTCTTTGGAACATTGTCATTAGAAGGGGTGTTGATAAAAGCTTACTCATCGAGAGCCTATGTAGATCTTATAATAAGACTGGAAGCAACGTTTGGGCTGATATAAGACATCTGTTGTATTTTTGTAGCAGCTGGACAAGTCAAAGAAACCAGCCTACCACAGAGCTACAAAGAGTGAGACCAATGGACCCGTATCTTCAAGAAGGGACCAACCAGCAAAGTCAACAAAATTGCCCAGGATAAATAACAAGGCTGTAAGTAGTGTTTGGTAAACATGACTGTTTGATTGACTATTCATGATTATTTGATCAATCACTTTCTACTTTTTTTTTAAAATGATCGATTGATTATGGTGGTAGGGCTGTGGATAGAGCATTGTCTACTCAAGCTAGAGGTTGTTTTATCGAACCCCAGCCCAACATGATGACTTCTCAAATAATAACCCTCAGTACTGGTTTTACCCAGGAAGCAGATTTGAGAGTGGTAAATAAGTTATGAGCTTACTTGGAAATTGAGCCAAAAAAAATTACCAGTAGTATAGACGTATTGATTGAATGGTGTGATGGGGTATTCCATGGCTGAGTGTTCGAGTGCTGTCTCAAGGTCACTTACCTGTCATTGCAGGTAGTCTGTAGTGGGTTTGTAAGAAAGTTGCCATAGTGGGTTTGAGGCTGGCTTGGTCCAGACACTTCTTGTAAGAAAGTTGCCATAGTGGGTTTGAGGCTGGCTTGGTCCAGACACTTCTTGTAAGAAAGTTGCCATAGTGGGTTTGAGCCCAGCTTGGTCCAGACATTTCTTGTAAGAAAGTTACCATAGTGGGTTTGAGCCCAGCTTGATCCAGACACTTCTTGTAAAAAAGTTGCCATAGTGGGTTTGAGCCTGGCTTGGTCCAGACACTTCTTGTAAGAAAGTTGCCATAGTGGGTTTGAGTCGGCTTGGTCCAGACACTTCTTGTAAGAAAGTTGCCATAGTGGGTTTGAGGCTGGCTTGGTCCAGACACTTCTTGTAAGAAAGTTGCCATAGTGGGTTTGAGGCTGGCTTGGTCCAGACACTTCTTGTAAGAAAGTTGCCATTGTGGGTTTGAGCCCAGCTTGGTCCAGACATTTCTTGTAAGAAAGTTACCATAGTGGGTTTGAGCCCAGCTTGGTCCAGACACTTCTTGTAAGAAAGTTGCCATAGTGGGTTTGAGCCTGGCTTGGTCCAGACACTTCTTGTAAAAAAGTTGTCATAGTGGGTTTGAGTCGGCTTGGTCCAGACACTTCTTGTAAAAAAGTTGTCATAGTGGGTTTGAGCCTGGCTTGGTCCAGACACTTCCTGTTAAAAAGTTGTCATAGTGGGTTCAGGCCCAGCTTGGTCCAGACACTTCTTGTAAAAAATTTGCCATAGTGGGTTTGAGCCTGGCTTGGTCCAAACATTTCATGTAAGAAAGTTACCATAGTGGGTTCAAGCCCCACTTGGTCCCAACACTTCATGTAAGAAAGTTACCATAGTTGGTTTGAGCCCGGCTTGGTCAAAACACTTTATGTAAGAAAGTTGCCATAGTTGGTTCAAGCCCTGCTTGGTCCAAACACTTCTTGTAAGAAAGTTACCATAGTGGGTTCAAGCACTGCTTGGTTCAAAAATTTCATGTAAGAAAGTTACCATAGTGGGTTCAAGCCCCGCTTGGTCCAAACATTTCATGTAAGATAGTTACCATAGTGGGTTCAAGCCCCGCTTGGTCCAAACACTTCATGTAAGAAAGTTGCCATAGTGGGTTTGAGCCCGGCTTGGTCCAGACACTTCTTGTAAGAAAGTTGCCATAGTGGGTTTGAGCCCGGCTTGGTCCAGACACTTCTTGTAAGAAAGTTGCCATAGTGGGTTTGAGCCCGGCTTGGTCCAGACACTTCTTGTAAAAAAGTTGTCATAGTGGGTTTGAGCCCGGCTTGGTCCAGACACTTCCTGTTAAAAAGTTGTCATAGTGGGTTCAGGCCCAGCTTGGTCCAGACACTTCTTGTAAAAAAGTTGCCATAGTGGGTTTGAGCCCGGCTTGGTCCAAACATTTCATGTAAGAAAGTTACCATAGTGGGTTCAAGCCCCACTTGGTCCAAACACTTCATGTAAGAAAGTTACCATAGTTGGTTCGAGCCTGGCTTGGTCAAAACACTTTATGTAAGAAAGTTGCCATAGTTGGTACAAGCCTTGCTTGGTCCAAACACTTCTTGTAAGAAAGTTACCATAGTGGGTTCAAGCACTGCTTGGTTCAAACATTTCATGTAAGAAAGTTACCATAGTGGGTTCAAGCCCCGCTTGGTCCAAACATTTCATGTAAGATAGTTACCATAGTGGGTTCAAGCCCCGCTTGGTCCAAACACTTCATGTAAGAAAGTTGCCATAGTTGGTTCGAGCCTGGCTTGGTCAAAACACTTTATGTAAGAAAGTTGCCATAATTGGTTCGAGCCCCGCTTGATCCAAACACTTCTTGTAAGAAAGTTGCCATAGTTGGTTCGAGCCTGGCTTGGTCAAAACACTTTATGTAAGAAAGTTACCATAGTGGGTTCAAGCCCCACTTGGTCCAAACACTTCTTGTAAGAAAGTTACCATAGTTGGTTCGAGCCTGGCTTGGTCAAAACACTTTATGTAAGAAAGTTGCCATAGTTGGTTCAAGCCCTGCTTGGTCCAAACACTTCTTGTAAGAAAGTTACCATAGTGGGTTCAAGCACTGCTTGGTTCAAACATTTCATGTAAGAAAGTTACCATAGTGGGTTCAAGCCCGCTTGGTCCAAACATTTCATGTAAGAAAGTTACCATAGTGGGTTCAAGCACTGCTTGGTTCAAACATTTCTTGTAAGAAAGTTACCATAGTGGGTTCAAGCCCCACTTGGTCCAAACATTTCATGTAAGAAAGTTACCATAGTGGGTTCAAGCCCCGCTTGGTCCAAACATTTCATGTAAGAAAGTTACCATAGTGGGTTCAAGCCCCGCTTGGTCCAAACACTTCATGTAAGAAAGTTGCCATAGTTGGTTCGAGCCTGGCTTGGTCAAAACACTTTATGTAAGAAAGTTGCCATAGTTGGTTCAAGCCCCGCTTGGTCCAAACACTTCATGTAAGAAAGTTGCCATAGTTGGTTCGAGCCTGGCTTGGTCAAAACACTTCATGTAAGAAAGTTGCCAGTTACATGCAGAAGGAGTGTTGTTCTACTCAGATTAATTCCTATTCATGTGTATAATTATGCAACTGGTTGCCATACACTAGTTCTTATATGTTAAAAATGGCATAAAATGTCAGCCAAATATAACACAAACCAGTTGATTGTATGATTGGTTAATTTTTTATTTGTTTATCAATTGATTGATTAAATAATGTATTGACTTGTTAATCAGTCAAATGATGGATTTAAATAAGTGTGATTAATGATGACTACTAATGGATAGAGATCTAGTGATTATACCTCAGGCTGATAATATACATTTAATTACTATTTCTATATTTTTTATCAATTTGATGTCAATTATACTACCATTCTCAAATGAAAATCAAAACATAGACAAACTAGTATCATGAAGAAAAGAGTTTAATAAACTGGAATGTTGTTTGAGAAATGTTTTTTCTTCTAAATACACATTTTTGAACAATTTCCTTATGTGTGAAATCTTTACATTAAGAAAAAGCAGTCTATAAAATTAACCTATTCTATGTTTGATAAATTTAGGACTCCAAGAAGGTGAGCTTTGCTACCAGAGTGTTTGGTTATGGGTGGCTGTGTTTTGCTATCTGCTCTATATACACTGTAGTTTTACATTTACATTTCTTTCCATCTATAAGTTACCAGCAGCTGTGTGAAATCTGTATGCATACTGTTTTTGTTTTTATTAAATTAACTTTGTTTAAAAATAAAAATAAAATGTATTGAGGCATAATTAATTCCAAAGCTTTCACTGTGTCAGAAACAGTCTTAAAAATCTGCCTAATAATAATTACCATTATTGTATGCGTTTCTTAAAAGCATGATAGGTGGGGTGTCTACCACGGCTGAGTAAGCTAAGGGACTGGAGCCCAGCTTAGTAAAAAAACTTTATATGAGAACCAGTAACTTGCAGATGGATGATTACTCAGATTTACAATCATGGGTCTGAACTCTGTCTCGTACAATGAAATTGACCTGACACGGGCTGTCAGCCATACAAGTTAGTTATCCAATCAGTGATCTATATAATGTTTCCTGGACCACCATTTTCCTTAGACAAACCAAGGTATCTAATTAAACTCTACATTATATTACATTGTATTTACTTGGACAAACAATGCCACGTGGCCAGTGGGCCGAGCGTTAGTTGCTCACGCGTCAGATCAACTGGTTATGATATATAACCAGTTATGTGTTGAAAATGTGGTGTTAATTAAACCCTATTAAAAATGATAAAATCATTGCAGTACTTAATTTAATATCAAAGTAAAGGGTATCACTATTGGTGAAAATGAAAAAAAACGGGAACCAATCTAATTAATATTTAATTTTGAATTAACAAATTCCAATCAGATCCATGTTTACATAAGCAGTCCATGTTATTTATACAATTGGATCTAATTAAGTTTGTATATGTGCATGTGGGTCAATATAGTTAACGGTGGGAACCAATCAAAAGAAGGTTCATATTAAATATGTATAAATATAGTTCATAGATACAAAATACCATAGATGAATATAGTAAAATATTGTTAATATTTAGTACCAATCAAACTTCTGTGTATTTATTATACAAATTTGGTGTCAGCAGGTGCATTTTGTACATACCTTCAAGGGTTTTACCATAGTTGTAGATCGTGTTGCAAGTAGTAAGAAGCTTGTTCCTCTGCAGATCACAGACTACTTCCTCACATATTCTGAGGTGGGATATTCAGGCCATTGAACAAAGGAACTGTTATTAATGATATAGCCATTAGTAACTGTTACAGTGATATTATTACAGAAGGTCTGAAAAATAGAAATTACTTTTTTTTTTTTTCAAGATTTTGATAAAAAGTAATACAGAGTAATGTCAATACTGTGTGTTTGTGTGTTATTACCCCTCCCATCACTATATACATGTATTTCAGCAAGATGATGGTGACATTAATCGTGATGTAGGTGGTGTTATGAATTATTTCATTTTATTGCATTCTTCACTTGTTGCACATTTCATTTATGATACTATAGAACTAGTTGAATGAAAAATTACCCTAACATAATGTATAGAAAGTTAACATTGTTTATATATTTTTAGTATAATTTTTTTTTATTTCAATGTCTTTATTTTTACTGTATTTGGAAATTTATATACCAATTACTTGACTCATAGTTTGGGTTTAGGATAAGTGTTAGTATAAAAGAAATATAAAAAACATAATTATTATTAAGTATTTAGATGAGAATGAATTATATATTCTAATAAACACTCCTGTTAGTCTGTTTAATTGTACATACTGTGTCGATAGTATTTTAATCATAAAAAAATAACAACTTTATTTTATATATTTAATTATCTGTTTCAACGTGTTTTTTAAGTTAAAGAGAAAACCCAAAGTTTTCAAAATGGAAATTTGACATGTTTCGCGTAATAATTGCTACGATCCCTTTAGTCAGCGCATGCTTTCTTCTACATTTAAATTGTTTTGTTCTTCCAGTTAGAATAATACATTATAATTTTTGAAAAGTAAAGAACTGCATACCTCTAGCTTACCAATATAGGTTTTGTGGTCTAGAACTACATCTAAGTTGGTCAAGAAAATACAATACTGCCTATTTCATCCTTTTATTTCTGTTTGTTTTAAGACACGTTTATTTCAATGTATTGACTGTCACTACAGTTCGGTTAAGGATGTGGAGGGTTACTAGGCCACATGCTGATTATTCTAGAAAAATATGTGTGCTTGAATAACATTGTTAAGATTTAATCATTGTTTGAAAAAAATGAATAAATTAAAGAGATAAAATTTGTGTAAATATATTAAATAAATTGAAAATGTTGAAAATGAGATTTAAATGTTTCTTACTGTTATAATTCTGTCAAAATAGTTCTGATACTTGAAACATCTTTTGGGGGCAACAAGTGCTGGCTGCTCAAGTCAGAGGTTGTAGGTTTGATCCCTGGCTTCACCAGATGACCTCAAGAAGCAGACACGGGGAGCAGTTCATTACATAAGCTCTGAGCTTACTTCACTATCGAGCTTTAATGAATTGTTATAAAATAATCATCTGTCATTTATTATTTGATGAACAAAAACTCACCATTATTAGTACCTATATATTAAATGCTGTTTATACTACATGTAGCTGTTTTGAATGCATACAATTTCATGTACATGCATTTTGATTGAGGACTTATGCAAATGTTGTTTTTATGAGAGACCACAATCGTCTGCTGCACACAGACTGAGCTGGTGTGAAGTGTACATATCATTATACTTTGTAATATAATTACAACATACCAACACACATGTCAAAGCAGTTTTACTTTACACATATACCAAATTAGTTTTATGTATTATGCCAAATCAGTTTTACACATGTCATATGCCTTTTTAATTTTAGATACATGATACCAGATATATGTTACTCCTACTTTTAAGAAAATCTGGGTCAGTTAAGTTTTAGGTTTATCCAACGTTAACTTTACCCATAGTATATTCCCAGTTGAATTTTTCTTACTACAAAAAGACCCGCTCATAAAATCATAATGATGCACCTAAAGCCCAAAAACTTCCTCCTTGGCAGGGTGAATTGTAAGAGTGATTATTGTATATAACAGCTGTTTTCTGTACCAGTGTGCTAACAATACAATCTAGAGTGCGTGAAGTCACTTTTGGACTCTCAATATAATTTCAAATTTGAAAATATGTTGTTTTTTTTTTTTAATTAAATGTATTAACAATACTATAGTAGTATGCAAAATTATAACAAAAATAATTCAGTGGTGACTGAAATTTTGAAAATTGATTCTCTGATTTGAATCCTGTATGACATCATATATTAAACCTAACTCCTGAAAGCAATCTTGCGGCATTTATAGTGGCAGTTTGGGCTTAAGAGTCATTTGTTACCTTTTTTTGGTTATATGTTTGTTTATTCTATATGTTTTTGGTGGTACAGTTAATAGAACATGATTATAGCATGTACTATGGAAGTATGCCAGTGAAAAATCTGCCAGACTCGGAGGTAATGAACGTTCACACTGTCAGTATTGTGATGATCATTATGTCTCACCACAGTTATGATCTGTTTCTGTGTAAATGTTCCAGTTTTGCTAATGTTTCAGCATGGTTGTGATCTGTACCAGTGTAAATGTTCTAGTATTGCTAATGTCTCAGCACAGTTATGATCTGTACAGTGTAAATGTTCCAGTATTGCTAATGTCTCAGCATAATTATGATCTGTTCAAGTGTAAATGTTCCAATATTGCTAATGTCTCACCACAGTTATGATCTGTTCCATTGTAAATGTTCCCTTATTGCTAATGTCTCAGCACAGTTATGATCTGTACAGTGTAAATGTTCCAGTATTGCTAGTGTCTCAGCACAATTATGATCTGTTCAAGTGTAAATGTTCCAATATAGCTAATGTTTCACCACAGTTATGATCTGTCCCAGTGTAAATGTTCCAATATTGCTAATGTCTCACCACAGTTATAATCTGCACCACTGTAACTGTTTCAGTATTGCTAATGTTTCAGTATGGTTATGATCTGTACAGTGTAAATGTTCCAGTATTGCTAATGTCTTAGCACAGTTATGATCTGTACAGTGTAAATGTTCTGATATTGCTAATGTTTCAGCACAGTTATGATCTATACAGTGTAAATGTTCCAGTATTGCTAATGTTTCAGCATGGTTGTGATCTGTTCCAGTGTAAATGTTACAGTATTGCTAATGTCTTAGCACAGTTATGATCTATACAGTGTAAATGTTCTGATATTGCTAATGTTTCGGCACAGTTATGGTCTGTACAGTGTAAATGTTCCAGTATTGCCAGTGTCTCAGCACAGTTGTGATATGTGCAGAGTAAATGTTCCAGTATTGCTAATATTTCAGCATGGTTATGGTCTGTACAGTGTAAATATTCCAGTATTGCTAGTGTCTCAGCACAGTTGTGATCTGTACAGTGTAAATGTTGTTCCAGTATTGCTAATATTTCAGCATGGTTATGATCTGTACAGTGTAAATGTTCCAGTATTGCTAGTGTCTCAGCACAGTTGTGATCTGTACAGTGTAAATGTCCCAGTATTGCTAATATTTCAGCATGGTTATGATCTGTACAGTGTAAATGTTCCAGTATTGCTAGTGTCTCAGCACAGTTGTGATCTGTATAGTGTAAATGTTCCAGTATTGCTAATGTTTCAGCACAGTTATGATCTGTACAGTGTGAATGCTCTAGTATTGCTAATGTCTCATCACAGTTATGATCTATACAGTGTAAATGTTCCAGTATTGCTAATGTCTCACCACAGTTATGATCTATTCCAGTGTAAATGTTCCAGTATTGCTAATGTCTCAGTACAGTGATGATATGCATCAGTGTAACTGTTCTTGTATTGTTAATGTCTCAGCACAATTATGATATATACAGTGTAACTGTTTCCGTATTGCTAATGTCTCAGCATGGTTATGATCTGTACCAGTGTAACTGTTCAAGTATTGCTAATGTCTCAGTACAGTTATGATCTGTTCCAGTGTAAATGTTCCAGTATTACTAATGTCTCAGCATGGTTATGATCTGTACCAGTGTAACTGTTCAAGTATTGCTAGTGTCTCAGCACAGTTATGATCTGTTCCAGTGTAAATGTTCCAGTATTACTAATGTCTCACCACAGTTATGATCTGTTCCAGTGTAACTGTTCAAGTATTGCTAGTGTCTCAGCACAATTATGATCTGTTCCAGTGTAAATGTTCCAGTATTACTAATGTCTCACCACAGTTATGATCTGTTCCAGTGTAAATGTTCCAGTATTGCTAATGTTTCAGCACAGTTATGATCTATACAGTGTAACTGTTCAAGTATTGCTAATGTTTCAGCATGGTTATGATCTGTACAGTGTAAATGTTCAAGTATTGCTAGTGTCTCAGCACAGTTATGATCTGTACCAGTGTAACTGTTCAAGTATTGCTAGTGTCTCAGCACAGTTATGATCTGTTCCAGTGTAAATGTTCCAGTATTGCTAATGTTTCAGCATGGTTATGATCTGTACAGTGTAAATGTTCAAGTATTGCTAATGTTTCAGCATGGTTATGATCTGTACAGTGTAAATGTTCAAGTATTGCTAATGTTTCAGCATGGTTATGATCTGTACAGTGTAAATGTTCCAGTATTGCTAATGTCTCAGCACAATTATGATCTGTCCCAGTGTAAATGTTCCAGTATTGCCAATTTCTCACCACAGCTATGATTTGTTCCAGTGTAAATGTTCCAGTATTGCTAATGTCTCAGTACAGTTATGATCTGTACAGTGTAAATGCTCCAGTAGCATAGTTATGATCGGTACAGTGCAAATGTTCCAGTATTGCTAATGTTTCAGCACAGTTATGATCTGTACAGTGTAAATGTTCCAGCATTGCTAATGTTTGAGCACAGTTATGATCTGTTCAAGTGTAAATGTTTCAGTATTGCTAATGTTTCAGCATGGTTATGATCTGCAGAGTGTAAATGGTCCAGTATTGCCAATGTCTCAGCACAGTTATGTTCTGTACTGTTGTAAATGTTCCAGTTTTGCTTATTTCTCAGCATAATTATGATGTTGACCAATGTAAAGGTTCCAATAGTGATAATGTCTCATCATGGTTATGTTAATGTTCCAGTATTATTATATTGTGATATATCAGCACCCATTCACATCAAATCAGGCCTGCCATATAGTTTATCTTCAAGCTACAACTTTCTGTGCTGTCTGTGTATGTATTTTCTGTGTAAATATCTTAGTTGAAATCTTTGTGTTAAAAAATACCTCAGTTCCAACTGCAGCAGTTTGTCTGAGCTAGAGTGTCCATCTTGCATGTTGAAGATTGCGGGTTTGATTCCCAGACGGGTCATACCAAAGACATTAAAAATGGTCCTAGATTAGCTTCCTTGCTTGATGCTCAGCATTTAAAGGATAGTTCTAGGTCTGATGGGTACAGTGTCAGTATAATGTGATGCAAGGTGGGATATCATATCGTTTAGAATTTCCCTAAAAATGTGCTGATAAGCCCAGTGGTGGCAGGGCATTTGTGTTAAATAGTTAAGTAAACATTGCTGTCCTTCACCAGCTTTTGTACTTCACATTATTCTGTTGATTGGTCCCAAACTGCACCAACACTGCTTTTACTCCTCATATAGTGCGGTGTCTGTCATCTTACTGGCCACATCAGAATCTGTGAGCTGTGCCAATCTGAGTGTCTCCACAGTCAGCATGATTTCCACTATGTGTCAATTCTCTCTCTCAGTTGCACAGAATTTTACTTTTCTAAAATTAACTAGTTAAAAAGAGAAAAGTCATAGTCTATAATGTTCTTCCTGGAAATTCCAATTAACAGTGTCAAAGGTCTATTTTTTTGTCCAACATTTCTATGCATTAGTAAGACTGTGAAAAAATAGAATATATTTATATATAAGAATAACTGCAAAAATCAGAAATATTACGATTTTGGAATTACCTGTTTTATAAAGCGATTTCCGGTCATAACTACATGTGTAAAACACAAAATTGATTCTTTAACTACCTGTACTTATTGCTACTAAAGACATTATGTAAGACAAACTCGAAAAGAAATTATGATATATTACTGACTCAACACTGGAATAAAAGTTATATAAATGATGATCATTCTTTAATGATAAAAATATGAATAAAGAAGGCTTCATGAAAATCCTGATTTATGTTGTGTGACTTGGGATCCGTGTTATCAAGAAAGTTCTTGGCATCTGCAACAATTTCAGTGGTGTGAGTGACAGTTTGTATTGATCTGTGATATATATCCCACATCAGCATCATTGCTCTGTCAGTTGCTTGGTCTGTTTTTGTTATCTTGTAAATGTTCTGGATGTTCTGAATGGCACAGATTTTTTATTGTATTTGAATACATGTAGTTGACACAGTTATTGATCTGACCTAGTTAAAGTCAAGTTAGTGTACGGATTATTTTAAGCGTTTAATGGTTGGATTGATTGATTAATTGATTGAATATTTAGCGTCATTTTTATGCCATCGAGGGTTAACAGACCATCAGTTAACCTAACCACTGTTTCCTGGGATTAACCAGTACTCGAGCACACCCCATCTCCGCAAGTAACTGATAACTTTCCCACTTGAATCAGTGGTGAGAGACGAATGATAATGAGACACAATGTTGTATATCAATCATCACGGAGACTGTTGCCGGGCGGGGGATTCGAACTCACAACTCCTGGACTCATAGTCAGATGTGTAACCGACTGAGCTAATGGGCCCCGGCTTAATGGTTGGAATATTTCGAGAAAGAAATAAGTTAGAAAATCCTGTAAAATAAATGTTACAATCATATAAAAAAAAAATGTTCTTGCTAAACAAAGCATAGATATTATTGTATATTTTTTTAATATTTTATCAAAATTATGTTGCAGTTTTGCAGTTGACTGTTTTTGCTTTTTAGGAAATAGTAAAATACTGGCGATTTTTCTATTGAAATAAGTTTTCACAATGTTGAATATAAAAATTGTAATACATTGCAAAATACAACAAAAATATCATAAATCTGAGAAAAAAAAAGAAAAGATTTTAGTCTAAACCTCAGGTAATGCTGGAAAGGAATTATATTAGTAACTTTGAATTATAAAAATAAATTATGTCCCTGATTCCATGTTTTGTTTATAGCAGATTTTGAATAGAAAGCACAATAATTATAAAAACATGAATAATGAATGATTATGATAGAACAATTTTGAAATGGATTCTATGGTACATTACACAATTTAGAATTTGATTGAAATGAGTGGGAACATAGTATGGATTTTAATATTGGATTCAAACACAATAACTGGGTACTGATTGTAACAGGAACATTAAAATTGCCTGCTCCAATCTGGGCTCATTCTTACGTTAGCTGAGTAAATCAGCCGAGGTCCTACAAATGAGAACACAGTTTGTTTTGTACTTGTCTGTTGTATACAAATATCAGAATTAACCATATTGTTATTAAGAGACACCATGAAAACCAGGTATTTCCAATAAACTTTCATGGCTGCCATTAACACTTTATGTTACATGTTTAAGCTTTTACCATATCACCTGTTTCCACAATCATAGTGCGTGTGATTTCTCTGTACTGGTTGTATTTATTAGATGTAACTGTAATATCGGTCAAAGCTGGTTCCACTATTGCGAATATATGTATATGCATCTGTATAATTGTATCTTTGCAATAGCTGGTTCCACTATTGTGAATATATGTATATACAGCCGTAAAATTGTATCTTTGCAATAGCTGGTTCCACTGTTGTGAATATCAGTAGAAACGTACTGCCGTATAATTGTAACTTTGCCATAGCTGGTTCCACTATTGTGAATATATGTATATGCATCCGTATAATTGTATCTTTGCAATAGCTGGTTCCACTATTGTGAATATATGTATATGCATCCGTATAACAGTAACTTTGCCAGAGCTGGTTCCACTATTGTGAATATATGTATATGCATCCGTATAATTGTATCTTTGCAATAGCTGATTCCACTATTGTGAATATATGTATATACATCTGTATAATTGTAACTTTTGCCATAGCTGGTTCCACTATTGTGAATATATGTATATGCAGCCGTAAAATTGTAACTTTGCCGTAGCTGGTTCCACTAATGTGAATATATGTATATGCAGCCGTATAATTGTAACTTTGCCATAGCTGGTTCAACTATTGTGAATATCAGTAGAAACGTACTACCGTATAATTGTAACTTTGCAATATCTGGTTCCACTATTGTGACTACATGTATTTACAACCATATAGTTGTAACTGATTTAACATATATATATGAAAATATTTAAAAAATACAAAACACTTTATCTATAAACCAACAAATAAAAAATGTCTAACCCAAGTATACATCAGTCAGAATGAAATAAAGAAAATACAATGTGTGTTCTAGTATTTTAACAATAGTATTAAATGTGGTATTTTTTAAAAAAAAACTTCTTAATGTCATAAATAAATACCTGGTATATTTATATTTGACCTGTATACCATTCTCTTACAGGTGCTATCTGTTTATGTTACTTTTGTTTGTAATCATGTCGGAACAGACACATTTAACATGAAGATATCACTTTCAAATTATTTGTTTCTTCGCTTGTATTAAAGGCCTTCTTTCCTTCATGCTGACCTCCAGAGGAATAAAACAAAAGATAAATCTTTTGAAGACAAACCTACAAAGTCTTCAGAAGAAAAACAAAGTAACGAGCAAGAAAGTGTTGACAAAAGTCCATACCTGATAAATCTTAGAGAATTGCCTAAACAGGACAATGGAAGAAAAAAACATAGTAAAGTAGAGAAGAAAAAATCTGATAGTGATAAAAGTAGCAAGAATGAAAGGAAAAAGGACAAAAATGATGACCAAAGTGACTCTGATAAAGTTGGTGATGGTAATGACCTTGAAGCTAGAAGTCTTGTCAGTTTTCAGAGTGTGAACATTGTTGCTGGAAATGATCTAGAGAGAGTGAATACTTTAATTTCTGAAGAAAAAGATAAGGAGTTTGACAATGAGCAGAATAAAAAGAAAAATGAATCTGACAATGAGAACAAAGATGGTGATATAAATTCAACAAAAGATAGTGATGTACCTGGAAGTGAAGGGAAAAGTGGTAACAATGAAATCACAACAGAAAGTAAAGATGATGAGAATAATTCAGATGATTTCTTTGATAAAAATCAGCCAAGTGATGAAAAATGTGCAAGTGGTTCACAAGAAGACAACGATGGAGGAACAAAAGTTAAAGATGAGGATGATAAAGATATTGACAAGTCTGTAACAGATGATTCAGAAGGAAAAGAAATTAAAGCCATAGACAGTGAAAGCCAAGATGATAAGGCTAGTGTCCTATCAGAAGGGAACAGTGGAAAGGGAAGGGAAAACAATCAGAAGGCAAGATTTATGTTGTACATGAGCATATTGTACAATTGGAATTGTGCCTGGCATGGCTTCATATAATATGTATAGCGGCCATTGGAGCTAGGTACAGACATTAAGATATTGCAAGAACTGATAAATAAGCTTGAAAAGTTATATTTCTTTATAACCAAATGTTATTATAATGTAGAGAGGTGTCTTAAACTTGCATAGTCTAATTTTGTACCAAGTTCTGGTTGTTTTTATTGTGCTTTGTTGTTTTGACTTTACACAAGTCAGTTCTAGATGTTTATAATTAGCATTTTAATACTAGAATAGTCTTCATGCACACATGCTATTTTGAATTGCAATGCACATAGAACGTCATTTTTCAGTAGAATTTTCTTTCATCTTGATTACATGACTGAGGTGTGTTAAAAAGATTTGTGAACTTTTGCAATATTTTTAACATTTATCTATGCAACTGCCAGACTTCATATTGATATTGAATGACATCATGTAGCCACAGTGCTAAATAATATGCGTGTAATGGCTACCTGGAGCAGTCTGATTGCAGCAGTGACATCAAGTATTTGCACAATGTTTAGAGGTCATATTTAAAAGAACTTCAATTTCAAACTCATCGTATCATTGCACAGTTCAAGGAAGAATGATATTGAGATGTGTAATATAAATGGGTAAAAGGACATATATGAATTGCATCCAGGAGCCCGGTGGGTACTTTGACAAGATGATATTTGGCCAGTTAACGTCATGCAAAAATTTGACATCATTGACATCATTTGACTGCTCTGGGTAACCATGCCATGCATATTTTCTAGCACAATTGCTACACAACCATATTCAATATAGATATGAATTTGACAATTGCATAGAGGAAATACAACTAATTATGGCCATATAATTTTTATTCTTATACTATATTAAATGTTGAAAATATTACACAAGTCCACATATTTTTTAACACACCTCATATTTATGCCATTTTTGCGTATATTGTTTGCATTGTAAAGTGTTACAGTTTGTTTAATGGATGAATCAAACTTGAATGTTCAATTTTAAACATCTCAAAATTTAAGTAATTACTTTATTTTTCAAGAAATTGATACTTAACAGTTTGTAAATTCATCACTGATGATCAGTAAAATTAAAATTATTTTATCACCTTGGAACTTTAAATTGAAATTAGAATTATGAAAATCAAACCTTAGGTTAATGAGATCTTTAATTCAGTTTCCCATGTTGGGATGTGCAAGTTCCCCTGTTTCTTTGATATAGAAATAAAAGGGTTTGGATTAAAACAATTAATTTTTTCCCCAAACGAAAAATTGAGATTTTTCTGTCTTAAAGAGTTGTTTTTTCCATAATTATGTCTATGTGTGCATTACACATTTTTGTCAGAACTACTCCGAAATATTTCAACCAGTTCTGGTCAAACTTGTTAGGGATTATTAATATGAAGTTGAGTTTCACAATTTGTCATCACCCTCCTTCCTCTCCACTAAAGCCCACCCTTTGTATTGTTTGGTTTACACTGTCAGTGGTCAAGTTGTATTGTTTGGTTTACACAGTACTAGCTGTAAGTGGTCAAATGGTATTGTTTGGTTTACACTGTCGGTGGTCAAAAGGTAGTGTTTGGTTTACACTGTCGGTGGTCAAATTGTATTGTTTGGTTTACACTGTCGGTGGTCAAATGGTATTGTTTGGTTCACACTGTCTGTGGTCAAATAATATTGTTTGGTTTACACTTTCAGTGGTCAAATGGTATTGTTTGGTTTACACTGTCGGTGGTCAAATGGTATTGTTTGGTTTACACTTTCAGTGGTCAAATTGTATTGTTAATAACAAGGCTGCATGTTTTTGTGTCAGAAGGTTTGGTATACTGAATCCATGATGCAAGTACTTGTAGGCTATAATAAATTGCTTGCTAGATTATCTTCCCCATCGCCCCCATAATTATCATGCCGCCCAGACCCGTTTTTTATTTTCATAAAAAAAAAATAAAAAATATAAAAAAAATTAAAAAAACATCAAAAATTTTAAAAATAAAAATAAAAAATAAAAACCTCCTGCCCTCCCTTTTTTTTCAGAAAAAAATTGGACGATAATCGAGCCATTAATTTACAATGGCCTTGTGTTGATTTTTTATTTCAAGAATTTGATCAGTTTATGATAAAAAGTTTTAAAGTTTAGAAAACATATATATTTTCTTTGGTGTTATATTAATGAATTTGTTATGAACACAACTTATTAAACCTATTTGTTTTCTTTGTAAACTAGAAGTTAATAAGTATTAAATTTATAAGTCAAACCTGTCTTAAGCAGCCAGTCAAAGGAAGAAGCAAAATTAGCCTTTTAATACAGCTTGTTGCTTAATACAGGTTAGTTTGCTCTGAAAGCATGGAAATGGGAAATAAAAAATATGGTTGCTTAAGACAGGGGACTGCTTAATAGAGATGGCCACTTACACAGTTATTACTGTAGATGCATTTTAATATTTATTTTTATTATACATTTCTTGTTACATGCAATTATTGTAGAATGAATGAAACTTGGCATACACCTTTTTATAACATTGCAAGGAATTGTTTATAGATTTTATTGTACTGAGCCTTATGCACTTTTGTCTAATCATGTATTGTATTTGATTCATGTATTGTTATGCATGTATTACGTATGCGTGTGTATGCGTGTGTGTGTTTGTGCACTATAGATAGTTTTGCATGAATCACTGAGAAACACTGTTCATGATTAGGAATGAAATATTGTTTTTCATTTAGTGTGACACATTCTTAATGGAGGAAGAAATGCTATTGTTGATGTACTGTTCTATGAGAAGAATGAAACATGATTTTAGATTCATTAGCATCATTGTACAATTTGGATAACTACAATAAAATCCTTTTATCTCACTTGAAATATTTAATTGAAGATCTTTAAAAACTGCTGTTTATAAATACTTGTAGTTCACAGTAACACTTAACTAGGACCATTCATAAAAAAATATTTGTTTGCTGTGCACAGACCTTGTATTTTTCATGTAGGTAGGTAGCTATTTTTTTTGGTGCTAAATTTTGATTTTGCTTAGTCATTTTAAAGAAAAATGAACAGAAATCATGAAAAAATTGCTTTGCAAGTCAATAAAAAAGTTTGGGTAGCTGCAATTTTTAGTTAATAGGTAGGGGCACGGCAAACAATTTATTTTTTTAAGGACGACCTAGGAGACCAGCTTCAGTGTAAACATTTTACTCAGTTTCATTTTCAGTGAAATTATAAATATTTCAAGGTCACTGTTGTTAGAGGTTTAGGTTGCTGTGTTATTATAACTTATATTATAAATACATACATACTGTTTTGTTTTAATGTTCTGGAAACAAATGATATTTGGAGTTATAGATATCATTATAAAAGGTTACAACTGAGGCCATTATAAATTAATTACTAGATTATCATCCAAAATTTTTCTTAAAAAGGAGGATTGGGGGAGAATTTGAGTTTAATTTTTTTTAATTTTTTTTTGTTGTTTTAAAAATTTTATGAAAATAAAAAAGTTGGGGCGGCATGAAAATTAGGGGACGGGTTGGGCTGACATTCTAGCAATTAATTTATTTTGGCCTAATAAATAGTTTTTATTATAGTACCTATATCATAACTGCTGTTTACTGTAATTTCTGTGTGGAGACCCACCTCTATATTATCTGTGATAGCATTTAACTTCCATGTAGCTGAGGTCCAGCGTATTACATATACGTCATCATCCATATCAACAAAGCTGTACACTTCTATATTTGGCAGGAGGATGGAGTCACAAATACAAAGAAAGACAATCAAGAAACTCATGATGACAAATCAGACATTGCTCAGCTCTTCAAGATTGCCCAACAGTTAGGTGAGTCTGTCTCCATGGCAACACTCCAGGCTCATGGAGGAGTTTGACAAGTATATCCTAGCTACACGTGGGTGTAAGATAATGATTGTAAGAATATTTCATGGCCATTAGGTTAACTTTGTGAGTATTTGTATATGAGATTTCTGTGTTTGTATTGTAAGAAAAGCTCTACCAAGTTCCTTTCCAGTGTCAGTGAGTGTTGAAATATCTTTATCTAGATAATTGTAAACATGTCATTAATTCTTTATTTGTAGTACTGACATCTTAAAAAAAATTTTTTCTTGGTATGCAAGAATAGGAATCATTCTTTGCTTTTCCTATTCAAAAAGAAAATTCCATCTCTTGGGGTAACTTATCTGTGTAACTCAACAGAGTCTAATTCCTGAAAAAACATTTATCCCTCTGCACAGAATTTCCTATCCAAATCTCATGCCGGAATTTGCTATCAAATCCTCAAGACAGAATTTGCTATCCGAATCTCGGGATAAAATTTACCATTCAAACCTCGGGACAGAATTTTCTAACCAAACCTCAGTTTAGAATTTTGTAACTTAGCCTCGGGACAGAATTTTGTAACCAAGCCTCGGAACAGAATTTGCTATCTTAACCTTAATCTCATGTTAGAATCTTGATATCGTACAAAAATACATATGAGTTTTTATATAAATGTTAACATACAAATATATGAAATTATGGAATTAAAATTGTAACTAATTTCATATTGAAATGTTACTAACTTCATATTGAAATGTAAATAACTTCAAATTAAGATATAACTTACTTCATATTAAAATGTAACTAACTTCATATCAAAATATAACTAACTTCATATTGAGAAATGATGACCTTTATTTGATAATGGTGTCGCGCTAGTTTTGAAAATATTAGTTTATAAAATGTTTAAAAATACACTGTTCCTTGTGTACTATTTTTTTACACCCGGCAACCATTGAATTTTAACAAAGATTAATCAATTGTGGATCAATTTCAGTTTACATTATAGTTATCGTATCATAATTAGTGTGTTAGATGTTTGCTTACACTTTCATAAACATGTTAGAAGCGTTACCGAACTTGACCTTGTATTGATTAAACTATTAAAGGAATTAAATATGACCTAAATAAAAGTTCAAGGTACAGTTTACTGTAGATCAATCTATATGTACTGAATAGAGGAAGAAATTAACCGAAGGTAGTACAGTGGATAGAGTGTTGGCTGCACATGCCAGAGGTCTAGGGCTCGATCCAATGCTTAACCTGATATTCTCTCAAAACAACACTCACTACTGGTTCCATCCTGGAAACAGACTCAAGAGCACTGTCTGCATATAAGTCTTTTTCACAATAGAGCTACAATGAATTAATATAAACAAAATAAAACAACCTTTGAGTCATTTTTCACTTATCAAACCATATTTTTTTATTTTCCCATGTGTTTTCAATCTGTATTTTACTGGCACATGTCTTATAAGCAGATATGCCTATGTTGTATTCTTGTCTCAATATCCATTTACCTCTATTAAAAAGACCAATTATAAACAGGTTGTTTTGGGTTGCCACTAATGACTGGTTTTCTCTATCTGTATTTATGTACTTTGGTTTGCCTTGTTAATGATTGGAAAACATTTTCTTGTTGCAGGGAAACCAGAAGAAATCTTCATCAAAACTTTAATCAAGAGAACCCACAAACAAAGGATGATCACCAAGACCAGATTCAGACAAAAGTACGACCTGGTAAGTGTGGTCAGAATGTAGATACAGACAAAATACTGTCCCAGTCTCATATCTCCTGAACAAGCTCTGATGTTTAACCACAATGAAAAAGGAGAGAATTCTATGGCTAACCCATGATACACGGTACTTTACCGCTTACCAAACTGTCATTTAACTTTCCCTAAAGCAACTGCGTAATCAACGTGCTCAAATCTCACTGCTTTGACAGATCCAAGTGGAGAGAGCTGACAGACTCGTTCCACAGTCTAGGAAAAACTGTATCTTATTGTATTTCATTGAGTATCTCATCATACTCTATATATCCCATTACATAATTGTCCTATACTATTTTAATATGCTATTTTATAAAATATTCTTCATCAATTAAAAATCTATTCAGAATTATAAAATTCTGTCTGTCTGTGTAATAGCTCCTACATTTTGAATTATTGATGGTGTTGCTATCATTCGTACATACAACATCCAGTCTGCTTGTTTACTAGCTGAAATCATAATACAACACAAATCTCATTACCTTCATTTGCTATAGAAGAATCATTAATATTATCTGAATGTTTTAAGGTTCTATAGTTAGAGAGACATTAATGTCATGTTTATTGATTGTACAGATTTATATAGTTTACATGTATGGGGGTTATTGATTGCAAAAGTTTCAGCCACATACAGATATGTTGTTTATCAGTAGCAATGATTTCAGCCACATACAGATATGATGATTATTATAGCAATGATTCCATACACATACACATATATTGATTATCAGTACCAATGATTTCATACACATACAGATATGATGATTATCAGTAGTAATGATTTCATACACATACAGATGTGATGATTATCAGTACCAATGATTTCATACACATACAGATATAATGATTATCAGTACCAATGATTCCGTACACATACAGATATGTTGATTATAATAGCAATGATTCCATACACATACATATATAATGTTTATCAGTACCAATGATTTCATACACATACAGATATGATGATTATCAGTAGTAATGATTTCATACACATACAGATATGATGATTATCAGTACCAATGATTTCATACACATACAGATATAATGATTATCAGTACCAATGATTCCATACACATACACATATATTGATTATCAGTAGCAATGATTTCATACACATACATATATGATGATTATCAGTACCAATGATTTCATACACATACAGATATAATGATTATCTGTAGCAATGATTGCATACACATACAGATATGATGATTATCAGTACCAATGATTTCATACACACACAGATATGATGATTATCAATAGTAATGATTTCATACACATACAGATATAATGATTATCTGTAGCAATGATTGCATACACATACATATATAATGATTATCAGTACCAATGATTTCATACACATACAGATATGATGATTATCAGTAGTAATGATTTCATACACATACAGATATGATGATTATCAGTACCAATGATTTCATACACATACAGATATGATGATTATCAGTACCAATGATTTCATACACATACACATATATTGTAAACACAAGCAATGATTTCATACACATACAGATATAATGATTATCAGTACCAATGATTTCATACACATACAGATATAATGATTATCAGTACCAATGATTCCATACACATACACATATAATGATTATCTGTAGCAATGATTCCATACACATACATATATAATGATTATCTGTAGCAATGATTTCATACACATACAGATATAATGTTTATCAGTAGCAATGATTCTTACACATACATATATAATGATTATCTGTAGCAATGGTTTCATACACATACACATATAAATATTATCTGTAGCAATGGTTCCATACACATACAGATATATTGTTTATCAGTACCAATGATTCCATACACATACACATATAATGATTATCTGTATCAATGATTTCATACACATACACATATAAAGATAATCTGTAGCAATGATTCCATACACATACAGATATAATGTTTATCAGTACCAATGATTCCATACACATACACATATAATGATTATCTGTAGCAATGATTTCTTTCACAACCAGATATGTTGATTATCAGTAGCAATGATTTCATACACATACATATATAATGATTATCTGTAGCAATGATTTCATACACATGCATATATAATGATTATCAGTAGCAATGATTTCATACACATACACATATATTGATTATCAGTAGCAATTATTCCATACACATACACATAAAATAATTATGTTGATTATCAGTAGCAATGATTCAGTACACATACAGATATGTTGATTATCAGTAGCAATGATTTCATACACATACATATATAATGATTATCAAAAGCAATGATTTCATACACAAACACATATGTTGATTATCAGTAGCAATGATTTCATATAAAAACAGATATGTTGATTATCAGTAGCAATGATTTCATACACATACACATATATTGATTATCGGTAGCAATGATTTCATACAAATACAGATGTGTTGATTATTGGTAGCAGTGATTTCATACTCATACAAATATGTTGATTATTGGTAGCATTGATTTCGTACACATACACATATGTTGATTATTGGTAGCAGTGATTTCATACTAATACAAATATGTTGATTTTTAGTAGCAGTGATTTCATTTACATACACAAATATTGATTGTCAGTAGCAATGATTTCATACAAATACAGATGTGTTGGTTATCAGTAGCAATGATTTCATACAAATACAGATGTGTTGATTATCGATAGCAATGATTTCATACACATACAGATGTGTTGATTATCGGTAGCAATGTTTTCATACATATACAGATGTGTTAATTATCAGTAGCAATTATTTCATACACATAAAATATGTTGATTACCAATAGCATTGATTTCATACACATACATATGTGTTGATTATCAGTAGCAAATATTTCATACACATACATATGTGTTGATTATCAATAGCAATGATTTCATACACATACACATATGTTGATTATCAGTAACAATGATTTCATACACATAGGTTGATTATCAGTAGTAATGAGTTCATACACATACAGGTATGTTGCTTATCAATAGCAGTACTTTCATACACATACACATATGTTGATTATAAGAAGCACTAATTTCATACAAATACACATATGTTGATTATCAGTAGCAATGATTTCATACACATACATATATGTTGATTATCAGTAGCAATGATTTCATACACAAACACATATGTTGATTATCAATAGAAATGATTTCATACACATACAGATATGTTGATGATTAGTAGCATTGATTTCATACACATACAGATGTGTTGCTTATTAATAGCAATGATCTCATACACATACATATGTGTTGCTTATTAATAGCAATGATCTCATACACATACATATGTGTTGCTTATTAGAAGCAATGATCTCATACACATACAGATGTGTTGCTTATTAATAGCAATGATTTCATACATATACAGGTGTTGCTAATTAGTAGCAATGATCTCATACACATACATATGTGTTGCTTATTAATAGCAATGATTTCATACACAATCAGAGGTGTTGCTTATTAATAGCAATGATTTCATACATATACAGATGTGTCGATTATAAGTAGCAATGATTTCATACACATACAGATATGTTGCTAATCAATAGCAGTGATTTCATACACATACATATATGTTGATTAACATGGCAATAATTTCATACAAATACATATATATTGATTATCTGTAACAATGATTTCATACAAATACGATGTGTTGATTATCGGTAGCAATGATTTCATACACATACACATATGTTGATTATCAGAAGCAATGATTTCATACACATACAGATATGTTGCTTATTAGTAGAAATGATCTCATACATATACAGATGTGTTGCTTATTAATAGCAATGATTTCATACACATACACATATGTTGATTATAAGTAGCAATGATTTCATACACATACAGATATGTTGATTATCAATAGCAATGATTTCATACACATACATATATGTTGATTAACATGTCAATGATTTCGTACAAATACATATATATTGATTGTCTGTAGCAATGATTTCATACAAATACAGATGTGTTGATTATCGGTAGCAATGATTTCATACACATACAGATGTGTTGATTACCAGTAGCAATATTTTCATACACATTCAGATGTGTTGATTATCAGTAGCAATGATTTCATACATATACAGATATGTTGATTACCAGTAGCAATGATTTCATACACATACAGATGTGTTGATTATCAGTAGCAAATATATCATACACATAAGATTATTATTATCAGTAGCAATGATTTCATACACATACAGATATGTTGATTATTGGTAGCAGTGATTTCATACAAATACACATATGTTGATTATCAGTAGCAATGATTTCATACACATACAGATATGTTGATTATCAGTAGCAGTGATTTTATACACAAACAGATATGTTGCTTATCAATAGCAGTGATTTCATACACATACAAATATGTTGATGATCGTTAGCAATGATTTCATACACATAAAGATATATTGATTATCGGTAGCAATGATTTCATACACATACAGAAATGTTGATTACTGGTTGCAATGATTTCATACACATACAGATAAGTTGATCATCAGTAACAATGATTTCATACACAAACAGATATGTTGCTTATCAATAGCAATGGTTTTATACACATACAGATGTGTTGATTACCGGTAGCAATATTTTCATACACATTCAGATGTGTTGATTATCAATAGCAATGATTTCATACACATAAGATATGTTGATTACCAGTAGTAATGATTTCATACACATACAGATGTGTTGATTATAAGTTGCAAATATTTCATACACATAAGATTATTATTATCAGTAGCAATGATTTCATACACATACAGATATATTTATTATCAGTAGCAATGATTTCATACACATATAGATGTGTTGATTACTGGTAGCAATGATTTCATACACATAGAAATGTGTTGATTATTGGTAGTAATGATTTCATACACATACAGATATGTTGATGATTGGTAGCAATGATTTCATACACATACAGATAAGTTGATCATTAGCAGCATTGATTTCATACACATACAGATAAGTTGATCATTAGTAGCATTGATTTTATACACATACAGATAAGTTGATCATTAGTAGCATTGATTTCATACACATACAGATATTTTGATTATTTAGAAATGTTAAATATGCCATATGAATTACTTATTACTATTTATATTTATGTTCTGCTTCTCGTGTAGGACTTGATCACAGAACTGAAGAATGGCCTTGGTCAGCCCTGGGAACACCTGATAGACGCCCTGCTCCAGGAGAGGGGTTTGGCCGACTCTTATGCTGTCTTTGATGCCCTCAGTGTAAGTTGTATACAGGAACAATATACCAAACATTCACTAAACCTAATGTACCCCTCCTTATTTAGTTAGATAGTTTTGAATTAACATTTCTGGCACAATTTTAATATCACCAAAATGTTGATCAATTTTGTATAGTGTAAACATTTTGTTTATTGCAAGCCTGTAGTTAGAAAAAAAAAAAGTTGTTTATGTCATGTTGAAGGAAAGATATTAATATTGATAAAAATAATATTCTGTACAGGTTGTAAATTCATAGTATATCAAATATCCCCATTTTATACTTCTGTTTGCAAACACATGGCATGACTCCCTTACAACATTTTCCATATTGCTGTATATTGTGAATGCAGTTTGCATGACACCCAACTTCCTCTGCATATGGCCATACCTTCACCTGGATATAAAGTTATGTTTGTTGTGAAAAACTGATGTCAGTTTTGAACTTATTTTAAGATGTAATATATTAATATATCACATTATTTTTATTTCTTTATTATTAAGATACAATATATTAATATATCACATTATTTTTATTTCTTTATTATTAGGCTGTTATAAATAATAGCTAGATTATCATCCAATTTTTTCTTGGTTATGGCCTTACGTTTAATAATTTAATTTTTGATCGTAACTTTATTACAACCTAAATGAAATTGTAGACCATACTCAATTTCATTTTATTAAGTCTACTTGCATCAGTATACAAGTGTGGACTGTGCCATACCCAATAATAAGTCACTTATTTCAGAAAGATGCATAAATTCAGTCTGCCATGCAGTTACATAATTTGCAGACTGTGTCTTAAAATAACATAAATCATATATTTGTGAATGATTAACCGTAAGTTATGAAATTTGCAGACTGTGTCGTGAAATAACATAAATCATAAATTTGTGAACTGCATTATTAAACACAAGTAATTTGCAGACTGTGTCTTAATATAACATAAAATCACATATTTGTGAACTGTGCATTATAAAACATAAGTTATGTTATTTGCAGACTGTGTCTGAATATAACATAAATCATATATTTGTGAACTGTGCTTTATTAAACACAAGTTATGTAATTTGTGGACTGTGCCACTTCCACTTTTAAATGTTAGCTCAAGTCAGAATGGGTTAGATATTAATGAACTGCACATTAGTGTAGTATAAAGCACATATTTGTGGGTTGTACTGTAGTTCAAAAAAAGTCAAATTGATTTAGCACAAGACACAATGTTATCGTAGTTTGTGGGTTAATGTGCCTTTATTTAGAATCAATTGCAATATCAATTTTGTGGTCTGTTTAATTTATAATAATTCACCAAATTAATCAAACTTTACCTATGGCACTTGACTCAAAGTCGATACTTAGGTGCCAAGAAAGACCAAATTGAACACTTTCTGTAAAAACATCGATAGTATTAAATCAGTTTATTTTGTAATTAAATAATATATTAATAAAATATATTTAATCTTAGCGTCAGTTTCAGTTTGCATGCTTAAAAGAACATGTAGTGTAAACGGGATTTAAATTACATACGTAAATATTATCAAAATAATTATACAAATGTACCTAATTTATGTTATTATGTATATGTTATTACTGGTTTTTATATCCCCTGTTAGAATTAAAACTAAATCATAATCTCCTTTCTAACATTGTACAACATTATAAATATACTGGTATAGTCAAATATAACCTTTAAGCCATCTAACCCAATTTACAGGTCAAAGGTCGTAAAAAGGTGAGGAATTTGTTGACAGTGACTTCAGGCATTAATTTTTCTTTACCTAACTACAACTTGAAATTAATGCTAACAATTTATGTGAGATTGCAAAATAACTAACACATACAGAATGCTGATAATAATTGATTGTTTCTGTCTGAGTGTTACACAATAGTATACCACATACCAATATTAAATGGTTATAATAAATATGGTGCCAACAGAAAACCAAAATGCACAAACAAATGAATTTACAGAGCATGGCAACCAGACTAAAGACCCTTGCCTAGAAGTCCTTTAGTCAAAAATTGTACACATGGACAAAAGCGTCTTAGTGACTTTGAAATGATGGACAAAAGCCTTTTTATGAATTTGTAACACTGGACAAAATTCACTGGGAGTGACTAGTCATATATTCAACATGTTGGGAATGCAATATATAAATGTTTCATTTATTTTTACACAATTATATATGAATGGAATGAAGGAATAAATGAAACAATAGCAACTTTACCACATGCCAACAAATGAGTTTCTTACAAAGAAAAACAAATTAACAGCAAACTATAGGAAGCTTCAACACATGAATACTTATACCTTATACAGGGTAATAAGCCTGAAACCCTTGATACCCGCAGACTGGAAAGTTTCTGTAAATTCTATATTTAATTCTTCATTGGTGCCAGAAGTGTCACATTAGTAAGTCATACTCAACAGCATGCTCAGTATGGTAATGTTAACAGTAAAACTGTTGTCATTGAAGGCATACTCTCTGATGACCTTGGCAATGAACAAAGTGCTGGCAGGGTGCACAGTTGTTATAAGCCATAATTAGCCATTTACAATTGGGTTGATCTGTATGTACAGTATCAGCAATTGTGCTTATAAATCCATATCTGTTTTCTGTAACTTCAGAATTGTTCTTATACACGAGGTCTTTCGCATAGACTTTGGAGAAAAGTACATATGTAAATAATTCATGATTTATTACATTTAAATTTTTGATGGTTTGGCATATTTGCTCTGAATTAATAGATTTTAATGTTGTATTAAGCTGCATTTAAGCATATTACAAACAGAACTTGAACTGTATATATATATATGGGAGAGATAATAAATTAATTATTACAAATTATTTAATACACCCAAACAATAATGAATTCTTTAAAATTATTTAAAACATCAGTTCATGTATGTAAATTTGTCAGCCCTGTCCAGATGTGTTGCATGTAATTCCATAGTATATAAGTCATGGTCGACGCCAAATTTATTGGTTTGGCGGAGACGTTGATATTGTATCTATGATTTGAATTGTAGCTAGGCACACTTGCCATAGTCTGGTCTGTACATTTATGTCTTGGTTTTTCACAAATAATTATCTCAATATATATATCATGTATCATGCATTGTGAATGAGCATCTGAAAAGATCCCAAAAATCGTAAATTCCATTGTTGTGAATTTGTATATATGTATTGGTAGTTAGTTATCAATGTGTTAATAAATCATAAGTATTTTTCATTATACCACAATGTATTTTACATGTATCTATGACAACATGTTAAACCAAATTTACAGGGAAAAGGTGACAAAAAGGTGAGAGTGTTACGTACCAAAATTAATGTAATCTGAAAGAGCATAGTAAAAATCTAAGTTCATAGTATACGTAAAACATGAAGACTAAGGTCGCACAGCAAAGAGCTTTAAAGTATAATCTTGGTCTTCATTATTTTAAACTTCAATAACTCTCTGTTCTAACAACTTTGTTATTGCTTGTTTGGCTCTCGGTCTTTGAAGTCTGATTGATGTTTCTTCCATATAATAATGGAACATTCCAAAAACAATAATGGTAGAGCCTACTATTGAATTTGGGGAGACATGTACCATGTATCTTCAACAATATTGATTGATTGATTTAATATTTAGCATCATTTTATGCCATCGAGGGCTAACAGACATCAGTTAACCTAACCACTGTATCCTGGGATCTTGAGAGGTTAACCAGCACTCTGCAATTAATTGATAACTTTCTTTTCAATTGTTTCACAAACAATAAATAACTTCTTTTAAGCTTGTTGTGCCTTTTACATTTACTTGCATATTTACATTGTTATATTTTTGATATGGTAGGACAGCATCACAATATAACTAATAAAAATATATTTTTTATTCCAAATTCTAAACCCATTCCCAATTAACACTCTCCCCATGGACGTTGTCTATGCTCAACACTACAATGAGATGAAAATTTGGGAGGCAATTTGATTGATGTTAATAATATTTTAATAGTATGACATTGGAAATACAACTTCTTATTTTGAGTATAATAGTTGCCGATGAAAGGAAAACCTTTAGCCCAGACTCCTGGGACAGGTCTTCAAAACAATATCAGATCTTTCCATTTCCATACAATCAATACATTTTTTAAAAACATAAATAAAAACATTTTAGCAAATACTTTTCTTCATGGTAAACAGTTGAGAACACCTTGGTTGTTATGCGACATTTTGTATAAAATTTCAGATATATTATGAACTTAGATTTATGTATTCTAGTTTTCTACATATTGATATTGTTGCTTTTCGATTGGAGTTATAAAATTGCTTAATTGTGGCTTTACCTTCTGTGTAATATGTGTTTATTTTGTGAAGTTTTAATGAAATGGTGCCCCAGAACAAAGCAACAGTAGGGGAAGATAATGTGTGGGTTCTTTTTAAGATTGGTTAATGTCTCACACACCAATTAAATTTGTACTGTTCTACATATAGAGACATACTTCTGGAACACTGAACACATTGAATAATCTTGCTACCATCATTAAGGGGAGGTAATTGATAAGTGAGACATTAAAACTTCAGCTAATAAACATTAACTGCTTGCTTGCCATTAATTTTTGACCACCTGCTAGTATGCGCAATGGTGTAAGTATACACATAAAGATTTCCTGTTCTCTGATCATCTTCCCTTCAGCGATACCTGCATTCAAAGCGGAGATGTAGTGTAGTGGATAGAGTGTTGGCTGCACAAGTCAGAAGTTGCGGGTTTGATCCCCAGCTCAACCCAATGCCTCATAAAAGAATAACAACACTCTGTACTGGTTCTACTTAGGCAGTGGACTCCAGAATGATTCTTATAAGCTGTCTTCACAATTGAGCTAAAACAAATTAGTATAAACTAATGATATGCAAATGTTGTTAAAGAATCATAGTACTCATGTAGAAATAAATGTCTCTGTGCTGGAATCCATTATATTCTTCTCCTCACTGTGGAATTATAAAATCCTTATATCATGACCTCTAATATTCACTGTACCACAAACATATCAGTTGATAGTCTGCTAGTGAAAATGTGATTGTTAGAATGTCAGTAGTTGCTCACACAAGTGTGTCTGTTCACAGATGCAGTAGATGGGATTTTTACATATTAACATGGCCGCACAAAATGTATAAGTTTAAGAATAATTACAGGAAACACAGTCTTGTAAATATTCCATTGTTATTCAATTTCAACATTGTACTGTTTTATTCATTTTCCAAATTACTTTATAAAATGTGATATGATTGTGGAACTAAAAAGAGCAAAAACCAACAATCAAACTGATGGGTATTGTCCATGAATCAATGTGTTCTCACAACTAGATTGATTAATACCTTCATACAAAACATCAAAATCAATGTCACTTTACAAAAGTCAAACCATACTTGAAGAAGGACCATCACTTCTTTTCTGCTTGAATGCATTGAAAATTACACTTGAAACAGGCTTGCAAAACTGGAACTGCCTCTTGCTTATTTATGATACCTTTAAACCCCTCTTTAAAACCTCCTGGAGCTTTACATTTTTCAAAAGGAGTCTTCATTGAAGACCATATTAAAAAGTCTTGCAAAACATTTTCTCTGTTTTTTATATAAAAAATAAATAGTTATGCTATCCAATGGCATCATATTGGCTATTGTTTGCTAAATTAAATATAGACATAAAAATAATTAATGTTATTTAAAAAGATATTGGTGGGGGAGGGGTGGCTTTTAATAGGGACTTCACAATAGTTTTCTGATAATTAATGTTTATGAAAATGAAGAAATTAAAATGGTAAATATCTCATAATCATAACTGTTTGATATGTTTTATTAATATTTGATCATGGCATTGAGTGTTTAATAATTACACTGGATGTTTATTACAGTAGTGGGAGCATATATTAGTTGGTGCCACTTTATTACAGCATACATTGTATAATAGTTCTTTTATTAAAATATTTATTAGGTATTTGACCATTCAATTTCAAGTTAGCATAGACATAATTAAATGGAAATAAGTTGGGACACCAACCGTGCATGTACCTAGGACAACTTCAAATGTTCTGTTACTATCGTATAACTTGTTCCCATACTTAACCAAACACTGGTCATGGTAGATAATGTCTTAACTGTCGATCATTCATCATTATTAAGTGCTTATCGAACAGATAGCGTGTCGTCACTGCTAAAATTTCGCCTCTCTTCCTCTCCTCTTATCATCTTCCAGTGAATTTCTCACCCATTGGCAAACATCTTATGCCACCTAAACACTAACTAAAACTGTTGCATGGTACTTTCTGCATCTCTTTTACAAGTTTTTTGCCAAGATCCAAGAAAAACTTTAGGATTGACCTTATTTCCAACAACTTTACCAATGACGCCATATTTTCATGCAAATGTCTATATCATAGTCTGCAAAAACGTGCTTTACGTTCATATTTGTAATGCGAATGATGTCCAGTTTAGCAGTTGTGGTATATCAAGGCATTACCTCACAGTTTCACTTATTTTAAAGCTATTGGACAATTGTCATTAGTGTTTTAATACATTAAAAGAAGTTTAAAACAATGTGTGTCGCATATGCGTTACTTTGGTAATTGGAACGTTTGTTACGCTATCATCCTACTTGTACACTTATCCAGAAAGTTGCAAAATGGAAAGCAGTTTTTTTATACTGAAGAAAATTATAAACTCATAAGAAAAAAAGGTTGATTTATTTTTGAACAACACACTTCTGTTCTTTTAAACTGAAACTTTTTTATTATAAAATTTGGTGGCACATTTATACGGGTTGTTAAGGTGATGTAGAAGGGTTTTGCACATCAGGATATAAATGTGGTTAAAATATATTGGGAAGATAATTATATAGTGTTTTCATAAAGCCAGCAAATAAGAATGTGAGTTCAAGTCTAGTCTAAATTTTAATATACTGTCATATCTCTTCTCTGTCTCTCATTTGGAGTGTCATTGTGTACCATGTTGTAATGCTAAATATTTAGTAACAGCAGCCGTATCAAATTTTGGCTTGCAACAAATAAAATTTATAATAGTTTTAAAATGTACTCTATAGGAACATTTTAATTATTTTTAGTTAAAATTGGTAAATGACATTAATGTTTTTTTGTTAAAAACTATTTATGAAGAATTTATCATTTAAAAATAATTATTAAGTATAAGTTTAGACAGAACATATTATGGGTTGGTGTTATTTCCAGTGATTTAATTGGCTTCTTTGACTATAATATCCTAAATGTAAAACATGAAATTATGAACAAAAAAATATGATCCTACTTTGATAGCATTTAACTTTAAAGAAAATATTTAAATATTTGTAAACTTCATTTTTGTTATAAGTTCTGCTTCATACAATTGGATATCCTATCATATAATGACAAGTGACATGATAATTAATACTGTTTTATAATCAACATTATGTCATATTTCTGATTTGAAGTCATTTTGTATTTCCCTGTCTTGAGTGTTTATGTTGTATTGCATTGTTTTTTTCCAGGACCTTTAATTATATGAAGTTACCTAAGCATATAATGAATAAAAAGGTTCAAGGTCACACAAAGGTGCCATGATATTACATGATGTAAAAAGAAAGAGATTCTGTGTTTAAAATGAATACATGCAAAAAACAAGTTTCAGCAGGATTTACATTCTCCTGAACTATAGGTCTGGTGCTCTTGTTTACCTACATACCTCATCCATGACCTACAGCTGCACCTGTGTACCTAAATACTTTATACATGACCTACAGATGCACTAATGTACCCACATACTTTATCCATGACCTACAGATGCACCTGTGTACCTAAATACTTTATCCATGACCTACATATGCACCTGTGTACCGACATACTTTATCCACGACCCACAGATGCACCTGTGTACTGACATACTTTATCCATGACCTACAGATGCACCTGTGTACCTAAATACTTTATCCATGACCTACAGATGCACATGTGTACCTTAATACTTTATACATGACCTACAGATGCACTAATGTACCCACATACTTTATCCATGACCTACAGATGCACCTGTGTACCTAAATACTTTATCCATGACCTACATATGCACCTGTGTACCGACATACTTTATCCACGACCTACAGATGCACCTGTGTACTGACATACTTTATCCATGACCTACAGATGCACCTGTGTACGTAAATACTTTATCCATGACCTACAGATGCACATGTGTACCTTAATACTTTATACATGACCTACAGATGCACTAATGTACCCACATACTTTATCCATGACCTACAGATGCACCTGTGTACCGACATACTTTATATATGACCTACAGATGCACCTGTGTACCTAAATACTTTATCCATGACCTACAGATGCACCTGTGTACCAACATACTTTATCTATGACCTACAGATGCACCTGTGTACTGACATACTTTATCCATGACCTACAGATGCACCTGTGTACTGACATACTTTATCCATGACCTACAGATGCACCTGTGTACCTTAATACTTTATCCATGACCTACAGATGCATCTGTGTACCTAAATACTTTATCCATGACCTACAGATGCACCTGTGTACCTAAATACTTTATCCATGACCTTCAGATGCACCTGTGTACCTAAATACTTTATACATGACCTACAGATGCACCTGTGTACCGACATACTTTATATATGACCTACAGATGCACCTGTGTACCTAAATACTTTATCCATGGCCTACAGATGCACATGTGTACCGACATACTTTATCTATGGCCTACAGATGCACATGTTTACTTAAATACTTTAAACATGATCATTAACAACATAGTGATGTATCCATTCTAAATTATAAATCCCTGACCAGAAAAATAACTTATATACTAATTCCACCCTTAATGGAGCCTTTAAGTACTTCCCTTATCTGGATATGTACTAGGGGCCTGTTTCACTAATGTTTGTAAGTTTACTTCTTCTTAGCATATAATTTGAAGTTAGTAAATAAAGTCACAAACTTCTATGGTAATTTACTTAATATATTCATTTAAACTTATGTAATCCAAGTAATAAATTCATTTTTAATTTACAACAACTTGAGTTAATGAAAAACTTTTGTAAATGAAAGGACTGTACAATTATCACCAATTTGTGTGAAATCATAGACCTAGGATTTAGGTTAGTGAAATAGGTCCCAGTTTACCTCTATACCTCATCCACATCTAGAGATACACTTGTTTACCTCAATAGAGCCTTACTGACATTGTGATTGTAATTTAATGACTAATGATGTACCTATTTTCTTAAACTCCTCAGTTATGATCCGAAAAATGCACATGCTAATACCTGACCTTTATTTTCCAGACTGCAGACATGTCAGATGTTGTGGAGCTATTATGTTGTAGAGACAATGCCAGTATAGCAGAACTCAAGGAATCGTATAGAAAAGGTATGTAGAGACAATGCTAGTATGGCAGAACTAAAGGAATCTTATAGAAAAGGTATGCAGAGACAATGCTAGTATCATAGCAGAACTCAAGGAATCTTATAGGAAATTTCTGTAGAGATAATGCTTGTATAGCAGAACTCAAGCAATCTTATAGAAAAGGTATGTAGAGACAATGCTAGTATCATAGCAGAACTCAAGGAATCTTATAGAAAATTTCTGTAGAGATAATGCTTGTGTAGCAGAACTCAAAGAATCTTATAGAAAAGGTATGTAGTAACAATGCTTGTATAGCAGAACTCAAGGAATCTTATAGAAAAGGTATGTAGAGACAATACTTGTATAGCAGAACTCAAAGAATTTTATAGAAAAGGTATGTAGAGACAATGCTAGTATCACAGCAGAACTCAAGGAATTTTATAGAAAATGTATGTAGAGACAATGCTAGTATCATAGCAGAACTCAAGGAATCTTATAGAAAATTTCTGTAGTGACAATGCTTGTATAGCTGAACTCAAAGAATCTTATAGAAAAGGTATGTAGTGACAATACTTGTATAGCAGAATGCAAGGAATCTTATAGAAAAGGTATGTAGAGACAATGCTTTTATAGCAGAACTCAAGGAATCTTATAGAAAAGGTATGTAGAGACAATACTTGTATAGCAGAACTTAAATAATCTTATAGAAAAGGTCTGTAGAGACAATGCTTGTATAGCAGAACTCAAGGAATCTTATAGAAAAGGTATGTAGTGACAATGCTTGTGTAGCAGAACTCAAGGAATCTTATAGAAACGGTTTGCAGAGACAATTCTAGCATCATTGCAGAACACAAGGAATCTTATAGAAAAGGTATGTAGAGACAATGCTTGTATAGCAGAACTCAAGGAATCTTATAGAAAAGGTATGTAGAGACAATGCTTGTATAGCAGAACTCAAGGAATCTTATAGAAAAGGTATGTAGAGACAATGCTTGTATAGCAGAACTCAAGGAATCTTATAGAAAAGGTATGTAGAGACAATACTTGTATAGCAGAACTCAAAGAATCTTATAGAAAAGGTATGTAGTGACAATGCTTGTATAGCAGAACTCAAGGAATCTTATAGAAAAGTAATGTAGTGACAATGCTTGTATAGCAGAACTCAAGGAATCTTATAGAAACAGTTTCCAGAGACAATTCTAGCAACATTGCAGAACACAAGCAATCTTATAGAAAAGGTGTGTGGAGACAATGCTTGTATAGCAGAACTCAAGGAATCTTATAGAAAAGGTATGTAGAGACAATGCTTGTATAGCAGAACTCAAAGTATCTTATAGAAAAGGTATGTAGAGACAATGCTTGTATAGCAGAACTCAAGGAATCTTATAGAAAAGGTATGTAGAGACAATACTTGTATAGCAGAACTCAAAGAATTTTATAGAAAAGGTATGTAGAGACAATGCTAGTATAACAGAACTCAAGGAATCTTATAGAAAAGGTATGTAGTAAAAATGCTTGTATAGCAGAACTCAAGGAATCTTATAGAAACTGTTTGCAGAGACAATTCTAGCATCATTGCAGAACACAAGGCATCTTATAGAAAAGGTATGTAGAGACAATGCTTGTATAGCAGAACTCAAGGAAGTTTAAAGAAAAATTATGTAGAGATAATGCTTGTATAGCAGAACTCAAGGAATTGTATAGGAAATGAATGTTTTACAAAAATAGTACAGAAAACTGCATCTTCAGAAGCTGCCAGTTAACTCTGTATGGTAAATTGTGTAAATAAAATAAAAAATCTTACAATTTTGTACCAATTTTATATATTTTATTATATCAATAAAAAATGTTATTACAAAAACATGAAGAAATCTGTCATTTTCCCTAATACAGTAATTTTGTTGCATGTTTGATACTTGTTACAATATCATGTAGATAACAAGTGTTAATTACCTTGATTTTATTATGTACTGTTAGTAATTGACCTGAAGCTAGAGTGACTATCGCTCCACCTGTTGTTTGTCCAAGTAAATACAATGTAATACAATGTAATATTTACTTAGAGGTCATAGGTTTGTTTAAAGAATATGGTGGACATGGAAACAATATTGATCACTGATTAGATTATCGACTTGTTTGATTGGCAGTCCGTATCAGGTCACTTACTTAATTAGAGTTCTTATGAATGTGTTTTGTCTATTTTCAGAATTCTCCATAAGTTTAGAAGAAGATATCTCAGACCGGACAAAGGCCCCAGTGCAGACTCTACTTCTAACATTACAAAAGGTAACTTGCAGCAATCATGGATTAGATACTGATCTATATTCTCAGATTGTTTTTTAGATGCCATACTTAATATATGTTGAAAAATGAAGTTTAATCCCTTTATTAACAGTAGGGATAAGGTAACTGTATAACCCCCATTGACTGGCCAAATAGGACAATTATTGTTGGAGTTATGGCCCTTTTTTGTAAAATTGTTATTGTATAATTGTTATATCTTTACAACAATTCTTTGGTGGGGTACCTGCCACTAAAGTATTAAAAATACATTATTACATTACATTTTTGAATTTGTTAAAACATTGGTTTTTAAATAAAATTATTGTTTGTATTCCATATTTCTGATTTCCTGCTTCAAATCAACAAATGATTGACATTATAGACCTTTTTTATGAGATTTTAGATATTTGATTTCTGTTTACCAGTATACATGTATATTTCTTATATGAGTATTTAGTATTTATTATATAACTATGTATATGTTAATTTATGCAGCTATATATATATATATATATATATATATATATATATATATATATATATATATATATATATAGCTGCATAAATATATATATATATATATATATATATATAGCTGCATAAATTAACATATATATATATATATTAAATATATAACTATTTATAAATTATGTTAGTTACATAACTATTTACATGTTAATTATATAACTATTTACATGTTAATAACAACTATTTATATGTTTATTACATAACTATTTATATGTTAGTTAAATGTTTATTTATATGTTAATTTTATAACTAATTACATGACTATTTATATGTTAATTATGTGACTATTAACATGTTAAATATATTACTATTTACATGTTAATTATATGAATATTTATATGTTAATTATATGACTATTTATATGTTAATTACACAACTATTTATATTTTAATTATATAACTATTTACATGTTAGTTACATAACTATTTATATGTTAATTACATGACTATTGATATGTTAATTATATAACTATTTTTATGTAAGTAACATAACTATTTATATGTTAATTTACATGACTATTTATATGACTATTTACATGTTAATTATATGAATATTTATATGTTAATTATATGACTATTTGTATGTTAGTTACATAACTATTTATATGTTAATTACATGACTATTGATATGTTAATTACTTCACTATTCATATGTTAATTATATGACCAGGGAGGACGGGATGAATCTACAGAAGCTGATGAGAAGGATGCAAGGCAGGACGCTGTTGCCCTGTACGAGGTAACTAATATTATTAACTATGAATACTGGTAATATAATGAAACATTATATTAATCACCTACATTTTAGTTCTTATAACAGTGATTACTGTATATTTTTCACTGGTTATATAATATTTCCAATCCTGAAGCAATTAAATAATTTCCCAACTGTGTTATGACTGTATTTCAAGAATTCCTAAATAATACTGTTTTTCAGTTTGGTATGTTTTCTGTGTTTCAGTCTGGTAACATTTTCTGTGTTTCAGTTTGGTATGTTTTCTGTGTTTCAGTCTGGTAACATTTTCTGTGTTTCAGTCTGGTAACATTTTCTGTGTTTCAGTCTGGTATGTTTTCTGTTTCTCAGTCTGGAATATTACTATTTTCAGTCTTGTATGTTTTCTGTGCTTTAATATTGTATGTTTTCTATGTTTCAGTCTTGTATGTTTTCTGTGCTTTAATATTGTATGTTTTCTGTGTTTTAGTCTTGTATGTTTTCTGTGTTTCAGTAAGGAATTTTTTCTGTGTTTCAGTCTGGTATGTTTTCTGTGCTTTAATATTATATGTTTTCTATGTTTCAGTCTTGTATGTTTTCTGTGCTTTAATATTGTATGTTTTCTGTCTTTCAGTCTTGTATGTTTTCTGTGTTTCAGAAAGGAATTTTTTTCTCTGCTTCAGTCTGGAATGTTTTCTGTGTTTCAGTCTGGTATGTTTTCTGTTTTTATACCCCCGACAAACAAAGTTTGAGGGGGTATATTGGAGTCACCTTGTGGTCGGTCTGTTGGTCGGTCGGTCTGTCCGTTGCAATTTTCCTTGTCCGGAGCATCACTTGAAAAGTACTGGATGGATTTTCATCAAACGTCATACAATGGTAGAATATAATGAGAGAAAGTGCAGTGTACAAGAAACATAACTCTATTCTTGCTAATTACAGAGTTATTGCCCTTTGATATATTTCCCTTGTCCGGAGCATTACTTTTAAAGTACTGGATGGAATTTCATCAAACTTCATACAATGGTAGAATATAATGAGAGGAAGTGCAGTGTACAGGAAACATAACTGTATTCTTGCTAATTACAGAGTAATTGCCCTTTGATATATTTCCCTTGTCCGGAGCATAACTTTAAAACTATTGGATATAATTTAATAAAACTTAATACAATGGTAAACCATTTTCTGTCATGGCGGCGTTCGGGGGTATTCATCACCTTCAGTGATAGCTCTAGTTAAGTCTGGAAAGTCTTTTTTGTTTTCTGTGTTTCAGTCTGGTATATTTTCTGTATTCAGTCTTGTTATACCCCCGACAAACGAAGTTTTGAGGGGGTATATTGGAGTCACCCTGAGGTTGGTCTGTTGGTCTGTCGGTCCGTTGCAGTTTTCCTTGTCCGGAGCATCACTTGAAAAGTACTGGATGGAATTTCATCAAACATCATACAATGGTAGAATATAATGAGAGGAAGTGCAGTGTACAAGAAACATAACTCTATTCATGCTAATTACAGAGTTATTGCCCTTTGATATTTTTTCTTGTCCGGAGCATAACTTGAAAAGTACCTGATGGAATTTCATCAAGCTTCATACAATGGTAGAATATAATGAGAGGAAGTGCAGTGTACAGGAAACATAACTCTATTCTTGCTAATTACAGAGTTAATGCCCTTTGATATATTTCCCTTTGATATTTTTTCTTGTCCGGAGCATAACTTGAAAAGTACCTGATGGAATTTCATCAAGCTTCATACAATGGTAGAATATAATGAGAGGAAGTGCAGTGTACAGGAAACATAACTGTATTCTTGCTAATTACAGAGTTATTGCCCTTTGATATATTTCCCTTGTCCGGAGCATTACTTTTAAAGTACTGGATGGAATTTCATCAAGCTTCATACAATGGTAGAATATAATGAGAGGAAGTGCAGTGTACAGGAAACATAACTGTATTCTTGCTAATTACAGAGTTATTGCCCTTTGATATATTTCCCTTGTCCGGAGCATTACTTTTAAAGTACTGGATGGAATTTCATCAAACTTCATACAATGGTAGAATATAATGAGAGAAAGTGCAGTGTACAATAAACATAACTCTATTCTTGCTAATTACAGAGTTATTGCCCTTTGATATTTTTTCTTGTCCGGAGCATAACTTGAAAAGTACCTGATTGAATTTCATCAAGTTTCATACAATGGTAGAATATAATGAGAGGAAGTGCAGTGTACAAGAAACATAACTCTATTCTTGCTAATTACAGAGTTATTGCCCTTTGATATATTTCCCTTGTCTGGTGCAGTACTTTTAAAGTACTTTTAAAGCCATCAGTGATAACAGTTTAATAAAGTTCATGAAAGAACCAAGTTGATGAATACATGGAGTTTGAGCAAACAGGTTCGATATTGTATTCCTAGTGCTCTTGTTTGTTTCTTATCCATAAAATTGTTGTCCCTCAACATAACTCGAAAAAGTATAACATTTATTGATTGCCATGAAAGCTTGTACACTGCACAATAATTAAAAAGACTGTTTTTAATTTTAACAAAACCTTAAAAAAGTTAACGATACAAAAAACTCAATCCATAACATTCTCTTTTATTAAGAATTTTTTTTGTCTGGAGCATAACTTCAAAACTATTGGATATAATTTAATAAAACTTCATACAATGGTAAACCATTTTCTGTCATGGCGGCGTTCGGGGGTATTCATCACCTTCAGTGATAGGTCTAGTTTATTTTCTGTGTTTCAGTCTGGTATATTTTCTGAGTTTCAGTCTTGTATATTTTCTGTGTTTCAGTCTTGTATATTTTCTGTGTTTGTGTGTTTTAGTCTTGTATATTTTCTGTGTTTCAGTCTGGTATATTTTCTGTGTTTCAGTGTGTTTCAGTCTCGTATATTTTCTGTGTTTCAGTCTCGTATATTTTCTGTGTTTCAGTCTGGTGAAGGCAGATGGGAGAGTGAAAGTGGAAAGTTTATTAAGTTGCTCAATGACCGAAGCTTTGCTCATGTACGGGCCGTGCTAGCAGAGTTTAAGTCTGTCTCAGAGGGTCAAGACATTCTGGATATCATGAAGAAAGAGTGCTCAAAGGAATATTATAAAACAATTTCCACTCTGGGTAAATACAACTGTTCTAGTTTGAATAATGCATTTCATGTTATTGCTCAGCAGTGTCTTCGGCTTTGCTTCACTATAGACGTTACCACAATTTAAAACATCTAATAATATAATAATAATAATCTTTTATTATATCCAATATTGTATAGATATGCTATTAAGTATTAATAAGGGAGCTTAATATTTAGTTGATATATAGATAAACCTAAAAACAAAAATTCACATTTCAGTTTGAAATGGTTTTGAAACTTTATCAAACATGGGATATGTGAAAACTGCATACTCACACACACCTATACAGTAATGTGCATGAATTATCCATATTTTGTACAGTATCGACTATTCTGTCATATTTCAGTTCGCTGTGTAGGAACCCCAGCAGTTTATTTCGCAGAAGTAATCCACCGCCACAAGCTTCCAACAGACCCATTACTTATTTCCATACTTGTAACTAGATCAGAGGTAAGTAGTAAAGCTGGATTACACACGTGGCATTTTAATTATAAGGATTCTTCCTCCCATCTTTATTCCAGCTGGGTAACTCACATAATCTAGAAAGTATATTATCCCAGTCTCTCTTTCAGCTTTTTTATAAAAGGTCTTCTCATGCCTATTCATTATTTGGCCATATGTTCTCAATTTCTTTCTAATTACCTGTTCTGAAGAACTACTTAATTGATTTGGTCATTGCTCAATATCTAAATTACTGTCTTTATTTGAAATAGACAAATATAATTTCAAATGATTTCTTTTGAAAACCACTCATAAGCTGCATAAGCATTTATATGTACGTCTCTTGGGTTTAGCTCTTTTCATTGTCATACTGTGATGTACAGGTGAGCTACAAACAATGCTTACATTGGCATGGAGGAGAGAGTAGATAGTTTTGGTTGTGATTCTATTCAAGTGTAGATTGTTGATGTGATCAAACGGTGATGGCCTCTGTTGTTTAATAGGCCATCATTTCTGAAATCATTCCATCACCTTGCATCACAAAGATTATAAATGTTTAAATACTGTACATTAGTCTATCCCAGAAACTGATATCCCTAAATTTGATCTATTTACTTCCAATCAAAAAGCAGAGAAGTCCATGCCTGTCCCACAATGCACAGCTATTGAGCACTTGTTAAACTGTGACATCATTCAAACTCTCCCTGAAGCAACTGACCAATCAGCATGCTCGAACTCATTGCTATGCACCAGACCCAAACAAGAGTGCTGGGTCAGTTCTACAGGATGTTTATACATTTATATATACATATTGATGATTGGCTCCCGGCTGATGATTTACTACCAAAATGACCATACAAGCACACAATCAATACATAATAAGTATTAACAACCAGCAAAGCCGGGACATTTCTCTCCTTCAATTATCAGCTCTATTAACAACAAAGCTTAATACTTACATAAACCACTCTCAAGTCTGGTTCCCTGGTAGAACCAGTATTGAGTGTTGGTTTTTGAGAGGTCTCAGGTCAAGCTGGGGACCGGATCTACAACCTAAGGCATGAGCAGTCAACATTTTATCCATTACATTACTGTCCCACTTAACTGTCTGTTGAACTACCATTATACATATTAAGACACTTTCATTAATTAAATATCATTTAACTGTTAGTGAGTAGGTTACGGTTGTGACCTTGATTGGGTTAGGTGACCTATAACCAGTTACCTAAAAAAGGCGATGTTATATTGCCGATATTTTATGGTAAATATTAACAAAGCTGTTCAGAATGGAATCGTCCATTAGATGGTTATGTGTTGTCTTTTTCATATTTTTGATGTAGATTGATATGCCGCTGATCAGAAAGGCGTACAAGAAGGCTTACCATGTAGATGTTACAGATGAAATAAAAAACAAGCCCCACCCAACACAGAAATGTCTCGTAGAACTGGCATCAAAGGTTCCACCCGGAACTAAAAAGGTAAAATTCACTGTGCAATCCTTGGTTGTTTGTTGGAAAAATGCCTGTTGTTAAGATCAGAGAACACAATTTATTGGATGTTTTGTTGATATTATAAGTTATAGAACAAAGTGTTACTTTACATTTCCCGAGTTTTATTTAGATAAAAGAACAAAATGCTTTGTGTTTCATTTTGAGAAAAGTAAAGAGCGTAATTATAGGTTTATATATCCTGGTGAGATTGTAGAACAGCATTCAATGGTTTTGAGTATTTTGTTGAAATAAAACTACATAGTTTATTAGGCATCTTGTCCAGATAAGAAATCATTATTTCATGGGTATCATGTTTTGATTGAAAAATAATTCTATGGGTATATTGTTGGGATTTTGTAATGAAACAGAATGTAAGCATATAATAATTTAGATATTTTGATTAAAAGTTTTTTATTGGAAAGTTTAGATATGTCTTATAATCTTTTAAATGAACTTTTTCTTTGATGTGCACATTAAAAATGACACCATTTCCAAATATTGTACACCATATTGTGGTACTCCTCATGAGGGTGAATACTAATTGGTTCTTACTCAGAAAAATCCTATTAGCACACCTTCTAAATAACAATGGAATGGTCCATAGAAAAAGATGGAAGAATCTATTATAGAAATTTAAGGAGTTTAAAATTTTCTTCCCTGTAGGGTCCAGATGCGAAGAAAACATATACAAAAGGTGGCTCAGCCAGTCAGCAGTCTCATCCACAACCAATTAATGCTAAGAAACCTCCAATTGCTAAGAAATCTGAACCCAGTAAGAGCAAAGGTCAAGGTGATACAAATGCCAGTAACCAAGGAGAGTCAGCTGTTGGGAGTAAAAAGGTTGATTCTGCTTCAAAATCAAAATCAAATGAACAAAAATCTCAGCAATCAAAATCTAAACAAGACAATCAAGAAAAAATTATTTCAGCTAAACAGAAGAAAGCACCAGTGAAGGTTGATGGTCAGCACAATGGAACAGTTAAACCAGTCAGTAATTTTAAACCAGATGATGATTGTGCCAGGTTGAATAGTGCAATGGAGGGTGTGGGGACAGATGAACAAGTGATAGTTTCTATTATTCCAAAGCGAAGTAACAAACAACGACAACAATTGAAACAGACATATGAGCAGGAATATAAAAAGGTAAATGACCTCTGATCTCTGATTTTGAAATTGTTACCTCAGATTGAAACAGAATTTTATCTCGACTAACAACTGGTTAGTTAGGCTTCATTGTCCAACTGTCAATTATTGCTTGAAAGTTTAAAAAAAAAAGCTTTTGATCATCAAAATCAAAGTCACAATTGTGTGATTTTTCAAATATAAAGTTATATCAATACTGTAACTTTGATTGTTTACAGATGTACCATTCCAGTAAATAGTGACATTGTGTAGTAAAGATATTTATCATGAAATTTACAGTACATAATAAACCCAACACATATTTTTAGCTCACCCTGACGAAGTCCAACGAGAGCTATTGCCATGACCTTGATGTCGCTGTCAGTGTCGTCGTCTGTAGACACCCAGGTTAAACTTTTGCATTTAAGTTTAAGATATCTATGCAACAACTCATTGGATGTGAATGAAACTTCACATGTGTGTTCACCATCATCAATGGAACACACACAGACACGAACCATAACTCTGGATTGCATTTTGGCACAGTTATGACCCTTTTTGGAGTTAGACACCCAGGGGCAAGCTTTGTTGTCTTCTATTGACTGTTATTGTTATTAACCTAGAGTAATATTATTTCTGAATCATCATTCAACAATACCAAATATACCATTTCCCTTAGTTATTTGATCAAAAGAATCTTACATTCATGCTCATTTATTATTTAATTTAAAACTTATTGGCAGAAATCATAATATATGATTCTTTACAGACTCTTATTATATATTAAATGAATTCAATAATAAATGGGCACAAATGTAAGATCCTCAATATATTAGAGTTTTAAACTCTTTATCAACGATCAGCAGTGCTTATTCTTTTGTGCATTGTCTGGTGTCTGTCCATCTGTCTGTCCTTTACGGAGACTACCCCTCTAAAACTAATGATCAGATTTTCATAAAACTTTACAGAATTGAGGAATGTTGTATTTAATATCTAGTTGGTCTTGGAAGAAAAATCAGGTAAATCTAAGATGGCTGACAGAGCTGAAAGGCTGAGATAACAAATTTGCAGTTTCTGATATAAGTATATTATAAAGAGAGAAATTCAAGGGTTTTGTGTATATTCTTGAATTTGATTTGTAATGCAAGGGAGATAACCCATTTCTCCTATTTTAAGAAAAATTGGCTGTTTATATGTTTTAGTTCTTGCTCAGTAGCATCCGTTTCCATAAAAAAAAGTTTGATGAAATTTGACGGCAGGTACCTCAATACATAAAAAGAAAATTTGGGATTCTTTTAGATCACCTGATTGAAAAGTTGCGGTCCTCGTTACTAAAATTAAATAAAATTGTAAGTGAATTGTTCATATAGTACTCTTAAAGAATTTATAGTGCCTTGTTTTTGAGTTCATTTTGCTCAGAGTCAAAATTTAAAAACTCTTTGAAAATTATTTCAGCTTGTTAACTCAACATCAAGGTCATTCTTACTAAAACTGAATGAATAGTGGTACTGTTGTGCTTCTTTGCTGTAAGGGATGATTTACTTACATATATTTATGAAGTGTGTGGTCCAGTAGTTGAAAATTGGATCAAAGATTGGGCGAACAGGTTCAATCCTCCACCACAGCTATGTTTGGACTAAGGATTAGGGGACTGTTGGTTTGGTCCCAATTTCACGGCTTTGTGTAGTGTCCTTGAGCAAGACATATATCTGCATAATTAAGCTTAGTACTGGGTCTACCAAGGATGATTTTGAGCATGACTTGTAAGAACTTGTTTCACAATCAATGTTAAATAAATAAGTTTAAAACATCTTATATAACTGTAACTGTTATTGGTGTAAGTGATAGTTGACTTGTACAACTATTACTGTTATTGCTGCAGAATCTTATGATAGACCTGGAGTCGGAGTTGACCGGGGACATGGAGGAGATAGTGTTGGCATTGATGATGACCCCTACAGAATATGACGCATATGTACTACACGAGGCTGTTGAGGGGCTGGGGTCATCGGAGGCCACATTGGTCGGTATCCTGTGTACAAGAGATTCACATGAGATGAAGGCTATAAGGGAGCACTATAAGAAAGGTACACTGATGAAGTTATTACTAGACATTAGATAGGAAAACATTATTATAAATAAGTGTGAATACAGAAGTCTTAACTAAATTAAATTTAGAAATACATTCATTTAATTGAACTGGTTCCTTAACCCATTACTCTATAGATACGTGTTTTTCTGCACCAATCACAGAAGGCCTTTAAAAACAGTGCTGGAAGAGTTCAGATTGCTTGTAACAAGCAATCTGAACGCTTCCTGCACTGTTTTCCACTCTGTCAGTAAATATAAACATAATTCACCCAATAATTCAAAAGCCTTGTATATTAGGTGATCAAAGGCGTCAATATTAGAGGTGTCCAAAGGTGTCTATATTAGATGTGTCCGAAGGCGTCTATATGGAGTAAAGGGTTAAAACTGCTTTGTAGCATTACTAAGCTTCTTATCAAAACAAAATATTACTTGTGAGTTTCACTGTTTCATTTGCTAGTTTAGAAAAGACATTTAATTTAATGCTCAATTATTATTATTATTATTATTTTAATTATTATTATTATTATTATTATTATTATTATTATTATTATTATAGACTTTCTTAATATTGATTTTTAAATAAAAATAAAAGTAACAATTTTATTTTGTAAATAGTCGTAGGAGACATAATTGTCTCCTCATTTACTGACACAATGAAATGATAAAATGAGTAAAATTTCCATTTTTGCATGTAAAAATAAAGGAACGTTATCAATAAAATCACTGTGCATCATTATAACAGAGTTTTTTCCAAGATGAAGCCATTTCTAAATACAAGTTTTAAGATTCAATACAATAATACCAGTATAGGTGTTAGCCCACCATTGATTTTTGTTCTTTATTCTATAGAGACCCAAATGAAAGAAGTGAAACTTACATTTTACTGTTTGTCAACCTCTGCACTACCAAAATGTGATGATAAAAGTAGGGGTCATGTGTCATTTAAAAAAAAAATTTCTGCTTAGTATATACACTGTTGACAAAGTGAAAGTAGACTTTTGAAATCATGTATTCATACCCAAATTTCCAAGCATCAATTTTTTTTTCTAAATTCACAATTCAAAATGACAATGCTTTCAAAATGTTCAAAATACATCAGATTACCTTTGGTCCATTAAATCATTCCAGTTATTTTATATTAATTTATTTTAGCTTTATCAGGAAGTATGACTTGCTTATTAAGTATGAGTCTGTTACCTAGGTAGAATCAATACTGAGTGTGGATTTTGAGAGACCATAAATTTTTGGTTGGCGCTGGGAAGAAATCCACGACCTTTAGTGTGAGTGGCCACTCAGTTCACTGCACCACTGCCCTGCTTTATTCTAATTCTGACAGTCCACACAATTGTTCTATACATGAATATGGACATGAACAGCTTGTTTATATTGTAGCATACAAGACAGACCTGGAGCCAGACATCACACGTGACACTCAAGGTGATTATGAGGCCCTGCTTGGACAGTTGTGTCGTGGGGAGAGAGAAGCCAGTACATCTGTTAACATGAAACAGGCTCAGCAAGATGCCAAGGACCTTTACCAGGTAGCTGCCAATCTTTGTACTACTTGGGTTGTTATTTATGATGGATGTTTATCAAACTTTGATGGATTGTTTGTTTTGTGGAGCCCTCTTACAGTGAGCTGAACATAGTCTTAACAGTGGCAGTTCTGTGTATGTCAGTGTGTCCGTCCTTTCGATCTTGTCCAGACTATAACTCTGTAATGCATAGAAGGATTTTAAAATATCTTAGCAGAAATGTTCCCCATAATAAAATCATGTGATGCATGAAAAGACTTAGGTACATAGCTCAAAGGTCAAGGTCACATTTCGTTTAAAATTTCTTTGTCTCCTCCATATCTTGTAAACCACCTGACAGATTTTAAAATGACATGGCACAAATGTTATCCATAATCAGATGGTGTGTCATGTGCAAGACTGAGGTCCATTACTCAAAAGTCAAGGTCATACTTAGACGTTCAAGGCCAGAAATAGTTACACAATTTTGTGGTTGCTCCATTTATTGTTAACCACTTGACAGATTTTGAAATAACATGGCCTAAATGTTCATCATTATCAGACAATGTGTCACATACAAGACCCAGGTGTGTAGCTCAAAAGACAAGGTCACCCTCAGGTTCAAGGTCAGATGAATCAGATGATGTCTCACACACAAGACCTAGGTCAGTAGTTCAAAGGTCAAGGTTTAAAGTCAAAAATAGGTACAATATTCTGTGTCTGCTGTAATTATCTTGTAAACAGCTAGATATGTTTTGAAAGAACATGGCACATAATTAAATAAATTTTCACACATAAGACCTAGGGTTATAGCTCAAAGGTCAAGGTCCCACTTGAGGTTCAAGGTCAGAAATAGGTGCAATGTTTCCTATATCTTCTAAACCACTATTTAGAATTTGAAATAATTTGCCACAAATATTAACCATAATTAGTCAATGAGCGATCCCAGTTCTGTACTGGCGGACTCGACATAGTAGCCCTTTGACATCTAGTTTATTATAATCTAGTCCTTGTTGATAAATATTCTCTATTCTTAATAATATTATGCATTTACTCATTGTTTCATGCCTTTCAAATTATTATATTTTCAAAATTTGCTATAATTTTTAAAAAAATTGATTTTTTCTTTGGAGAAAGTTACAATCGATGTGTATGGGCAACTTAGAACAGCTCTGTGTAAACTATCTAATTAGAAAAAAATATGACTATAGATCAGTCATGTTTGTTTTTGTCATTCAATGATTTTGTTAGTAAGTAAGTTACCATGGTAACCGCTACCCGTTTACTTGCAGGATGGAGCTCCATTACAGCCATCCAACTCTACGTTCAAGAATCTGCTCGCAACAAAAAATCATTTTCAAGTAAAAGCTACATTTGAGGAGTACAAAAAAGTAAGTTTCTTTGTATGAAAAATTAACTTGTGGTCATTTCACTAAACCAGATTCTCCAGAATACTTTAATTTGGTAAAAATTAGATTTTCTGTTTAAGCTTTTAAGATATTATATTTAAGAAGAGTGGTTGTGCAAGGAATATAGAGTTGGCTAATCATGCCAGGGGTTGTGTTCAGGAAAAATAACACTCAGTACTGGTTCTACTCAGGAAAAATAACACTCAGTACTGGTTCTATTCAGGAAAAATAACACTCAAATAACACTCAGTACTGGTTCTACGCAGGAAAAATAACACTCAGTACTAGTTCTACACAGGAAAAATAATGTACTGGTTCTACACAGGAAAAATAACACTCAGTACTGGTTCTACACAGGAAAAATAACACTCACTCAGTACTGGTTCTACCCTGGGAAAATAACACTCAGTACTGGTTCTACACAGGAAAAATAACACTAAGTACTGGTTCTACTCTGGGAAAATAACACTCAGTACTGGTTCTACACAGGAAAAATAACACTCAGTACTGGTTCTACACAGGAAAAATAACACTAGTTCTTCACAGGAAACTGACTCAAGAGCAGTTCATGACAGCCCTGAGTTTTCTTTGCAATCCAGCTAAAATAATATGAATGATAGAATCATCATTACAATGTTTGATGTTACTCCTAGGCACAACTTGGGTAATTGTTTAAGAAGATTCTGGTTAACCAATAGGTAAATTTGTTATACATACTTGTTTCTTTATTATAAATATATATTCAAATACACTAATTGCTTAAATGTATTCATCACATGACGTTCAGCATGAGTAGTAATACACCCATGACATATTTTTGATATTAAACTAGTGAAATATCACAAAAGATTCATTGCTCTTGTTCGTATAATTTCGCTGGCGAACTTAAGGTGCTGAGCTACTTTTCAACTTGTGAAGCATTAAATAACATCAATTTGTCATGTCTGTTATTTTGAGACATTGCAACACAATTTAAGATGACTGATAGGAACTAATATATATGCGTACAAAGGGTTATTTATAAAATCCTGGAAAAATGCTTTTTCTTCTTTCTTATAGACAGGGTCAAAAATGGTATATGTACCATTTTTTAGCTTGCCGGGACGAATGTCCAGGAGAGCTATTGCCATGACCCCAGCAGCATTGTCGGTGGTGTCTGTAGACACCCAGGTTACACTTTCGCTTTTAGTTATGTTTGAGTCTTTGCATGGATGGGTGGTGAGTTTTATCCCATAGGCAAGCTTTGTTGTCTTCTGACAACTCTTGTTTAGTTATTAGTTATATGATAAAAGGAATATTACATTTAAGCTTACTCAATTTATTAAACTCAATGACTAAAATGATATTATGCTTGGCAAGAGTCTCACATAAAATATTTATGCCATTTCGTTTAATAAATTCAAAATTGTGAGATTTTAAGTTTGTTAGTATCTGTTTACTACAATATGTTAATGCTTGACTCCTGTTTTCAGCTGAATGTATAAGGTAACATAATCATGAATAACTTAAAACAACATTAAGGTTTGGCTAGGTGTGTGCTGTGTTTGTATCACAGGGTTAATGTGGCTGGTAGGCAGATTAATTAGTAAATATGTATCCAGCATAGGGTAGTTAAGTAAATATATTATTATGTCAAATTGTATGTGAATGTTTATCAGCAATGAAAATAAAGTGGATAGTCACTTTGTCACTAGATATAACCAAATTAAATTAAATGTTTTTAGCAAGAACAATTCTGGAATTATTCCACTTCAGTATCGTGTATTTATTAAATATTTTTTGGAAGATTAGATGACCTTTTACACCACCATATAGAAATGTGGTTTATAAATACAAGGAAGTACTGTGTTCAGACCAATGATTTGAATTTATAGATGAACTTAATCATTTCCATTTTGTCTTTCACATCTTTTTACAGGTATGTTTTGTTTATAAATGTATTTTGGCTTTTATATTTATGTGTAGGAATCTAATATTACAAACATATTTAGAAATAAAACGCATAAACTGAGTAAAGTTCATGTTAAATTACCAGAGCATTCTTTTTTATTTTATGTTTTTCTAATTTCAAGTATTCCAAAGGAATGAGCGCGTAACTAAAAACAGAAAATATGAATATTATTAGAAAAGAGACATTTCTAAAGACATTTCTAAAGCAATTTCTTGAATAATAAAAATAAAAATAAATAATAAATAATAATAAAATATTTTTTTTTTATATGATTATCAATTAAAGAAAGAGGAAAAAATATAAGTCTAACCAGACAAAAAATGGGGTTTGTTTTTCAATAACCCCCAGTTAGATTGGAAATCCTTTTATATGTTGCCTTTTTACTTGACCATTGATACAAAACTGTGGGAATTACAATACAAGTATATTATGTGGATTATGCATACCTACAAACAAATGTCTTTACAAATGCAGACTTGTACTGTCAAATCTGTGTGACGTTTGCTATAGTTATATAGAAGTTAAATGTTCAGCTTGGTTGGAGGAATGTACTTTCACATGTGGTTATATAGCGGCACCTTTGATTGTTTCAAAAATAAGGCCAAGCACAATGTTATATATGTGTAGATATAAAGCATTTTATGTAACTGCTAGAAGTATAACATGCCATTTTTTAAATCATATTTTTGCATCATATTTCTTACTTTGTTTAAAGCAAAATATTGAGTTTACATGACATTGTACAAGGTCTTACTTCAGGTCATAATTAAGACAAGAAACTTTGGCTAGTATAAAATAATACATTTAAATGTATAACTTCATAATAGTTATTTTTATGCTCCCCCCAAAGGGGGGAAGCATATAGTCACCGCTTCGTCAGTCAATCCGTGCGTCCCCAAGTTCTTGTCCGGGCTATTTCTCTACAACCTCTGGTTGGAATTTTATGAAACTTGCTAAGATGCATCATTACCAAGTGCAGATGTGCATATTGTCTTTGTGTTCCGGTTTGATGATTTTTCACTGAGTTATGGCACTTTGATTCTGTTTGTGACCAAATTATTGTCCGCACTATTTCTCTACAACCCCATTTTGGAATTTTATGAAACTTGCTAGGATGCATCATTACCAAGTGCAGATGCGCATATTGTCTATGTGTTCCGGTTTGATGTTTTTTCACGGAGTTATGGCCCTTTGATTCTGTTTGTGACCAAATTATTGTCCGCGCTATTTCTCTACAACCCCATATTGGAATTTTATGAAACTTGCTAGGATGCATCATTACCAAGTGCAGATGGGCATATTGTCTTTGTGTTCCGGTTCGATGAATTTATACGGAGTTATGGCCCTTTCATTTTGTCTAACCAAATTCTTGTCCACGCTATTTCTGTACAACCCAAAGTTGGAATTTTATGAAACATGCTAGGATGCAGCATTACCAAGTGCAGATGTGCATGTGTCTATGTGTTCCGGTTCAATGTTTTTTCACAGAGTTGTGGCCCTTTTATTGAGTCTGTGACCAAATTATTATCCACACTATTTCTCTACAACCCCATATTGGAATTTTGTGAAACTTGCTAGGATGCATCATTACCAAGTGCAGATGCGCATATTGTCTATGTGTTCTGGTTCAATGATTTTTCATGGAATTATGGTCCTTTCATTGAGTCTGTGACAAAATTATTGTCCGCGCTATTTCTCTACAACCTCAGGTTAGAATTGTATGAAACTTGCTATGTTTGTGTTCCGGTTCAATGAGTTTTCATGGAGGCCTTTTTAAGGCCCTTTGATTCAATCTGTGACCAAATTCTTCTTGCTCTATTTCTCTACAACCTGTGGTTGGAATTTTATGAAACTTGCTAGGATGCATCATTACCAAGTGGAGATGTGCATATTGTCGTCATGACGCAATTTCGCTACAACCTCTGGTTATACCCCCGACAAACGAAGTTTGAGGGGGTATATTGGAGTCACCCTGTGGTCGGTCTGTCGGTCTGTCGATCTCTCCGTTGCAATTTTCCTTGTCCGGAGCATCACTTGAAAAGTACTGGATGGAATTTCATCAAACGTCATACAATGGTAGAATATAATGAGAGGAAGTGCAGTGTACAAGAAACATAACTCTATTCTTGCTAATTACAGAGTTATTGCCCTTTGATATTTTTTCTTGTCCGGAGCATAACTTGAAAAGTACCAGATGGAATTTCATCAAGCTTCATACAATGGTAGAATATAATGAGAGGAAGTGCAGTGTACAAGAAACATAACTCTATTCTTCCTAATTACAGAGTTATTGCCCTTTGATATATTTCTCTTGTCCGGAGCATTACTTTTAAAGTACTGGATGGAATTTCATCAAGCTTCATACAATGGTAGAATATAATGACAGGAAGTGCAGTGTACAAGAAACATAACTCTATTCTTGCTAATTACAGAGTTATTGCCCTTTGATATATTTCCCTTGTCCGGAGCATTACTTTTAAAGTACTGGATGGAATTTCATCAAACTTCATACAATGGTAGAATATAATGACAGGAAGTGCAGTGTACAGGAAACATAACTCTATTCTTGCTTATTACAGAGTTATTGCCCTTTGATACATTTCCCTTGTCTGGAGCATAACTTTAAAACTATTGGATATAATTTAATAAAACTTCATACAATGGTAAACCATTTTCTGTCATGGCGGCGTTCGGGGGTATTCATCACCTTCAGTGATAGCTATAGTTTTAATTCTGTAAAACTAACTAGGATCTGCACATATTGTCATTTTAGTTCCGGTTCAATGATTTGCAAATGAGTTCTGTGAAGTGCAGAGCCACATATTGTTCCTGCTATGAAGTTTGGTATTTTTCAACCAAGTATCCGGTATAATGTCAAACACTCACTTTGGGAGCATCCATTTTTGCAAAGCATAATCTTTTATAATGAAGATAAATGTCAAACCTTGATTAATATTGAAACAGGAAGGGTTGTTATTGAGTTTCTGTAACAGTTTACTAGGCAACATTGCCTGATATTTGTATCCTGGTTGTTTATGTTGTACAGCTGCAATGGTTTTATTGATACTGTAGTAATGAGCACACTTGCAGTTTGGAGGGCACTGTGTTTTGGGTGTGTTCTATCTCCAGTCTGGAATATTTCACCAAACATCCATTCTCAAAGCAGTGTGGCATATGTTGACGGGTTTAGGAAAATAATTTTTCCATATACTAAAATATGTATATGATACATAGGAGATATTTAAATCTTTTTAACAACAAATATAACTAAATATAACAAGTACTGACTTCTGTTTCATCAACATTTTCATAAAGTTAAATTAAATACTTAATTTGATTCTGACTGGTTAAATATTTATTAATTAATGTTAATGAAACCCAAAGCTGTTTTTCTGGTGCCAGTCTAAAATCATGATCACATGAAGGCTTTTCTTTGATTTAAGTTGTTAAGTATTCAAGTTTATACTTAAATATGTTGGTAAAACACAAGCCTAATTTTAAAAATGTTTATACTTATATTGCTACAGTTATAAAAGATTTGTAAGATAGTTGAGTTTCTGCCATTGTATAGCACTATGTTAAAGTCCCTTTCTTTAAGAATAATGTTGTTTTTTTTAAAAAAAAAATTGAAAGTTGAAAACATTTTAAGTTAAACTATTTTTGTTCAGAATTTTGTACTAGTAAAGTTGAAAGCTGAGAGTATAAGTGCACATGTACTGGAGGAGGTTCTAACTCCTTTGCTTGCTAAGTTCCTGAAATAAACTATTTAATCTTTGTTTTCAGACCATTATATCATTTAAAAAAGGTGTTAGTAAGTATTTATTAACAGAGAGCCAAACAAGGTACACTGTGAGTCTGATCTAGCTGGGACTGCATTGTTTGCACATTGTAACAGGTAGCTGAGAGTTTGGAATATGCTGGATATTAAACATACTGTTGACATGACATTGTAATATGTAATAACCATGATGTTTGGATATTTCCAGTTGTCCGGCCATGACATCTTCACCGCTTTGTCCCCAGATATTGAGAAAGATGAAATGGATGCTTATATCAGCATAGGTGAGTCACATTAAAATCCCATCAAAAGAGAATTACTAGAATGATATTGGATAAACATTTCTGAACATGTTCTGTCTGACAGGATAACTTCTGTGGTTCCTATTTAAGAAAAAGTGTTGGTGTCATACTGCCATCCTACAAAAATCAATGAATAATTTAGCTCCAAATTATATAACAGAACTATTAAAATATTGTCAACATAACACATACAATCTTCAATCAGTTGTATGTATGGATCTTATAATTATTCCTTGAAAACCTCATTAAAATGGCAAGGAAGTTTGGAATGATATATACCAATAACCCTGATCTTCTCTTCCCTCTTTGTATTCATTCCAATACAGAGTTAATAAAATATAATTTAATACACAGTTATCTGATGTTGTTTCTAATTTTGTTGATATATGTGTATTTATAGATAATATAGATACAGAATTGTTTGTTGATATATGTGTATGTATAGATGATATAGATACAGAATTGTTTGTTGATATATGTGTATGTATAGATGATATAGATACAGAATTGTTTGTTGATATATGTGTATGTATAGATGATATAGATACAGAATTGTTTGTTGATATATGTGTATGTATAGATGATATAGATACAGAATTGTTTGTTGATATATGTGTATGTATAGATGATATAGATACAGAATTGTTTGTTGATATATGTGTATTTATAGATGATATAGATACAGAATTGTTTGTTGATATATGTGTATGTATAGATGATATAGATACAGAATTGTTTGTTGATATATGTGTATGTATAGATAATATAGATACAGAATTGTTTGTTGATATATGTGTATTTATAGATAATATACATACAGAATTTTTTGTTGATATATGTGTATGTATAGATAATATAGATACAGAATTGTTTGTTGATATATGTGTATTTATAGATAATATAGATACAGAATTGTTTGTTGATATATGTGACTATGTGTATGTATAGATAATATAGATACAGAATAGTTTGTTGATATATGAGTATGTATAGATAATATAGATACTGAATTGTTTGTTGATATATGTGTATGTATAGATAATATAGATGCAAAATTGTTTGTTGATATATGCGTATTAATAGATACAGAATTGTTTGTGGATATATATGTATGTATAGATAATATAGAACCATAATTTTTTGTTGATATATGTGTATGTATAGATAATATTGTTACAAAATTTTTTGTTGATATATGTGTATGTATAGATAATATAGATACAGATTTTTTTGTTGATATATGTGTATGTATAGATGATATAGATACAGAATTGTTTGTTGATATATGTGTATGTATAGATAATATAGATACAGAATTGTTTGCTGATATATGTGTATGTATAGATAATATAGATACATAATTTTTTGTTGATATATGTGTATGTATAGATAATATAGATACAGAATTGTTTGTTGATATATGTGTATGTAAAGATAATATAGATACAGAATTGTTTGTTGATATATGTGTATATATAGATAATATAGATACAGAATTGTTTGTTGATATATGTGACTATGTGTATGTATAGATAATATAGATACAGAATTGTTTGTTGATATATGAGTATGTATAGATAATATAGATACATAATTGTTTGTTGATATATGTGTATGTATAGATAATATAGATGCAAAATTGTTTGTTGATATGTGTGTATAATATATACAGAATTGTTTGTGGATATATATGTATGTATAGATAATATAGATACAGATTTTTTTGTTGATATATGTGTATGTATAGATAATATAGATACAAAATTTTTTGTTGATATATGTGTATGTAAAGATAATATAGATACATAATTTTTTGTTGATATATGTGTATGTATAGATAACATAGATACAGAATTTTTTGTTGATATATGTGTATGTATAGATGATATAGACACAGAATTGTTTGTTGATATATGTGTATGTATAGATAATATAGATACAGAATTGTTTGTTGATATATGTGTATGTATAGATAATATAGATACAGAATTGTTTGTTGATATATGTGTATTTATAGATAATATAGATACAGAATTGTTTGTTGATATATGTGTATGTATAGATAATATAGATACAGAATTGTTTGTTGTTGAGTTTTGTTCTTCCTTCCTCTGACGAAGTTGCAAAGTCAAAAACTAGCTAAGGTTAAGAATATTATTTTTTATGAATAACTGAATGAATGGTGTTTTACTGCAGGTTTACACATAAATAGGTCATTTTGCTGATGATACTGATGTATAAATAAATATGAAGATGTTTCAGTTCTGTAAAATGGTAATTTTATACCATTTCTGTATCTCTCTTGGATCTAGTGCTCCTGAGAGGTGTTTTGTTAAATGTATATATTATATATACTTAATGCCTTTAGAAATAATAGTATGGGTATTGAATTAAATCTAGATATGACATGAATGATAAACCAAGACAAAACTTTCTTACTTTGTTTTCAGTTTTATTCCAACAATTTCATCACTTTAACCTTTACTTCATACAGACGCCTTTTGACACCTCTAATTCTGAGATGCCTTTGGACACATCTAATATAGACACCTTTGGACACCTTATTTAAAAGGCTTTTGAATTATTGGGTGAATTATGTTTATATTCGCTTACAGAGTGGAAAACAGTGCAGGAAGTGTTCAGATTGCTTGTTACGAGCAATCTGAACCCCCTCATGCACTGTTTTCAAAGACCTTCTGAGATTGGTGCGGGAAAACGCGTATCTGTGGAGTAAAGGGTTAAAACAAATTAATTGCGACAAACAGCAATTTATTCATAAAAATGATAACAGATCTTGTATAAAAATACCTTCAATATTCAAAGTTTTAAAACGTTAAGTATATACATTTCTATTCTACTTTATGTTGCTATTCAGAGAAGGCAGTTGAAGATCCTGTTCAGTTCTACACAGAGAAGTTACACGACTGCTTCAACAGCATGGGTACAAATGACAACCTTCTCATCAGAATTGTTGTCTCCAGATCTGAGGTAAGTACTCATTATCTTGTACAACTTGGGAGTTCTTGTCACCAAATGATCATAGGTAAGTTTTCTACAATTTATAATACATGAGAGATGATGGTCTGAGGTAAATACTCCACAGTTTATTATACTTGAGAGTTTTGTCACCAGATGATCTGAAGTAAATACTTGACAATTTATAATACATGAGAGATGATGGTCTGAGGTAAATACTCCACAGTTTATTATACTTGAGAGTTTTGTCACCAGATGATCTGAAGTAAATACTTGACAATTTATAATACATGAGAGATGATGGTCTGAGGTAAATACTCCACAGTTTATTATACTTGAGAGTTTTGTCACCAGATGATCTGAAGTAAATTCTTGACAATTTATAATACATGAGAGATGATGGTCTGAGGTAAATACTCCACAGTTTATTATACTTGAGAGTTTTGTCACCAGATGATCTGAAGTAAATACTTAACAATTTATAATACATGAGAGTTTTGTCTCCAGATCTGAGGTAACATCATTTGAAGTTAATGTCACTAATTCTGGTATAAGTACTCCACAATTACCTACTTAAGAGCTTTTACTATGTCTCTAAATCTTTAATAGACAAATTACACATTGTTTATCTTATTTGAGAACTTTTTGTCTCTTGATTTGAGAGCTTTTGTCATCAGAGTTGAGATAAATTGTTTAAGTGATGAAAAACTGACGTGCTTCAATAACTATCAAAGACTAGGACAATAGCAGTTGGCTGATGTGTATCTATGTTTTCAGGTTGATCTGGAAGATATTAAGGGACGATATATGGAACTGTATGAACAGAGTTTGTATGATGTCGTCAACAGAGAATGTAGGGGAGATTACAAGACAATGCTGCTCACAGTCATTGATAAGTAAGCCCTGCACTGATTGGTTGCCTGTCTGTGATTGATATATAAACCTTGCACTGATTGGTTGATTACCTGTGATATATTGTGTACACTGCACTGATTGGTTGACTATATGTGATTTCAATGTAAACCCTGCACCTATTGGATGTACATTTCAGTGCCTCACCCACTTGTTCACTGTTGCAGCATGTGCTTATATTTTGAATCTGTGATTATTATATATGTGATGTATTGCTTTTATTTTCACTGTGATATGTTGACTAAGACTGATAAATTAAGTTTCATTATATGTAAATATGACCTTAAGTTTCACAATTATGAAAGAAATGATTATGAAAATGTATATAACATTATGTCAATATGCACATGACCTTGATACAGACCGTAATCCGTTCAAGTACACCAGAAATGCATTTCAAATGCGTTTGTTTTACGTGTCAAATGCTTTTGTTTTGCATTTGAAATGCATTTTAGTTTCGTTAATGGTTTGCATTTATTTATGATAAACGTTAGAGAAAACACGAAAATGCAGTTCAAAACAATACTAAACGCATTTTAGCCTGCATTTGCATTCCAATCGTTTACCGTGTATCATATAATTCGGAATAAAAACTTATAACAAAGAAATTAAATTAAAGTTACAGGTATAGCAATTTCAAGACTTTAAATGACAGAGAGCAATCATTTCGTTTAATTATTCATTTCATTGTCAATATAACTATGATGATATTAGAGGATATCCGAATCATTAATATTTGTTGTGTTTAAAGTTTGCATTATCGTTTTTTATCCTTCGTGGATCGTTTATCCTGTTGTGTCCGTTTGTCGTTTCATTTATCATTTCGTTTATCATTTCGTTTCGTTCATCATTTCGTTCGCATTTTCAGTCTGTTTGTATAACGTTTAAAACGCATTTGATATTTGTTCCTTTGGCGTTCGTTTGGTGTACTAGAACAGATTATGGTCTGTACCTTTGTAATATAATAAATATAATGTATTAATTAATCCACTGTGATAAAATATTTTACTGTTAAGAGTTTATATGAGTTGAATTTATAATATAATTACATTTATCATTAAAAAAATTGTGATTGTTCAGTCATAAGGTAACAATAGGCTGTAGCTTGAATATGCAGGTATGTAAAATTATTAAAAAAAGGTTGGCATTGAACTTGTAGTTTTAATATTCGAATGCTTAAAAACAAAAAACAAATACAAAAATATCTTCAGTTTTCTATGCCAACAGCACCACATTAATACATATCACTGAGCCAGTGAAATGTTACACCCCTGGCATCATTATCAATCATGTGTGTACCTGAATTATTATAGTTAAACAATCACATCTGATTTACATACTGGTAAACCAATCTTGCCATCAACACCTGTAATAGGTTCATTCATACCGACAGGTTACCTTGGTTATTTCATAGTATTGGCATTGTGCTTGCCTGTGTTATTGTCATGATAAGCTATTGTTAAATTTTTATGCTCAAATGTTTGTTTTAAGCTTACCTGAGCCAGAGTTTCAAAGTGAGCTTTTCTGATCATCCTGTGTCTGTAGTCAATGTTTTGTCTGTCTGCCTGTTTTTCTCTTATTTCTATCGGATTGTGCCAAAATTCGTGTATCAGCAGTGCATGTAGTTATATAACCAATGAAAATGTATATTTTCTGGTTTATTTGTACTATTTGAGTTATGGCCCTTATACCTCTGTGGGAACTTATAATTAAGCCTGTTATAAAATGTTAACTGTTTTTCCCCCTTTGTTTGCGTTTGTGGTGAGCGAGTTGCAATTGATATTCTTTTATTCCTTTACTCCATAGATACGCGTTTTCCCGCACCAATCACTGAAGGCCTTTGAAAACAGTGCAGGAAGAGTTCAGATTGCTCGTAACGAGCAATCTGAACACTTCCTGCACTGTTTTCCACTCTGTCAGTTAATATAAACATAATTAACCCATTGTTGATATATGATGAATTAATGCTTTAAATATTAGAGGTGTCCAAAGGCGTCTATATGAAGTAAAGGGTTAAATACTTATCTTGCTAAATGAAATATAATATAGGTAGGAAAACAATTTCTAACAGATGATTATCGGAAAGAATATATTTGTTGGATAGTAAATCTTTATTATCTGGTAGTATATCTATTATTTGATAGTATATATTTATTATCTGATAGTATATATCTATTATCTGATAGTATATAATATTTATTCATTAACACATAGTATATATTTATTATCTGATAGTACATATTTATTATCATGTAGTATATGTTTATTTTCAGGTAGTATATATTTAATATCTCATAGTATACTGGTCATACCTAATATCGCGAGTCTTAAAAAATTTTCAACCATGCAAAGAATGGCATCAATACTAAACAGTAATAAGGTTACTTAAGTGTGCTGAGTAAAAAAAACATTTGCCGATATGAAATGCAAACAAATGCCGTCGCTAACGGAAGTTGGAGCTTTGCGCATGTCTTCCCAGATTGTTATTATAGGGGCATTCACGGTAATAGGTATATCGCAGTATTATGTTTACAAGGTATATATGTTTATTATCTCATAGTATATATATTTATTATCTCATAGTATATATATTTATTATCTCATAGAATACATTTATTATCTCATAGTATGTATTTATTATCTTATATTATATATTTATTATCTGATAATATATTTATCATCTGATAGTATATATTTATTATCTCATAGTATACATTTATTATCTGATATTATATATTTGTTATCTGATATTATATATTTATTATCTGATTATATATTTATCATCTGATGGTATATATTTATTATCTCATAGAATACATTTATTATCTCATAGTATATATTTATTATCTGATATTATATATTTATTATCTGATAATATATTTATCATCTGATGGTATATATTTATTATCTCATAGTATATATTTTATATCTGATAGTATGTATTTATCATCAGGTTGTATATATTTATTATCTGATAATATATTTATTATCTCAATAGTATATACATGTATTTATTATCTGATAGTATATATTTAATATCAGGTAGTATATATTCATTATCTCATAGTATATATTTATTATCTGAATATATATTTACTATCAGGTAGTATATATTTATTATCTGATAGTATATATTTATTATCCGAAAGCATATATTAATTATCTGATAGTTTATATTTATTATCAGGAAGTATATATTTATTATCTGAAAGTAAATATTTATTATTGGATAGTTTTTTATTGACTGTATTTGTGTATTTTCAGATAATATGATATGCTATATATCACCAGATAGTATATACTTATTTGCACAGTATTTTTAAATATTTTTAGGACTATAATATCATTCTTTAAATATCTTTCAAGTCCGGTTCTGATAGTTTTAAACTATATTATACTTGTATGTTTTATTGTCCATCAAACTTGCTCTTTGTTTCAGTCTCCACATGTAATGAAATATTTTTATATATTTACACTTTTTTAAGATTTTCAGTTAAAAAACTGACTACATTTGCCAAAAAGTAATATATTTTAATTGTTGTATATATACATATATAAACCAAATTTTGCAACGCAAGTCTGAAGCTTTATTTATGTTACTTGTTTTCATGGCATTGAAATAATGCATGTGTTAAGTGGCACTTTTATATATTCTCCATGACAAAGTCAGTATTTAAGATATGTACTAGTTTTGATGTCACAGGCTTTGATATGACAGAACTCATAATCTTGAAACCTGTTATAATGAAATATTTATCAAAAATATTATGAAGACAAATCACATACACATCAAGTACTCATTCCAGTAACTGAATATTCATGATAACTGGTCACCATGGTTATACTTGCAGAATATGGTTGTGTGGAGTCACATGATATTATGGTAGAACATCAGGCCCGAGATCAGAGGGTTGTGGGTTTAGTTCCCTTTGCAACCATGCACAAAGTCCTTGAGCATATGCTAAGTATTATTTCTACCTTAGCAGACTTTGAGCATGATTTGTCCAACTTATAAGAACTTGTTTCACAGTCAGTGTAAGTTATGTAAGTTTAAGCTAACATGATTTGGTCTGACATGTACTAGACTCTTTGCATGTTATTTGACCATGATTTTAGGAATAAGTAAGTTACTGTAACAACAGTTCACATGACACAATTATTCCTGACAATTAATGATGATGATGATGTATAGTGTTTAGCGTCAGTTATATTGTGATGGTGTCTGCTTAAGACAGTATTCTAAGTGCTGCCACACTGGAGTGTCATGGTATGATACCCCACCCAGTCACATTATACTGACAATGGAACAACCAGATCTAGAACTGTCCTCTAAATGTTAAGAACCAAGTGAGGAAGCTTCTAGTACCATTTTTCAAGTCTTTGGTATGACTCGTCCAGTAATTAAACCCACAACCTTCTGTATAGGAGGCGGATGCTCTAACCCTAAAACTACGCTGCCAATAATTAATTGACTTGTAACTAATTGTTGTATCTGTAAGTTAGTAGTGACTTTACCATATAGAAATAATTTGCCATTACCATTTTGTCAAAACAGTTTTTTTAATTGATAAACAACAGAGGCCATACCGTGTTTGTGCCAATGTCATCTCCGCCATGAGCTGAAGTTTTATGGAGCTGAAGCTGACTAGCATTCATAACTAAACTACTGCACCTGTCATTAAGTATTATCTCATGAAGATCTGCCACTGTTGATTTAAAGATATTCTCTTAAAGGTGATGGTCATTAGGGTCCTGTATTGTCCAGTTGACAAAGTATTTCATGGTGTATGGTAGGCATAATAATTACAAATCTAAAAGAAAAGCTAAACTAGTGGAACTGCAATATCCTCTTACAGCTTTGTAAATCTACTGTACATTCATAAAGTATAGTGTGTGAATTCATGTAAGTCTACTGCACAGTTCATAAAGTATGGTGTTTGAATTCATGTAAGTCTACTGCACAGTTCATAAAGTATGGTGTTTGAATTCATGTAAGTCTACTGCACAGTTCATAAAGTATGGTGTTTGAATTCATGTAAGTCTACTGCACAGTTCATAAAGTATGGTGTTTGAATTCATGTAAGTCTACTGCACAGTTCATAAAGTATGGTGTGTGAATTCATGTAAGTCTACTGTACATTCATAAAATATGGTGTATGAATTCATGTAAGTCTACTGCACAGTTCATAAAGTATGGTGTGTGAATTCATGTAAGTCTACTGTACATTCATAAAGTATGGTGTTTGAATTCATGTAAGTCTACTGCACAGTTCATAAAGTATGGTGTTTGAATTCATGTAAGTCTACTGCACAGTTCATAAAGTATGGTGTGTGAATTCATGTAAGTCTACTGTACATTCATAAAGTATGGTGTTTGAATTCATGTAAGTCTACTGCACAGTTCATAAAGTATGGTGTGTGAATTCATGTAAGTCTACTGCACAGTTCATAAAGTATGGTGTGTGAATTCATGTAAGTCTACTGTACATTCATAAAATATGGTGTATGAATTCATGTAAGTCTACTGCACAGTTCATAAAGTATGGTGTGTGTGAATTTATTTAAGTCTACTGCACAGTTCATAAAGTATGGTGTGTGAATTCATGTAAGAATACTGCACAGTTCATAAAGTATGGTGTGTGAATTCATTTAAGTCTACTGCACAGTTCATAAAGTAGGGTTTGTGAATCCATGTAAGTCTACTGCACAGTTCATATAGTATGGTGTGTTAATTCATGCTGTAGTGTCATTCTTTCTTATATGTGTGTATACAATGTACAAGTATTTTATATATGTGTATACAATGTTCAAGTATTTATATATATATTTTTATATGTACTGTTATTTTATAATGAATTTTAGGAAATCAAAACTTACTTTACCAAAAATGTTTAGATATTTATAATATAGTATTAGAGTCCATTTGCTAATAACTTCTGATTTATTTAAAATGTACCATACTGTGGTTTTATTGTGAATTTTAAGTCGATAAATCAAAAATTACTTCACCAAAAATGTTTAAATAGTTATAGTATAGAATAGTCCATTTGTAACCTGATTTATTCAAAACATACTGTGATTTTACATTGAATTTTAAGTTGAGAAATGAAAGATTTTTAAACATTTATTTGTGGTCTATTTAACTTTAAGCTTGCCATCTTTTTTTCTGTGATAAATTTTCTGTTGCTGTTAGAGTTGGTAAAAAATTGGCCATGGTTTCTTTTTTTTTTATAAATTATTCAAATAACATCATATCTCAAACACCACTTTCAGTGTTTAAAACATTGTGTTAAGATGACTCAGGGGTCGCTCCTAAAGTTTATGTTTTATTCAAGATGGCAACTGTCACGGTTTTGTTGTATTGAGTTGTATTGGGAAATGACTTAAATATCAACTTGCTCCATTAACATTTTTATTATTCCAATAAAACATAAGCATGTGTTGGGTGGTGCCCTTTCATATTTTTGGGCGGTTGTTTTACCCTTTAACCTGTTAATCTATGAAACCACTGCCTGTTACTGAGAAGAGACAAAACATATTTCAATAATCAGTATTGTTTGTATAGAAACTGTTTGAGAGTGACACATCTTCATATTAATTGTACATTTTTATGTTAACAGAACTTATATAAAATAGGTAATTCCCCCCACCCCCAAGTTGTTAGTTTGTTTTGGTGTTCATGTAGGCATTCAAGATTGACCCCCACAGAGACACAAAGATTGCAAAATAGAAGACAATTAAGAATATCTTCTTACTGAGTAAATTTTTAGCATATTTTAAGTTAGTTCCTCAAGTTTGTTAATTTAAATCAGCAGGAAAATGATTAAATATGGCCATTTTCTAAAACTAAGCATTTCATGAATATTATGAACAAATAATTCCTAATTATGCATATATGGTTCTCTTTAAAAGTAATAATTTATTGTTGTAAGTGATCCATAAGCATACCTTGAACTTTCACACTTTACATATAAAAAAATGTCTTTAAAAGAGATCATGGACATATCAGAATAACAGTATATTTTTAATCTTGTTGATAATGTTTTAAAAAGATATTCTTTCAACTTTGCTGTTTTAAATTTTATAAAATTATTTTGACATTATAGCTGATATTGTAGCTGATATTTATTTCATTGGGTGATCTGACTAGGGTAGAGTTAAACTAGAAATATTTATAGTCATCTATACATTACATTTGTATAAATCTGTGATATTTTTTATGGAAAGAAATAAAATATTTTATATTTTAGCTTTGTGAATTTGTTTTTAATATGCCATTTTTGAAAGACTAATATCCTGCAAATTTTAACATTTCAGGGAATATCTTATTGAATATAACTATTTATGAGATCATTTCAGTTTGTCACGTGCAGACATTAAAATGTATTTTTGGTTTGATTCTGTGAGCAGATACTTGTTGTTGTACATTATTCTCATCTGTTGTATTTATTGTAATGATTTTTGCGTTGGACAAATTTTATGAAAACATGGTCCCAACGATCATGGTGCCCTTTCAGTATGTTTTCGTTAATGCTTAAAATAAACATTTCATACATCTCTAAAATCTCCTCCAATTGACCAAACTTCATGTGCATGATTCTTGTGTCAGCTTTTCTCAGTAATTAGTCGAGCACCCTTGTGATGGGCCCAATAGTCGTCACAATGGTTATTCTGTATAATCTGTTTGATCTTGTCCTGGCTGTTATTTTTTTCCTTAGAATGATTTTAAATAACTAAGCATATCATGAGGTGACCTGTCTCTCTTGAGACCCAGTTACACATCTCAAAGATCAAGGTCACACTAAAAGGTTCAAGGTCATAAATCATGTAGGTAAAGTAAATAAAATTTCAGCTCATTATCTTGTAAACCACTTGACAAATTTTCAAATAAAATTGCACAATTAAATGTTCACTATAATCAGACGACATGTTGCTCACAAGTTCCATGCCCATAGCTCAAGGTCACTTCTAAAAATGAATGGTCAGAAAAAAGTACAACATAAATTGCCATGTTCCCTACATCTTGTAAACCACTTGAAAGATTTTAAATAATATGGAACAAATGTTCATCACAATAAGATGTTGTGTCATATGTATGGTTATATTAAAAAAGTTGAGTTAATGTCACCATAATCAAATGACCTGTCATGCCCAAGACCCGGCTCAAAGGCCAACGATGCACTTATAGGTTAAAGGTCAGAAATAGGTACAATATTTGGTGTCCACTCCATATGTTGTAAACCGCTTGACAGATTTTGAAATAATGTGCCACAAATGTCTACCATAATTAAACATTTGCTCACATGCCAGTAGTAACTGGCAGGCCTGACAATATGACCCTTGGGAATCTAGTTATTAAATGCTGTTAAGTACCACTATAGGGATACAAACCTTTCCCAGAGTTGTGTGTTGTATATGAAGAGATTTCCCAGAGTTGTGTGTTGTATATGAAGAGATTTCCCAGAGTTGTGTATATGAAGAGATTTCCCAGAGTTGTGTGTTGTATATGAAGAGATTTTTTAGAGTTGTGTGTTATATATGAAGAAATTTCCCAGAATTATGTGTTGTGTATGAATAGATTTCCCAGAGTTGTGTGTTATATATGAAGATATTTCTCAGAGTTGTATGTTGTATATGAAGCGATTTCACAGAGTTGTGTGTTGTATGTGAAGAGATTTCCCAGAGTTGTGTGTTATATACGAAGACATTTCCCAGAGTTATGTGTTGTATATGAAGAGATTTTGCAGAGTTGTGTGTTGTATATGAAGAGATTTCCCATATTTGTGTCTTGTCTATGAAGAGATTTCCCAGAGTTGTGTTTTGTGTATGAAGAGATTTCCCAGAGTTGTGTGTTATATATGAAGAGATTTCCCAGAGTTGTGTGTTGTATATGAAAAGATTTCCCAGAGTTGTGTTTTGTGTATGAATAGATTTCCCAGAGTTTTGTGTTATATATGAAGAGATTTCCCAGAGTTGTGTGTTATATATATGAAGAAATTTCTCAAAGTTGTGTGTTGTTTATAAAGAGATTTTCTCAGAGTTGTGTGTTATATATATGAAGAAATTTCTCAAAGTTGTGTGTTGTTTATAAAGAGATTTTCTCAGAGTTGTGTGTTGTGTATGAAGAGATTTCCCAGAGTTGTGTGTTTTATATGAAGAGATTTTCCAGAGTTATATGTTGTATATGAAGAGATTCCCAGAGTTGTGTGGTATATATGAAGAGATTTCCCAGTTATGTGTTGTGTATGAAGAGATTTCCCAGAGTTGTGTGGTATATATGAAGAGATTTCCCAGAGTAATGTGTTGCGCATGAAGAGATTTATAAAATAGATATTCATTCTAAATCTGCATTTAGTATTTTAATAAAGATATTTTCGTTGGTGGTGACCATGGCTAAAACATTATTTGCACTGTGAAAATTTCAACCAATATCTCTAAAAGCTATGATTCTCCATAATGCTGAGTAATTTCTTCATGTGCATGAACCTTTCTTATATTTGTGTGTTTGGATCTCATAAAATATTCAACATATTTGTGAAGGCCTTGAGTTATAAAAGGTAATGTTTAAAAATGACAACTAAAATTGAAATTAGGATTTAATAACAGTTGACCAAATTTTATGACAAGGGGCTAAAATTTATATAACTTGAGTCTAAAAAAATCAGATTCAAAATTGCAGATTTTGAAATGTTCTTTAATAGCAAAAGTTTACTTATAAATCATTTTTCAGATACCCCTACTCTTACATTGATTCTTTTTGCCAGAAAATGTAGTATATTTATTGTAAATTGAATTTAAGGCAAATTACAAAATTTAAGGTTTTGAGTTTGAGTTTTAGACTAAAAAGTTTAATTAATTTAAGCCCATGGATTAAAGGTTTACATGTTCTTTACATGCTTTATCAACATTCATAGGATCTGCCTGATAGTTTTCCAATACTAGACCCACCTTATCTCTGCAAGTCAGTATTTCTTCACATATTGAGAGGTGAGATATTCATGGCCATAGAACAAAGCTCATGGCTGTTCATCACAGAGACTGTAACCAGGCGAAGAATCAAACTCACAACCCTGGATTGACAGTCAGACACATAACCAACTGAGCTTAATCAATATTACATGGGCATAATTTAACACATTGTCATACACTGTACTGTGTAGCTGTAGTAATGAATATGTTACATTAGAATGTCCTGTATGAAAACTGACCATATGTATACATGTAATATATTACATGGACATTACAACACATTGTCATACACTGTACTGTGTAGCTGTTGTTATAGTCTAGACAACAGCCATTGACCCTTACCACTGAGGTCATTGGTTCAAACCCAGTTGGGCCAAAAAAATTCATTTATTTCCAGTTGTTCTTTTCTAAGGTCACAAATTTATAATATATATTGATATTTATGTTACTAATATGATTTTTTTTCTATTCATTAATGCTTGTAGTATGTTATATATATAGACAGTGTGTGTTGTATTGTGGTTTTGCACGAAGCTCACGTTTTGTCACAAATGCCAAATGTAAGTATTAGCACTTTTATTTGCATTATTTTGTCACTGTGTACAAACTTTGAATATGACCATAAAAGTATTTCACCGTTCATTTCTGACTTGAATATTAACAAATGTTTACTCTTAAAGGGAGTATGATAGGAGTTATAGCCAATACTGTCTTAAAAATAAAATTAATTTGAAGATGGTTACATCACACCTTATAAGCATTCATGAATACAATGCAAATAGTTTTGTTATTTCAAAACCACCAAAATAGAACGAGATATCCATACCAATATTATAAAATGTTAAAACAGTTGGATGAAGTTGGACATATCACTTGGGCAACCAAAATTAAAAATCTACTTTTCAAATATGGGTTTGGGTATGCCTCTGGTTAAATAATGGCGTTGGTGATGATAAATTGTTTATTTATATATTCAAGCAAAGATTGATTGATTGTTCTAATCAGGAATGGTATGGTAGTGTTGTTGAGTCTGGAAAAGGTCGATTTTATAGATAAATTATGCCTGAACTGAAAACTGCAAATTACCTATATTATAATTTGCCATTGAAATTCAGAATTTCACTTTCAAGATTTAGATGTTCAGCTCATAATTTGATGATAGAAACTGGCAGGCATAACAATATTCCATATGAATACAGAATATGTTGATTTTGCAAGGAACAAACTATAAAAGATGAGTATCATTTTATTATGATCTCCCCGTTGTATAGTAACTTAAGACAGCAGCACATTTCTATGCTTAATACACCTACATATCAATTATTTCATCATTTATTTAATAGTGATGACGTAACAGTCTTAAACTTGTCAAAGTTTATATACTTTGCTCTCAAACTCAGAATAGACAGTATCAAAATGTTAAATGAACAACACGTATACGGATAATTAGTTTACAGTCTAAATTATGTAAAATATATATGTAAATTTCAAAACTATTTAATAAATATTAAATATATATATGTATATATATTTAAAAATTACCATTTCTCTAGCTATGCAAGGAGACATCTCAAACTTACCAATTTTTATAGCTATGCAAGGAAACATCTAAAACTGCCATTTCTCTAGCTTTGCAAGGAAACGTCTAAAACTGACCATTTATCTTGATATGCAAGAAAAAATCTAAAGCTGACCATTTCTCTAGCTTTGCAAGGAAACTTCTTAAACTGACCATCTCTCCAGCTATGCAAGGAAACATCTAAAAATGACAATTTCTCTAGCTTTGCAATGAAACATCTAAAACTGACATTTCTCTAGCTTTGCAAGGAAACATCCAAAACTGACATTTCTCCAGCTTTGCAAGGAAACATCTAAAACTGACATATTTCTAGCTTTGCAAGGAAACATCTAAAACTGACATTTCTCTAGCTTTGCAAGGAAACATCTAAAACTGACCATTTCTCTAGCTTTGCATTAAGGAAACATCTAAAACTGACATTTCTCTAGCTTTGCAAGGAAACATCTAATGCTGACATTTCTCCAGCTTTGCAAGGAAACATCTGAAACTGACCATCTCTCCAGCTATGCAAGGAAACATCTAAAACTGCAGACCATCTCTCCAGCTATGCAAGGAAACATCTAAAACTGACATTTCTCTAGCTTTGCAAGGAAACATATAAAACTGACATTCTCTAGCTTTGCAAGGAAACATCTAAAACTGACATTTCTCTAGCTTTGCAAGGAAACATCTAAAACTGACATTTCTCCAGCTTTGCAAGGAAACATCTAAAACTGACATTTCTCCAGCTTTGCAAGGAAACGTCTAAAACTGACCATTTCTCTAGCTATGCAAGGACACATCTAAAACTGACATTTCTCTAGCTTTGCAAGGAAACATCTAAAACTGACCATTTATCTTGCTATACAAGGAAAAATCTAAAGCTGACCAATTCTCTAGCTTTGCATGGTAACATCTTAAACTGACCATCTCTCCAGCTATGCAAGGAAACATCTAAAAATGACAATTTCTCTAGCTTTGCAAGGAAACATCTAAAAGTGACCATTTCTCTAGCTTTGCAAGGAAACATCTAAAACTGACATTTCTCTAGCTTTTCAAGGAAACATCCAAAACTGACCATACATCTCACTATGCAGGGTAACATATAAACTGACCATTTCTCTAGCTATGAAGAAGAACATAAACTGACCATACATCTATCTATGCAGGGAAACATATAAACTGACCATACATCTAGCTATGCAGGGAAATATCTAAAACTAACCATACATCTCACTATGCAGGGAAACATATAAACTGACCATTTCTCTAGCCATGAAGGGGAACATAAACTGACCATACATCTATTTATGCAGGGGAACATAAACTGACCATACATCTATCTATGCAGGAGAACATAATCTGACCATACATCTATCTATGCAGGGGAACATAAACTGACCTTACATCTAGCTATGCAGGGGAACATAAACTGACCATACATCTATCTATGCAGGAGAACATAAACTGACCATACATCTATCTATGCAGGAGATCATATAAACTGACCATACATCTATCTATGCAGGAGAACATAAACTGACCATACATCTATCTATGCAGGGAAACATATAAACTGACCATACATCTATCTATGCAGGAGAACATAAACTGACCATCCATCTATCTATGCAGGAGATCATATAAACTGACCATACATCTATCTATGCAGGAGATCATATAAACTGACCATCCATCTATCTATACAGGAGAACATAAACTGACCATCCATCTATCTATGCAGGAGATCATATAAACTGACCATACATCTATCTATGCAGGAGATCATATAAACTGACCATCCATCTATCTATACAGGAGAACATAAACTGACCATCCATCTATCTATGCAGGAGATCATATAAACTGACCATACATCTATCTATGCAGGAAAACACCCAAAAATGCAGGAAAACATCTGAAACTAGACATGTATCTAGCTATGTAGAGATCATTTAAAAATAATCATTTATCTTGCAATGTTAGTAAATATTTAAAACTGACCATACTTCTAGCCATGCAGAGAAACATTATTAACTATCTTTAATCTTAAACTGATACAATTTTTGACTATACAGGGAATTATCTAAAACTGAACATACCTCTAGCTATGCAGAGAAACATATACAACTGACTATCTATGCAGGAAATTACATAAAAACTGGTAAATTTTATAGCTATACAGAGAATTGTCTAAATCACCATACTTCTAGCTGATAACTTATGGTGCTGCCATGGGAAACATCTAAAGCTTGCCCATAATGGTCTAAAATTGACCATACCAGAGTCGGGAATTATGAATTTAACAACATCTATAAGTTCTTGTATTTAAAAATAAATTCATTTGTTAAGTTTATAATTATAATAATAGTATGAACACACATCAAACCTGACTTCTATAGTAAAATGATATACCAATACATTAGAATAAATATCGTTTATTTTCATATCATTCTCTGCAAATAAATCACAGCACACAATACATATACATAAAAGAAGTATTAATTGTATATTATGGTTAATGTAGACATTCATTACATGACCAATATTGAGAGTTGATTAAATATCTCCTTTATGATGATGTAATTCAGTTTAAATGAGTTGTTGTATATTTACTTTTATTTTGTAAACAGTCCAGATGCTAATCCTGCTGAAAAGGTGAAGAAACCTGCAACAAAAGAGACCACTAACAATAAAGGAGAAAAAGGAGAAAAAACACCTGCAGCTCCATCTGGAGGCACAGTCAACCCATGGCAACCATTCAACCCGATGGAAGACAGTCAGAGGCTGTATGATGGAATGAAGGGATTTGGCACAGACGAGGCAGTGATTATAGACATAATACCCAGACGGACAAACAGTCAAAGACAGGAAATAAAGGCAAAATACCAGGACAAGTATAACAAGGTTTATCAATATATAAACATTATATCTTAATATGTGTAATTCTAGGTCTCACCACACAGTTGAATGTTGATCATGTTCTATATAAAAAAAGGTCTAAGATTTCCATATTAAAAAATATATATAGAAAATTTTTAAAGAATTTTTATTTCCATGGAATGTACTTGTATCTTCCCATTAAAAAGTACAATACCTGATGGATTGATATGTTTCTTTTTTAAGACACTGCTAAAAAAGAAGTCCTCAAACATTCTTAAATAGTAGTACATGCATCCATCTGTAAACATCCAATAAAAGTCACTTTTTTAAATGCCAGTGATGTCTTTTGCGGTATATATTATGCCAGCCTTTGCTCAACTCATCTGCAGCAAGAAATCACAACCCCTTTGACCCATTTTGAAAATATTATTAAACAAATTACATGTGACTTCTTTCTTATTGCAAGAATCGTGTTACTTTCTCTAAAATCGGGATGCAACTCTGTCGTGAGATGTTCTTTGGTTTGCTTAATCTCCTGTTGTGCATACGTTTTACCATATTGTAGTCCCTGATATATCGCAAGATTATCATTTTTTCAAATACTATGATTGGCCAGTGCTAAACTGTATTATATGACAGAGTTTGTTTTATTGATTGCAAGATGTTTGTTTTTTTATTTCAATAAATGGCACAGTAAGCTTCCTGACATGTAGGCAACATAAACAGGGTAAAGTCATGGTACTTCTGAGGTTCTGTACTTGAGCCCAGTTTATTTCAAAAACCTTTTCTGAGACAGTTTGCTAGTTATATGTGGAAAGGTTCATTCTGATGCTTGCTGCCATCAATAAACAAGAGGCACATGAGGGCTAGCATTGCTCTACTGAACATAAACTGTAACAAGGTTATACATGTGTTTTAATGGGTAATTATTGAAGGAAATGATAAACAATAGAAGTTATTGCTGAACAAGAAGGCTCCAAGTTTGAAAATGAATCAACTCGCAACATGGCAGGTAGCATTGAATTGCTAAAGTCAACTTGCCTGCACTGAAACATTATATGTAATCTTCCAAGAAATAAAAACACATTCAACAATAATTGACTGTACTGACAATAAAGCTTAAATGACACACTTCTTCTTGGAGTCGTAGGCTGTGGTGTGATAGTTGCCTAATATATGTTATCAACCTAACTCAGTTTTCAAGACTAATCAATTTGACTGAATGGGTCATGATATGGTATTATAATTATGACTAGGTATCTTATGTATATTGTACAAATAATTATTCAGAACCTACAAGAGCATTTAGAATCTGAACTGCAAGGTGACTTTGAGGAGGTGGTGCTGGCGCTAATGATGAAGCCTCTTGACTATGATGCCCATTGTTTACACGCTGCTGTCACAGGGCTGGGTACCGATGAGGCAGTTCTTATTGGTATACTGAGTACCAGGACAGGCAAGGTAAATATCAGTTGTTTCATGAACTAAATCGAAACTGAATAAACTGCAGGGTGTTCAAATTGTCCAATGTGAGATTTGAAGATCTACTCATGTATGATGATGCTCTGCATTCAATAATTTCAAATCTAAAGACAAGAATCTTAACTTGAAGCCGAAGCAGTTTATCATTATATATACAAAGACATTTGTGGGTAACGATCAGTTACATAATACTGAGATTTACTCCATTCACTGAGCAGCACCAGAGTTTGTGTTGGTTAACTGTTGTCTGAGAAAAAAACCAAGATATTTCAGTTACAATGGTAATTTTCACCAATGTTCACTGCAAAGTCCCTCTTGTGCCCCCTCATCTTCAAGATGATGAACAAGTTGATTACGTTTAACACTGTTCCTATGTTGTTCATTTAGATGAGCTGTAAAGATGGCCAAAAAACGACAAAAGTTGTTTTTGTATGTATTTGTAACATGTCTGAATATCAATTCAGAGGTCGTGAGTTCGAATCCCAGCCATGCAACAGTCTCTGTGATGATTATTATATGATGTTGCATCCCATTATCATTTGTCTCTTACCACTGAGTCAATCGGGAAAGTTATCAGTTACTTGCGGAGATGGGGTGTACTCGAGTACTGGTTAACCTTTCAGGATCCAAGGAAACGGTGGTCAGGTTAACTGATCATCTGTTATTCTTTGATGGTATAAAATTACGCTAAATGTTCAACCAATCAATCAAACAATTATCTAGTTGGATGGATCCTTTCTAAAGTCATGTTAAAAACAGTATACTGATGATAGAATGAAAACATGTTACCAGTCATGTTAAACTATCATCTTCACTGAAATGTCACCATGTACTGTAGACTGTGAGTGCGATCCCCACAATGGCTGGAGCTCACAGGGTATACATAATGTCAGTGTAGCAGCTAATTGTACTTGACGCTATGGAACGTATATCAGGTGAACTCTATGCTTACAAAAGTGTGAGATCTCACAGTTGTTCTGTCCCTTTGATAGCCTGATTTGCTTTTTAAACTGATATTTAAAATTAGCTAGGTTGATGTAAAATGTGTTGTAAAATGTCCCTTGTACTGTTATCGTACATGTAATAATTAAATCCATAGTTAATGTCTAAAATGTATTTTATTATTACAGGAACTAGCTGTCATCAAAGACAGATACAAAGAAGGTAAATACTAATTTTAAGATACATGTTCACTTATTAAGAGAAATTAATAAATAACAAAGAGTTAACTTAACTGTACTTTTCCGTAAATGAAAAATAATTCCCTTGTTTTTTATAAATTGGAAGGGTTGCTTCTGGCTAATGTCACTTGTGACACCCCATTCGCGACTAATAGTGCATGAATTATTTTTCAGAAACAGAAAACAGCAGTATGATAATTTTTTTAATCATTTATTACATTTAAATTAAAATCGATACTGAAATGCCACTTCAACACTAAAATACATTGTGAGCCATTCTCTATAACTGATATGTATATAATGACGGTGGTTTATATATGTATTGATGTTAGTGACACTGTTCTGAAATTAAACTTCGAGCAGTTAAAAATATTTACTTAAATCACTAATACTCAAATGGTTTACCTGCTGAATTATCCTTGCTGTCATTCATTTCTCCCCTTGCAGGTTACATGCACAGCATGAATTAAGCATGTTATTTTGTCTAAAAATAGTTTGGAAACCTCAGAAATAATATATCTACCTCACCTATATATGTTTCAATTGTCCTAGGTTACCAAGAAAACTTCAGAACCAACAAGTCTGTTTTACCTAGCATTCTTCAAATGACCTAAATTACCGAGGAAACCTCAAAACTTATATGTTTACTTTACCTAACATACTTCAAATGTTCTAGGTTACCAAGGAAACTTCAGAACTAATATGTGTACTTTACCTAGTACATGTGTTTTTAAAATCTCCAAGGTTGTATGTCTTCTTTACTGAGCATTCTTGAAATGTCCAAGGTTACCAAGAAAACCTCAAAACTTATATGTCTTCTTTACTTAGCATTCTTGAAATGTTCTAGGTTACCAAGGAAACCTCAAACTTATATGTCTTCTTTACTTAGCATTCTTGAAATGTCCTAGGTTACCAAGGAAACCTCAAAATTTTATGTCTTTTTTACCTAGCATTCTTGAAATGTCCTAGGTTACCAAGGAAACCTCAAAACTTATATGTCTTCTTTATCTAGCATTCTTGAAATGTCCTAGGTTGCCAAGGAAATCTGAACTGATATGTCTACTTTACCTAGTATTCGTTAATTGTCCTAGGTTATCAAAAAAACCCCATACTTATATGTCTGCTTTAACTAGAATTCTTCAAATGTCCTATAGATTACTAAGGAAACCTCAAAACTTATATGTCTTCTTTACCAAGCATTCTTAAAATCTCCATGGTTACCAAGGAAACCTCAAAACTTATATGTCTACTTTACCTAACATACATCAAATGTCCAAGGTTATCAAAGAAACTTCAGAAACAATATGTCTACTTTACCTAGCATTCTTAAAATTTCCATGGTAACCAAGGAAACCTCAAAACTTATATGTCTACTTTACCTAACATACATCAAATGTCCAAGGTTATCAAAGAAACCTCAGAACCAATATGTCTACTTTATCTAGCATTCTTAAAATCTCCATGGTTACCAAGGAAACCTCAAAACTTATATGTCTACTTTACCTAACATACATCAAATGTCCAAGGTTATCAAAGAAACTTCAGAACCAATATGTTTACTTTACCTAGCATTTTTAAAATTTCCATGGTAACCAAAGAAACCTCAAAACTTATATGTCTACTTTACCTAACATACATCAAATCTCCAAGGTTACCAGAGAAACCTCAGTACTTATGTTTTTTTACCTAGAATTCTTCATATGTCCTAGTTTACCATAGAACCCACCCTAGAACTAATATAACATCTACTTTAATAGAATTCTTCAAATGTCCTAGGTTACTAAGTTCTTTTTATTTTCCTACCATTCTTCAGTTATCCTCTTTTAGAATTTTATGCAAATCATATTCACACATTACATTCCTGTTCATCAGTGTATGGGAGTGATCTACAACTGGCCATCACGCAGGACGTATCTGGGGGTCTGGAGAATATGCTTGTAGAAATACTCAAGTGTGAACGTGACCAGGGCCAGGATATTAACCTTCAGGAGGCAAAAACAGATGCCAAGCAATTATACAAGGTAAGTCAACCAACATGGGTTGCCACGAGTGATTTCAATAATGGGTGACTCTTCCCATAAGCAAATAACTATTAACTGAGTTATTTTTCAGTAACAGAAACCTGCAGATGAAAAACTTCATTTCATTTTGTAAATTAAAACTTACACTTTGCAACACTAAATTGCATACTAAACCATTCTCTACAGCTAATATATGTATCTATGTAATGACGTTGTATATTCATGTTGACATTTATGATGTCGATTTGCTCAAGAGTGAATTAAGGAGTGCTACATTGGCAAAATTAAGTAGTTAAAAATATCAGCTGAAGTCAGTTAATTTTTTATTCAATTTATCTAGGTAATTCATCATTTTTATTCTGCTGTTATATAAAATAATGTAATTTTGCTACAAATCCTAGGAGTTTTTTTATACTTACTCATTTCAGCTTGATTGCAATGTAAACTCAGATTTTTTATGAATCACTCTAGAATCTGTTTCCTCGGTGGAACCAGTACCAAGTGTTGTTTTCTAGAGGATTGAACCCATGACCTCTGATGTGAGTGGCCAACACTCTAATATCCCGCCCCTCTATTATAATCTATAGTAAATGACTTTACAGGGAACAGGGAGTCAGGGGCTCAAGACATATCTGCATAATTATGCTTAGTACTGGGTCTTCCAAGGAAAATTTTTATCATGATTTGTCTAAGTTATAAGAACAATTGATGTAAAATGTTTTTGCTTAAAACATCCAAGAAATTTATTTTAATATCATAGATATTCTGATAGTCTGATATTCGATTGACAGTTGTTGTAAAGTTGTTACATAGTCAAGATACATTTACCCCATTCTGCGATTAACTTTATTTAAATTATGTTGCACATCTTAAAGTACAAACTCACTTAATGTCCTCCATCTACATAATGTTTCTGTAAGTCTAAATTAATCTGTTGAGTAGGACATTAGACATTACATTGAAAATGACTTCCTCTATTAGGTAATTGACTTGCTGATAATGAAGCTAGAGTAATGTTGCCTTAGTAGGACAAGTTGTCTTTAGGATGTAAAACACTTACAAGTGATGGCTGCAAACAATTAGTACTAATGGGGTATTCAAGCTACCATTAGGAATAACTATTAGTGTCTCGGGTTGAAACTGTTCTAACTAAATATTTACAAAGATTTGAGATAATGAAGTTTGCCGTCAAGTATTTAAAGTTTCATAAGACACTTCTCATAAGGGGAAGAAAATAGTACGTTTACAATCTTAAGTTGTAAAATGGAAGTAATTAAGTGTTTTTTTTAAATTCAATTAAAAACCATATTCCTATTAATCTAAAATGAAAATGATCATGAAGAAGGCATGTTGCCATGTTGTTTGAGTAAGATGATACCTAAATCAAATGTGAAATTTTGTTAAGTTTTGTAAAAAATGAGGACATAATTTTTCATACTATTAATATATGTATGAAACTGATATGAAAAAAGAGCATCATAATAAAAATGGATGAATAGAGGATATTTGTTTGACTTGGTGTAAGATCGGATTATATTTCATCAAGTGATCACCAAAAGTCATACTCACAAGTGGCTTGCCACGAGTGAACATATCATTTTTGGTGATCACAAGATAAAATATCATTTGACCTTTCACCAAAACAAAACATTTTATTTTTATTTTATGCATTAACATAAAGTTTTGTTTATTTTGACCTCAATTCAACATAAGATTTTATTGGACAAATAAACAAAATTGTTTCATTTTTTAAAAAAAAAAAAAAAAAAAAAAATTCTTCATTTAATGTTCATTTTAAGGACAATTTTTTTTTCATAGTTTTCCTCTTTGAAACAGTGGATTACCATAAATAATCCACTGAGAAATCTCTATAATTCATCAAAATGCATAAAATATAACATAATATTGTTAATTTTTGAAAAACTACACTCAGGTACATTCTGAGATGTTTTTTCTCTAATAAAACTGGATGTCATATAGAAAGACTTGTTATATGGGGCAGAGCCTAGTGCAGGAGTGCTGATCCCTCACACTAGAGGTTACAAGTTCAATCCCCAGCTTGACCTGATGGCCCATCAAACAACAACACTCAGGACTGGTTCTACCCAGGAAGCGGACTCGAGAGGTTGATATAAGCTTTAAATTTACTTTGCAGTTGAGCTGAAATAAATAAGTACTAACTAACCTTGATTAGCTGTAAAAGGTGTTAAAATATATATTACAATCAATGTCATCTTAATTGTTCAATGTTTAATTGTGGATTGTATGCTGCTTGCAGGATGGTCAGATCTCTATAGATCCTGGGTGTGAAACCTTCAAGAGCATCTTGGCCAAGAAAAGTCGTGCTCAAGTAAGGGCTACATTTGAGGAGTACAAAAAGGTCAGTTTAACTAAATTGTGCAATATTGATAAAGAAATAAAATTGATAAGTAGTCTGTAATACATCAGGAGGTACCTAATAAAGACTAAATTACAAAGTTTAAACCTCTTTCTGAAACACAGGAATTGACATACCCAGGGTACAACTCTTTGATCTCAGAGAACTTCATTGTGTATAACTTTTTTAATTTACCCGATATGTAAGAGATCAGGAATTAAAATTAGCTTTTAATTTGTAAAATGTTATACATTTACAGAATAAACATATAAAAGATGGATAAAGTGATGAATTACTTTTATATATGCTAATGGTCTATTTATTTTCCATTTTATTTAATTGTAAGACATGTTGGGTGATGATCCTTGCCGACCCCCCTAACCCACACACACCCTTGACCGGGATAACAATAGGCTCACCCAAATGGGTGCCTGAAGAAAGAAAGAAAGAAACAAAATTTTCTTATATCAAAGTTTCCCTATAGAATAACTAATCAGCAAAATGGTAAGAAATGGACAAAGCAAATGAACTTTTTCAAGGTTTTATCCAAGCTTGACCGTATGTAAGATGGGATTAATCAGACTGTAGTAGTGTATTTGATTCTAGGACAAAGTCCAACTGGTGCAGATATTTACACTTCAGGATCTTCCCTGTTAACCCTTTACTCCATATATACGCGTTTTCCCACACCAATCACCGAAGGCCTTTGAAAACAGTGCAGGAAGAGTTCAGATTGCTCGTAACGAACAATCTGAACACTTCCTGCACTGTTTTCCACTCTGTCAGTTAATATAAACATAATTCACCCAATAATTCAAAAGTCTTTTATGTTAGGTGTCCAAAGGCGTGTATATGAGAGGTGTCCAAAGGTGTCTTTATTAGAGGTGTCCAAAGGCGTCTATATTAGAGGTGTCCAAAGGCGTCTTTATTAGAGGTGTCAAAAGGCGTCTATATGAAGTAAAGGGTTAATTATCATTAAACTTAATTTCAGCTTGCTGGCAATGACATATATTACGGTATTGAGAAAGCATTAATTGGAGATTCTGAGAGAGCTTATAAGGGTTTAGGTAAGTGGCTGTAATCTTCTCCAAATAATCTTATCTTTTGCTGATTACCTTAACATGATTACCATTTCCATCTATTGCTCTTCATTTTAATGTGCTTTCTATTCTGATACTGTTGTTTCTGTGGCACAATGACGGAGGACAGACAACTCACCAAGGGCAAGGACTTATATAGAGAAGGAATGACAACTGATTGAGATTTAGTGAACACTCGCGTATTCACACAAAATCTCACAAGATCTCATTCTCAATTATCTCATCTTCAATTTTTCTGAGGTACACAAATCAAAATTCTTTCATTGCAGAATGAAATTTTCATCAAAACAATACCATTCCCAGCAGTTGTTGAAGTACAACTGATTACATATACTGTTGCTAAAATAACAAAAAAAATTGCGAGAATTTATACTTCAAACCTCAATATTTTTAATTCAAGATATTGTTGTGTGATCAAAATACATGCATATTGAAACATTTAAAATTGCAAACAACTTACATTTTATGTACACTTAAACAGTTACCTGTGAACTCTGAATGATAAATTTGCCAAATAAGTAATCCTTCGTGTGCTCTTTTATCAACATAAAGGCAGGAGATGCAAGTTTCATATCCTTCTACATACTAGTACTTAGTCTTTGCTACAAGGCAAATTAAATATTTATTTAAATAAAAATTAACAGCAAATTTATCTACATGACAATGCAAACAAATATGAATAAATATAAAAAATGAAACTTAAACTGTTCAATATCATATTGAACATAATATTTTAGCATTTTCCTGTATTTATGTGTACCCCTTTTTACTTTTACACACTGTTCATCACTTTCTATTTTCTTTGAGAAAGCAATGTTACCAAACTTTACCATTAAATTTAATATTTTATCTCATCAATATGTCTGCCATATACATGTAACATAATACTTCTTATTTCAACCTTGACTGTCACTGCTTTATATCTCAACTTTGACTATCACAGTGCTTTATTTCTCAACTTCGATTATCACAGTGCTTTATTTCTCAACTTTGACTATCACAGTGCTTTATATCTTAACTTAGACTATCACAGTGCTTTATATCTTAACTTTGACTATCACAGTGCTTTATTTCTCAACATTGACTATCACAGTGCTTTATATCTCAACTTTGACTAGCACAGTGCTTTATTTCTCAACTTTGATTATCACAGCACTTTATTTCTAAACTTTGACTGTCACAGTACTTTATATCTCAACTTTGACTATCACAGCAGTGTTTTATTTCTCAATTTTGACTATCATAGTGATTTATATCTTAACTTTGACTATCACAGTGCTTTATATCTAAACTTTAACTATCACAGTGCTTTATTTCTCAACTGTGACTATCACAGTGCTTTATTTCTCAACTTTGACTATCACAGTGCTTTATATCTTAACTTTGACTATCACAGTGCGTTATATCTAACTTTGACTAGCACATTGCTTTATTTATCAACTTCGATTATCACAGTGATTTATTTCTCAACTTTGACTATCACAGTGCTTTATTTCTCAACTTTGACTATCACAGTGCTTTATATATTAACTTTGACTATCACAGTGCTTTATATCTCAACTTCAATTATAACAGTGCCAAATATCTCAACTTTGACTTTGACAGTGCTTTATATCTCAACTTCAATTATAACAGTGCTAAATATCTTAACTTTGACTATCACAGTGCTTTAAATCTCAACTTCAAATATAACAGTACTAAATATCTTAACTTTGACTATCACAGTACTTTATATCTCAACTTTGATGATCACAGCAGTGCTTTTTATGTCAGCTTTGACTGTCACAGTGCTTTTTATCTCAGCTTTGATTTTCAAAGTACTTTATATCTCAACTATCATAATCACATTGCTTTTATATCTCAATTTCAATTATTACAGTGCTTTATATCTCAACTTTGACTATCACAGTACTTTTTATCTCAACTTTGACTATCACAGCAGTGCTTTATATTTCAACTTTGACTATCACAGTGCTTTTTATCTCAACTTTGATTTTCACAGTACTTTATATCTCAACTTTGACTTTAACAGTGCTTTATATCTCAACTTTGACTATCACAGTGCTTTATTTCTAAACTTTGACTTTAACAGTGCTTAATATCTCAACTTTGACTATCACAGTGCTTAATTTCCCAACTTCGATTATAACAGTGCTTTATATCTCAATGTTGACTATCACAGTGCTTTATTTCTCAACTTTGACTTTAACAGTGCTTTATATCTCAACTTTGACTACCACAGTGCTTTATACCTCAACTTTGACTATTGCAGTGTTTTATATCTCAACTTTGATTATTACAGAGCTTTATATCCCAACTTTGACTATCACAGTGCTGTATATCTCAACTTTGACTATGACAGTGCTTTATATCTCAACTTTTATTTTCACAGTAATTTATATCTCACTTTTCACTATCACAGTACTTTATATCTAAACTTCGATTTTAACAGTGCTTTATATCTCAACTTTGACTATCAGAGTGCTTTATTTCTCAACTTTGATTTTTACAGTGCTTTATATCTCAATTTTGACTATCACAGTGCTTTATTTCTTGACTTGATTATTACAGTGCTTTATATCTCAACCTTGACTATTACACTGCTTTATATCTCAACTTGATTATTACAGTGCTTTATATCTCAACTTTGACTATCACAGTGCTTTATTTTTCAACTTGATTATTACAGTGCTTTATATCTCAACTTTGACTATCAGAGTGCTTTATTTCTCAACTTTGATTTTAACAGTACTTTATTTCTCAACTTTGACTATCACAGTGCTTTATTTCTCAACTTGATTATTACAGTGCTTTATACCTCAATTTTGACTATCACAGTGCTTTATTTCTAAACTTTGACTTAAACAGGGCTTTATATCTTAACTTTGACTATCACAGCAGTGCTTTATATTTCACCTTTGATTATTAAAGTGATTTATTTCTCAACTTTGACTATCACAGTGTTTTATATCCCAACTTTGAATATCGCAGTGCTTCATATATCAATTTTGACTAGCACAGTGCTTTATATCTCTAATTTTACTAGCACAGTGCTTTATATCTCAACTTTGAGTAGCCCAGTGCTTTATATTTCAACTTTGATTATCACAGTGTTTTATATCTCAACTATATAACAACTACATTGTTTCCACGTCCTCATGCCGGCTGTTCCAACGTTCTGACGTCCATATACAGACCCTAAACCACTCAACTACCCCAATTACATGCAAACAAAGTGCACTCAGAGCATAAGCGGAGTGTGAGCAAATGTAGATGGAGCGCAAACGGAGTGCAGATTGAGCGCTGATGGAGCAGACCAGGACCATTAGCGAACGCTGAGTTTTGAATAATTAACGCACTCCTGAACGCATCAAATAGATCAAGTGCACTCTGAATGCACTCAGATACGCTAGACACAGTAAGATTATTGATAACAAAACTATTTGTGCGCTACTGAGTGCACTCGTTCATTTGGATACACTCTTTTTTTCATCATTTGAGAGTGAAGTCAATAATCAAAATCTAGATAAAAAAGAAATTTTCTTTTCACATGAATATAGGGTATATAAATGTTTATGGTATAACGCATGATAAAACTAATTTTGGTCAACAATTTGTCAATTATAGCAAAAATATCAATATTTAGCTAATCAATATAATATGTTTAAAATACCTATTATACAATAGACGACGCATCAATGGTTATCTATGGTTTCAAGGCAGATTTAGTTGCATATTTAAATATGATTTGGTTTACAAAAAAAAAAAAAAATAATTATATATTTTTTATTATGTAAATAACAATGCAAATAGATGTAATATAAATTCACCAACTGCTTGCTATTTCGGTATAAATTAGATATAGAACATACAGAACATGTACTTTATTTCGATTTAAGCGTATACAGCTCCAAATACGAAAGAACCAATGCATGCGTGAATCAAACAAAACATAGTTATGTGGAAAGTTATATGATTATGATTCTATTTGTTTGAGTATTTTGGCAAATAAAAATTACCCATTTTCAATTCAATTTGGAGTTTACGTAGTTTTATATTTTCCATTAACATAGTTACACTGACTCTGTGCTTAGTTGTGAACAAATGTACGTAAAACCGTTATATTGCAATCAAAGTGAAAACAGTATAATTTGTGAACATCTCATTAAAATATGCAAATAATAGTAATAAATTAATTGTACTTTAAAGTATAAAGTGGATCAGTAGTGCAGTGGATAGTGTGCTGGCTTCAGATGTCAGAGGTCGTGAGTTTGACCCAGGCTTTACCCTATGACCTCTAGAATCACAATTCAGCACCAGATCTAATAAGGGAATGCACTGGAGAATGATATACATAAGCTCCGAGCTTACTTCACAATCAAGCTAAATTAAATTAATGTAAAATAAATGCACATATGCCAAAATAACATAACAGACCGAAATAACACGATAGACACAGGAAATAAAAACTAGTAAACGGAAATTTCTATGTAAGCTTTTTGAGGTGATGATTTTATATTGACTAAAGAACCTTAGAAAAGGAACAGCTTTTAATAATACAGGAGGTTTATATAAACAAAAAAGAACAGGAATTCACTGCCTTTAAAATAGTAAATATATTGTTTTCCTACAAAATCGATACGCCTGATCATGTGCACATAAGCACGTAACAATTTATCCAATATAAAAGCTGTGACAAGGGGCAAAAAGTAAGAAATGACAACAATAATAATAATAATAATAAGAATAATAATGATAAAGAAGAAAAAATACTCAGATAATAATAAAAATAATAATATTTCTTTACTCTTTATCAAGTTTTTAAAATATTTCTTTACTCTTCATCAAGTTTTTACAATATTTCTTTACTCTTCATAATTTAAGTTTTTACAAATTTCTTAACTCTTTATCAAGTTTTTAAAATATTTCTTTACTCTTCATAAAGTTTTCACAATATTTCTTTACTCTTCATAAAGTTTTTAAAATATTTCTTTACTCTTCATAAAGTTTTTACAAATTTCTTTACTCTTCATAAACGTTTTACAAATTTCTTTACTTTTCATTAAGTTGGTACAAATTTCTTTACTCTTTATCAGGTTTTTTTAAAATATTTCTTTACTCTTCATCAAGTTTTTACAATGTTTCTTTACTCTCTATAAAGTTTTTACAAATTTCTTTACTCTTCATAAAGTTTTTACAAATTTCTTAACTCTTTATCAAGTTTTTAAAATATTTCTTTACTCTTCATAAAGTTTTCACAATATTTCTTATCCAGAATTGCTGAATTTGATAATACAAACAATTTGATTTATCATTATTAACATGTAAATTACTGTACAAGTAGTATCAAATGGACAAAATGTCATTACAAACTATATACAATATTTAAATGACAAAACTGGTTCTCCATAGATTTCTTGACCTACTTTATGAAAAAGAAAAGTCTCATTATCTCGGACTTTTAATTTACTGATAACTTATAAATGCTCGTCCTTTATAATATCAGTAATGTACATTATAATATCAGAAATGTACTTTATAATATCAATAATGTATTAAATGATATCAATAATGTACTTTATATCATCGATTATGTACCTTTTAATATTAATTGTCTACTTTAAAATATCAATAATATATTCTATGATAATAATGTACTTTATGATATCAATAATGTACTTTATGATATCAATAATGTACTTAATGATATCAATAATATACTTTATGATATCAATAGTGTACTTTATGATATCAATAATGTACTTTATGATATCAATAGTGTACTTAATGATATCAATAGTGTACTTTATGATATCAATAGTGTACTTTATGATATCAATAATGTACTTTCTGATATCAATAGTGTGCTTAATGAAATCAATAATGTACTTTATGGTATCAATAATGTGCTTAATGATATCAATAGTGTACTTAATGATATCAATAATGTGCTTTATGATATCAATAGTGTACTTAATGATATCAATAATGTACTTTATGGTACCAATAATGTACTTTATGATATCAATAGTGTACTTAATGATATCAATAATGTACTTAATGATATCATTAATGTACTTAATGATATCAATAATGTACCTAATGATATCAATAATGTACTTTATGATATCAATAATGTACTTAATGATATCAATAATGTACTTTATGATATCAATAGTGTACTTAATGTTATCAATAGTGTACTTAATGATATCAATAATGTACTTAATGATATCAATAATGTACTTTATGATATCAATAGTGTACTTAATGATATCAATAATGTACTTTATGATATCAATAATGTATTTAATGATATCAATAATATACTTTATGATATCAATAATTTACTTTATGATATCAATAATATACTTTATGATATCAATAATGTACTTTATGGTACTTTGTAATATAAATAATGTACTTTATAATATTAATGATTCTTCACAGCTTAAAATTAAAAGCACACAGCACTTTAAAAACTGACATGGAATGTCATAACCACTTCTGCACTCCACAAAAACACAATAATTTAATTAAAAAAAATAATCTAAATTGTTTCAACATTTTAGGGAAAAGAATTATTGAAAAATACTCAAACTTACCCATATGCTATAATGTTAGATAAAGTTCATTTGGACAAACCTAGTATGATGTACGCCTTTGAGATATTAATTAGTCCTGACATACTACTAGAACAATATACCTATTTAGCTGAATCACAGATCTAAACTTGCGTATTCCGGGAGCTGATATGATAAATATGTGCCTATGTGACATAAACATCTTGAAAATAAGAGTGATAATGCAAGGTCACTGCACCCAAAGGCATTACTTTTAAATCATATATGTAAAAAAAAAATGTTTTAAATTCTGGATAGATTTTTATGAAAATGTAAACCAAAGTGACTTATTTTCCATAAAAAGAAATAATAAAATACTTTATATTTAACATGACCATCTATACACATGGTAGTTTGTACACAAATCTATACTGGAGAAAAGCCAATCAAAATATGATGACTACACAATTTTAATACCAAACAACGATTACTGTTGTTTTTTTGTGACAGTTCCTCAGTTGCAGTTTTTATAACAGAAGGCAAGGAATGACTTTGAAATATTTCTACAATGGTGATGTAGAAGCATCAAAAACTGATATGTTCATGTGATACTTTCAGTGTATCAACAACATTTGACTTGAGTATCATATTTTTTGGTTACTTATACTCAATTACCTTTTATTACTACCTTTCAAAGCCATGGCTATGTATGATGTCCTTCAGCAAGACACTTTTCTGCATATGCTTCCTATTGGTTCTACCCAGGAAGACTTAGAGCATGATTTGTCGCAGTTGTAAGAAATTGTTTCACAATTGATGTAAAATGAATAAGTTTTTATAATAAAGCAAATATTGTATGCAATAACCTTGCTTCTGAATTTAATTAAATTGCTACATGATGCACCTCTGACTACTAAGTCTTGTAGACTAGTCTTAGTAGATTGCTACATGATGCACCCCTGACCACTTGTAAACTAGTCTTAGTCAGATTGCTACTTGATGTACCCTGACCACTTGTAGACTAGTCTTAGTCAGATTGCTACATGATGCACCCATGACCACTTGTAGACTAGTCTTAGTCAGATTGCTACATGATGCACCCCTGACCACTTGTAGACTAGTCTTAGTCAGATTGCTACATGATGCACCCATGACCACTTGTAGACTAGTCTTAATCAGATTGCTACATGATGCACCCATGACCACTTGTAGACTAGTCTTAGTCAGATTGCTACATGATGCACCCTTGACAACTTGTAGAGTAGTCTTAGTCAGATTGCTACTTGATGTACCCTGACCACTTGTAGACTAGTATTAGTCAGATTGCTACATGATGCACCCCTGATCACTTGTACACTAGTCTTAGTCAGATTGCTACATGATGCACCCCTGACCACTTGTAGACTAGTCTTAGTCAGATTGCTACATGATGCACCCCTGACCACTTGTAGACTAGTCTTAGTCAGATTGCTACATGATGCACCCCTGACCACTTGTAGACTAGTCTTAGTCAGATTACTACATGATGCACCCCTGACCACTTGTAGACTAGTCTTAGTTAGATTGCTACAAGATGCACCCATGACCACTTGTAGACTAGTCTTAGTTAGATTGCTTCATGATGCACCCCTGACCACTTGTAGACTAGTCTTAGTCAGATTACTACATGATGCACCCCTCACAACTTGTAGACTAGTCTTAGTCAGATTGCTACTTGATGTACCCTGACCACCTGTAGACTAGTATTAGTCAGATTGCTACATGATGCACCCCTGATCACTTGTAGACTAGTCTTAGTCAGATTGCTACATGATGCACCCCTGACCACTTGTAGACTAGTCTTAGTCAGATTGCTACATGATGCACTCCTGACCAATTGTGACTAGTCTTAGTCAGATTGCTACATGATGCACCCCTGACCACTTGTAGACTAGTATTAGTCAGATTGCTACATGATGCACCCCTGACCACTTGTAGACTAGTCTTAGTCAGATTGCTACATGATGCACCCCAGACCACTTGTAGACTAGTCTTAGTCAGATTGCTACATGATGCACTCCTGACCAATTGTAGACTAGTCTTAGTCAGATTGCTTCACGATGCACCCCTGACCACTTGTAGACTAGTCTTAAGTCTTCAACAGTTTATAAGTGTAAGGAAAAATAGTATTAAAAAGGGCTTAGGAAGCTTATAGGTGTAACCCCTCCATTGATTTCTGTTCTTTATTCTATAGTAAATAATAAAAGTTTGAAGGCTTGTCATTCATAGAGGGTCCCAAATGAAAGAAGTGAAACCTACATTTTACTGTTTGTCAACCTCTGCACTATCAAAATATGATGAGAAAAGTAGGGGTCATGTGTCATATAAGAGATTTTTTTTCTGCTCAGTGTATACACTGGTGACAAAGTGAAAGTAGACTTCCGAAATCATGAATTCATACCCCAATTTCCAAGCATCATTTTTTTTTTTCTAAATTCACAATTAAAACATGACAATGCTATCAAAATGTTCAAAATACATCAATAATGCCATTCAAATAAAAAAATGAGCATTAAAAATAGGAAAATGCATTTTTAAAGAAGAAGAATTGAGGATTATTTACAACCGCCATTATGCGACTTCCCCACGGAAGCACTTCCTTTTTGCAATGGTGGCACTATGCCTATATAAGCTTACATTATATGGTCTTAGACCTGTATGTATAAGTTAATATTTACATTTGGTATATGTGACATGGCTTAAATATTTGCAGTCACTTGAGGTATACTATCCCTTGGTACATATTTTAATGGCATGATACTCATTTAACACTTACATAATGTTAACCAGTAGATAGTTTCTTTTCTCCAATGTGATCATACTATAAAAATCTTTTTAGGATTGATATAAGGTCATTACCAAACCAGTTTTTGCCATTTTTTATCACTGATGACACCTTGCAGAGATTCTTGTCATATATATATGTATTGTTGATTCTATTTGTGTTTTTTCTATTTTGCTTTATCATATATGTTAAATTACTGTTTTCTTGGAAAAGTATGTTGTCATACATTTTGTACTATCATTCATAATCTTCTCAGATTTCTTAAAATGATGTCAGCAAGTACCATACCTATTTTGTAAAGCTTTTAAGCTGCATTTTGACTACAAACATGTTGACTGATGAATAAATCTTACAATCAGTAATTGAAGAAGATGTTACAATCTGTTTGTAGCGATTACTTAATTATTATCCTGGTGTGAAACAAAGATGTCATTCAACAGTCTTGCGAACAATAATGAAGTTAATTGCAGAGAAAATGGCACACTTAATCAATAGTTGGACTCTCTTCATCCAACTATGGATTTTCTCTGCTGTGGAATTGTCCAAGATAACAGTATTGTAGACAGCACTAAGCATGTTGGTTCTGCAGATTTACTTGTATTTATTCCATCAGATTTACTTGTATTTATTCCATCATATTTACTTGTATTTAGTCCATCAGAGTTACTTGTATTTATTCCATCATATTTATTTGAATTTATTCCATCATATTTACTTGTATTTATTCCAATAGATTTATTTGTATCTATTCCATCATATTTACTTGTATTTATTCCATTATATTTACCTGTATATATTCCATCATATTTACCTGTATTAATTACATTATATCAACTTGTATTTATTCCATTAAATTTATTTGTATTTAGTTCATTAGATATACTTGTATTTATTCCATTAAATTTACTTGTATTTAGTTCATTAGATTTACTTGTATTTATTCCATTATATTTACTTTATTTATTCAATCAATTATTTACTTGTATTTTTTCCATCAGATTTACTTGTAATTCCATCATATTTACTTGTATTTATTCCATCAGATTAACTTGTATTAATTCCATCATATTTAATTGTATTTATTCCATCATATTTACTTGAATTTATTCCATCATATTTACTTGTATTTATTCCAATAGATTTATTTGTACTTATTCCATCATATTAACTTGTATTTATTCCATCACATTAATTTGTATTTATTCCATCAGATTTATTTGTATTTATTCCATCATAATTACTTGTATTTAGTTCAATAGATTTACTTGTATTTATTCCATCATATTTACTTGTATTGATTCAATCATATTCATTTGTATTTAGTACATCATATTTACTTGTAATTATTCCGTCATATTTACTTGTATTTATTCCATCATATTTACTTGTATTTTTTCCACCATATTTACTTGTATTTACTCCATCAGATTTATTTGTATTTATTCCAATAGATTTACTTGTATTTATTCCATCATATTAACTTGTTTTTTTTCCATCATGTTTACTTGTTTTTATTCCATCATATTTACTTGTATGTATTATTCCATCAGATTTATTTGTATTTAGTCCATCATATTCACTTATATTTATTCCATCAGATTTACTTATTTTTTATTCCATTATATTTACTTGTATTGATTCCATCATATTTACATGTATCGATTCCATCAGATTTTATTGTATTTATTTCATCATATTTACTTGTTTTTATTCCATCATTTTTACTTGTATTGATTCCATCAGATTTACTTGTATTTATTCCATCAGATGTACTTGTATTTATTCCATCGTATTTACTTGTATTAAGTTCATCATATTCACTTGTATTTATTCCATCAGAACTCCTTGTATTGATTCCATCATATTTACTTGTATTCAGTCCATCAGATTCACTTGTATTTAGTCCATCAGATTTACTTATTTTTTATTCCATCATATTTACTTGTATTGATTCCATTATCGTAATATGTTCTAGTACACCAAACGAACGCAAACGAAACGAATATCAAACGCATTTTAAACGTAATGCAAACGGACTAAAAATGTGAACGAAACGATAAATGAAATGAACTGATAAATGAAATGATAAACGAAATGTTAAATGAAACGATAAACAAAATGACACATGTGCAACAGGACGAATGATCCACAAACAATTCAAAATGATAATGCAAACACAACAAAGATTAAAGATTTGGATATTTGGATATTCTCTAATATTATCGTAGTTATATTGACAATGAAATAAATAATTAAGCGAAATGATTGCTCTCTTTGTAATCTTTGTAAGTCTTTAAATTGCTTTACCTGTAACTCTAATTTGATTTCTTTGTGATAAGTTTTAATCCTGAATTATCGGTGTAAAACATTGCCTTGGTCATCGTTTCTTTGCTTGTAAAAGTGTGATAAAACAATCAGGTGACACATGGCCTGCTTACCCAACTCCCCCAATTAACTGATCTAATTATCTGAACACCGATTTATGTTGTTGTTCTGTTATATGATTGACAATTAGGAAAGGTTTTCACTCTATTTTAGAAAATCTGTTTGTTACATCAAAACTTTTCCACCTAGGGCTTTTTCAGAATTGTATATAAAATATTTCATATATATATATAAAAAAAAACACATGTAAAGGTTAGTGTTTGTTTGTAACTGGTTGTTTTCTAAAATGTTTATTTTCAATATAGCCATTTGTTAAAAAAAGATAGCTATTAAACTGCTATAGAGTGATTTATAACTTCGCATACCTAAATTTATGTACAGAATGAACACCTGTCCCTTTCACTATCATTTTGTTGAGGGTGTGGGGTGGGGGGGGGGGTGTATTTCCTGTAACATGGCTTGTGGATCAAAGAAATAACTGATCAAACACATTTCCGTCCAATATGGCTCACTGATCACATACAAGAAGTGTGCTATTAATACTACGATTGACTTTTCCTATAGCTTCCCTACTATCTGTAATGGTTTAACCTAATGCACACCTAATGACAAACAATTGGGTAATGGATCAAATTTATTTTATGTTTTTTATACGTTTTGTAGGAAATATCTGAACAGACAATTTTTAAAACTTTAAGAAGAAAAAAGGTCTAAAGTTGGAAGTACCAGTGATTTAAGAAGCCCTTATACAAGCCATAAAACTTTACCCTTAAAGGCATTTTTTTAATGAAAACACACCCTCCCTCCACCTTAATGGAATAGAATGCAACATAAAATGATGCAAAAAAATTTCAGAGTGAAGACATTGCACATTGGCATGAGATAAAAAATAAATTGTGCCGGACATAAAGTGTGTGCATTCGCTACATAAATTAAGGCATGTGTATTTGTAAATGTATTTATCTTTGCGGATTATATAAATTCTTTTGTTTAATGAATTGTTATAATTGTTTTACATGACAATCTATTGAAATGATAAATCATAACTGGAATTATAATTGGTAAAATACCTGTATATAAGATATATACCTGCTGAGGAGTCTATACTCTGTTTCTTGCATAATAGCAATGTATACACCACTCCAGATATAAAAACACTGACTGGTTCACAATTATTTACTATATACTTTTTCGATACTGTACTGTTAACTTTAGTGTAAACCAGTCTGGCATTCTTTGGCCATTTAATGATTATGTGACCGTAACATGTTTATATTGATGAAATTGACATGACGTGCTAACCTTGTGTATTAAATTTCAATGATTGAGTTTTATGTAACATATCAATCTGCTGTCAGGCTACAAATCATCACCTGTTTGGTAGACCATATCTAAAATAGGGTGGCGTAGTTAGCAATATTTTAATCAATATTATTTTAATTTATTCAATTAATAGTCACTATCATATAAAACCTGACGATTTTGAAAAATATATAGTTCTTACTATTTATTCTACTACGGTGTTACAATTGGACAACAAGAGATGATGCAATTGGTGAACACGCTGTGTAAACGATAAATGGTAAATGATAATCGATCATATTTACTTGTATTTATTCCATCATATTTACCGCAGCGTGGTCTAGTGGTAGTGTGTCCGCCTCACATGCGGAAGGTTGTGGGATCGATCCCTGGCCGGGTCATACCAAAGACTTCAAAAATGGTACTAGAAGCTCCCTCGCTTGACGCTTAGCATTAATAGGAGAGTTCTAGGTCTGGTCGGCCCAGTGTCAGTATAATGTGACTGGGTGGGGTATCATACCATGTGTCTGCGGCATGATACTCCAGCGTGACAGCGCTCAGAATACTGTCTCAAGTAGACACCGTCGCGATATGACTGAAAAATTGTTGAAAGCGACGCTAAACACCATACAACAACCAATCCATCATATTTACTTGTATTAATTCCATCATATTAACTTGTATTAATTCCATTATAATTATTTGTATGTGGTCCACATCATTTGTAGGAGGTCATAAAGATTCAATTATATGTTAAGCTTATACTTATCTATTTGACTGCAATTGTGAAAGAAGTTATTACAACTTCGTCAAATCATTGCACAAGGCTGCAATGTTTGCAATATGTTTTATATGAAAATGTACAAGTCGGCAATATTTGCAATATTTTTATAGGAAAATGCACAAGGCTGCAATGTTTGCATCATTTTATATAGGAAAATGTATCAGGCTGCAACAATTGCAACATTTGCACAAGACTGCAATCTTTGCAACATTTTATATAGGAAAATGTACAAGACTGCAATGTTTGTGTCATTTTATAAAGGGAAATTCACAAGACTGCAATATTTGCAATATTTTATATAGGAAAATGTACAAGACTGCAATGTTTGCGTCATTTTATAAAGGAAAATGCACAAGACTGCAATGTTTGCGTCATTTTATAAAGGAAAATGCACAAGACTGCAATGTTTGCATCATTTTATAAAGGAAAATGCACAAGACTGCAATGTTTGCAACATTTTGTATAGGAAAATGCTCAAGGCCACAATGCTTGCATTATTTTGTATAGGAAAATGTACAAGGCTGCAATGCTTGCAATATTTTGTATAGGAAAATAAAAATGACTACTCTTTAATCATCTAACTGATTTTAATTAATTTCTTATTGCTATGTCTGTTTAGCAGTGTACTTTCAGTATGACTGCATTTACTTTCCTCAAAAAGTATTTTTTTTAATTGGATGAGCATGTCAATTCCATCTTTAACTGAATTGTTTAGAGGACACTTCAAAGATTAATGTGCTTGAAGTTTGTCTACAACTTCTCCTTGACATTTCAAATCCTTGTTTATCATTCCATCTGATGTAAGCTAAACTTTTCCCCAAATCTTCATTTATTTATTATGTTTTTTGGGTGTTTGTTTTACAAATATTTGCATATCTAAGTAGTCAATAGGAACAGAATTATAGTGTTAATATTCGCTATGAAATACGCCAGTATCTGTGCAAGTGTGTCAGGTGTTGAGGGGAAATTGCCTTCAAAGTCTGCAGATTTATGAAGCAATTTCATGTAATATGGAGATTTAATGTTGTCATCAATGTGCTATTTGGATTTTAAATAATGTTTCATAACAGAAGACAAAGTATATTAACATTGTGAAAGAAATTTATGTCTTAAAAATATTTGATAATAAATAAGTAATACAATTTCTTTTTAAAAGGTAATTGATTATAAAATTCAGCATTAAACTTGGTCTGATCTGGCAGCCAGTCTTAGTGAACAATGAATCAAACTTGGCCGTATCTGGCATAAGTCTTTGTGGTCTAATATGGCATCCAGTCTTAATGAACAATGCATCAAACTTGGTTGTATCTGGCATACAGTTTTAGCGAATAAAGCATTAAACTTCGTCTGATCTAGCTTCCAGTCTGAGTGAATAAAGCCTTAAAGTTGGTCTGAACTGGCAATCCAGTCTTAATAAATAAAGCATTAACTTGGTCTGATCTGGCATCCAGTCTTAGTGAACAATGCATTAAACTTGGTCTGATCTGGCATCCAGTTAAGGGAAAAAAGCATTAAACTTGGTCTGGTCTAGAATTCAGTCTTGGTGAGCAATGCATTAAACTTTGTCTGATCTGGCATCCTGTCTTGGTGAATAAGCATTTAACTTGGTCTGATCTGGCATTCAGTCTTAGAGAACAATGCATTAAACTTGGACTGATCTGGCATCCAGTCTTGGTGAATAAGCATTAAACTTGGTCTGATCTGGCATTCAGTCTTAGAGAACAATGCATTAAACTTGGTCTGATCTGGCATCCAGTCTTGGTGAACAAGCATTAAACTTGGTCTGATCTGGCATTCAGTCTCAGAGAACAAAGCATAAAACTTGGTCTGATCTGGCATCCAGTCTCAGAGAACAAAGCATAAAACTTGGTCTGATCTGGCATCCAGTCTCAGAGAACAAAGCATAAAACTTGGTCTGATCTGGCATCCAGTCTTGGTGAATAAGCATTAAACTTGGTCTGATCTGGCATCCTGTCTTGGTGAATAAGCATTAAACTTGGGCTGATCTGGCATCCAGTCTTAGTGAACAATGCATTAATCTTGGTCTGATCTGGCATCCAGTTTAGGAAAAAAAGCATTTAACTTGGTCTGATCTGGCATCCACTCTTAGTGAACAATGCATTAAACTTGGTCTGATCTGGCATCAAGTTTAGGGGAAAAAGCATTTAACTTGGTCTGATCTGGCATCCAGTCTCAGTGAACAATGCAATAATCTTGGTCTAATCAGGCATCAAGTTTAGGGGAAAAAGCATTTAACTTGGTCATATCTGGCATACAGTCTTAGTGAATAAAGCATTAAACTTCTTCTGATCTAGCTTCCAGTCTGAGTGAATAAAACATTAAAGTTGGTCTGATTTGGCAATCCAGTCTTAGTAAATAAAGCATTAAACTTTGTCTGATCTGGCATTCAGTCTTAGTGAACAATGCATTAAACTTGGTCTGATCTGGCATCCAGTTAAGGGAAAAAAGCATTTAACTTGGTCTGATCTGGAATTCAGTCTTGGCGAACAATGCATTAAACTTTGTCTGATCTGGCATCCTGTCTTGGTGAATAAGCATTAAACTTGGTCTGATCTGGCATTCAGTCATGGTGAACAAAGCATTAAACTTGGTCTGATCTGGCATTCAGTCTTAGTGAACAAAGCAATAAACCAGCCATCCTAAAGAATGTAGTACTTAGCCTGATCTGGTTGCCAGCCATCCTAAAGAATGTAGTACTAACCCTGAACTGGCTGCCAGCCATCCCAAAGAGAGTAGTAACTTACCTTGATCTGGCTACCAGCCATTCTAAAGAATGTGGTTACTGACACCTGATCTGGTTACCAGCCATCCTATAGAATGTATTAACTTATCCTGATCTGGCTGCCATCTTGAAGAATGAAGTAACCGAAGATCTGGCTGACATCCATCTTAAAGAATCTAGTAACTTACCCTGAACTGGCTGCCAGCCATCCAAAAGAATGTAGTAATTTACCCTGATCTGGCTGCTAGCCATCCTAAAGAATGTAGTAACTTACCCTGATCTGACTGCCAGCCATTCTTTAGAATGTAATAACTGACCCTGGTCTGGCAACCAGCTATTCTAAAGAATGGTCTGATCTTGCATCCAGTCTTAGTGAACAAAGCATTAAACTTGGTCTGATCTGGCATCGAGTCTAAGTGAACAAAGTATTAAACTTGGTCTGATCTGGCATCAAGTCTTAATGAATAATGCATTAAACCTATCCTGATCTGGCATCCAGGCTTAAGAGAAAATCTGGCTGCCAGCCATCCTAAAGAATGCAGTTACTTACCCTGAACTACATTGTAATTGCTAGCCATCCCAAAGAATGTAGTAACTGACCCTGATCTGGCTACCAGCAATCCTACAGAATGTAGTAACTTACCCTGATCTGGCTAACAGCAATCCTACAGAATGTAGTAACTTACCCTGATCTGGCTACTAGCAATCCTACAGAATGTAGTAACTTACCCTGATCTGGCTGCTAGCAATCCTAAAGAATGTAGGAACTAACCCTGATCTTGTTAGCCATCCTAAAGAATGTAATAACTTACCCTGAACTACATTGTAATTGCTAGCCATCCCAAAGAATGTAGTAACTGACCCTGATCTGGCTACCAGCCATCCTACAGAATGTAGTAACTTACCCTGATCTGGCTGCTAGCAATCCTAAAGAATGTAGTAACTTACCCTGACCTGGCTACCAGCCATTCTAAAGAATGTAGTAACTTACCCCGATCTTGCTGCCAGCCATTCTAAAGAATGTAGTAACTAACCCTGATCATGCTGCCAGTCATCCTAAAGAATGTAGTACTTACTCTGATCTGGCTGCCAGCCATCCTAAAGAGAGTAGTAACTTACCCTGATCTGGCTACCAGCCATTCTAAAGAATGTAGTAACTTACACCTGATCTGGCTACCAGCCATCCTATAGAATGTAGTAACTGAACCTGATCTGGCTGCCATCCATCCTAAAAAATGTAGTAACATACCCTGATCTGGCTGCCAGCCATCCAAAAGAATGAAGTAATTTACCATTATCTGGCTGCCAACCATCCTAAAATATGAAGTAACTTACCCTGATCTGGCTGCCAGTCATCCTAAAGAATGTAGTAACTGACCCTGATCTGGCTGCCAGCTATTCTAAAGAATGTAGTAACTGACCCTGATCTGGCTGCCAGCCATCCTAAAGAATGTAGTAACTGACCATACTCTGGTTGCCAGCCATCCAAAAGAATTTAGTATCTTGTCCTGATCTGGCTGCCAGCCATATTAAAGAATGTAGTAACTGACCCTGATCTGGCTGCCAGCCATTCTAAAGAATGACATAACTTACCCTGATCTGGCTGCCAGTCATCCTAAAGAATGTAGTAACTGACCCTGATCTGGCTGCCAGCTATTCTAAAGAATGACTTAACTGACCCTGATCTGGCTGCCAGTCATCCTAAAGAATGTAGTAACTGACCCTGATCTGGCTGCCAGTTATCCTAAAGAATGTAGTAACTTACCCTGATCTGGCTGCCAGTCATCCTAAAGAAAGTAGTAACTGACCCTGATCTGGCTGCCAGTCATCCTAAAGAATGTAGTAACTGACCCTAATCTGGCTGCCAGCCATCCTAAAGAATGTAGTAACTGACCCTTATCTGGCTTCCAACCATCCTAAAGAATGTTGTAACTGACCCTGATCTGGCTGGCAGCCATTCTAAAGAATGTAGTAACTGACCCTGATCTTGCTGCGAGCCATCCTAAATAATTTAGTAACTGACCCTGATCTGGCTGGCAGCCATTCTAAAGAATATAGTAATTGATCCTGATCTGGCTGCCAGCCATCCTAAAGAATGTAGTTACTGACCCTGATCTGGCTGACAGCCATTCTAAAGAATGTAGTAGCTGACCCTGATCTTGCTGCCAGCCATCCTAAAGAATGTAGTAACTGACCCTGATCTGGCTGCCAGCCATTCTAAAGAATGTAGTAACTGACCCTGATCTGGCTGCCAGCTATTCTAAAGAATGTAGTAACTGACCCTGATCTGGCTGCCAGCCATCCTAAAGAATGTAGTAACAGACCATGATCTGGTTGCCAGCCATCCAAAAGAATGTAGTATACTGTCCTGATCTGGCTGCCAGCCATATCAAAGAATGTAGTAACTGACCCTGATCTGGCTGCCAGCCATTCTAAAGAATGACATAACTTACCCTGATCTGGCTGCCAGTCATCCTAAAGAATGTAGTAACTGACCCTGATCTGGCTGACAGCCATTCTAAAGAATGTAGTAACTGACCCTGATCTGGCTATCCGGCATTCTAAAGAATGTAGTTACTGACCCTGATCTGGCTATCCGGCATTCTAAAGAATGTAGTAACTGACCCTGATCTGGCTGACAGCCATCCTAAAGAATGTAGTAACTGACCATGATCTGGCTGACAGCCATCCTAAAGAATGTAGTAACTGACCCTGATCTGGCTACCAGCCATTCTAAAGAATGTAGTAGCTGACCCTGATCTGGCTACCAGCCATTCTAAAGAATGTAGTAACTGACCCTGATCTGGCTACCAGCCATTCTAAAGAATGTAGTAACTGACCCTGATCTGGCTATCCGGCATTCTAAAGAATGTAGTAACTGACCCTGATCTGGCTACCAGCCATTCTAAAGAATGTAGTAACTGACCCTGATCTGGCTACCAGCCATTCTAAAGAATGTAGTAACTGACCCTGATCTGGCTATCCGGCATCCTAAAGAATGTAGTAGCTGACCCTGATCTGGCTATCCGGCATTCTAAAGAATGTAGTAACTGACCCTGATCTGGCTATCCGGCATTCTAAAGAATGTAGTAACTGACCCTGATCTGGCTATCCGGCATTCTAAAGAATGAAGTAACTGACCCTGATCTGGCTATCCGGCATTCTAAAGAATGAAGTAACTGACCCTGATCTGGCTATCTGGCATTCTAAAGAATGAAGTAACTGACCCTGATCTGGCTATCCGGCATTCTAAAGAATGTAGTAACTGACCCTGATCTGGCTGGCAGCCATTCTAAAGAATGTAGTTACAGTCCTCTAACCATCTTTTAAAAGCTTATTGCTAATCAAGACAATGTGAAGTAGTATTTTTTTAGTCTTGATTATGAACTTGCTGGGTACTGAACCAACAACTTCCCATTATAAAGGCTGTGACTATATGACATTGTGCTGTGGTTGTACAATATATACAAACCGGGCAAGATAAGCTTAGTTAATAGCCATCTGATTATCAATCCATGGGTCATGAGTTTTAATCCCAGCAGGGCCAAAATCTCTGATGATTTATAAAAATATTGTGTCTAATAGTCATTCTTCTCTCACTGGTCATTTAAGTGGGAAAGTTTTATTGTTCTTTTGCGGAGATGAGTGTGCTCGAGTACTGGTTAACCTTCAAAGGAAAGAGTTGTTAGGTTAACTGATTGTCTGTTAGCCTTTTGATGGCTCAAAAATAATGCTAAATATAAAAAATAAAACATATTCAAAACAATGCATCTCAACAAGTTGTAGTTGTTATGATGTAAAATCATTTTCATTTTGAATTATGGCGGACAATTTTGTCATAATAAAAAGGTCTTCCAGGATTTGTCAGGATCCAGTTGTCACAGCCTACAGCTTAAGGAAATTATTATATGAAAAATAGTTTTGATAGCTTTCCTTGGGGATTTATGAAACCAGAGAAAACTAATTGACACAACATAAATATAAAATATTACCCCCACTGCTGAGTGTGCATTATGCAGCCTTGTATGAATGTATTTACTCCAATAAATGTTCACAAGTGTTAATTTCAAGTGATTTTAAATTCTATTGGTCAAAGCCCAGAAGGCTTATGTGATAGTGCGTCGTCCGTCCTCCGCCTTCTCTGAAGTGTGATAGCAGCAGTTTCTCTGAAACCACTAGGCCAATTAAACTGAAACTTCACATGGATGTTTCTATTGCATAGGAGCCTATACAGAAGATTTCTTTTTTTCTATTTGAAATTCAACATGGCCGCTGTTACTTAAGATAGTCCAAAACTTAAAAAAACCTTCTTCTCATGAACGGCCCAACAGATTTTCAAAATGTTTATGTAGTAATGATGTAGTAACATACTAAAGTTTTGTTATATTTGTTCAAATGGTGTCTCTAGGGTTAAAAATGACCCCATCCCAAAGTTCAGTTAGGGGCCACGTGTCATTATAAAAAAAGATATTTTTTTTAAAGTTGAAATGATTTTGCCTATATCTTCACAGAAGCATTGTTTGGTGAAGGAGATTCAGATTTGTAAAACTGACTGGGTTCCACTGTCTTAAGGGGTCAGACGGTGCCCCAAAAAGGTAAAAATTGGGAATAACAAATATCGTTTTCTTAAGAATTGGTATGTCAGATTTGTTCATATTAATAGGGGCCCTGTAAGGGAACTTAGAATTTTACATAGGGATATTATGGGAAAAAAAAAATTCTCTTTTTTTTTTATCTTTGCTGAAATCACAAAGCCAATTAAACTGAAACTTCACATGTATGTTTCTATTGCATAGGAGACTATACAGATGATTTTTTTTTATCTGAAATTTAAGATGGCCACCATTACTAAAAATAGTCTAAAACTCAAAAAAATCTTCTACTCATGAACAGCCCAACAGATTTTCAAAATGTTTATGTAGTAATGATAACCAACTATAGTTTTGTTAGATTTGTTCAAATGGTGTCCCTAGGGTTAAAAATGACCCCGCCCTGAGGGTTCAATTAGGGGACATGTGTCATTATAATTAATACTATTTTTTGTTTTAAAAATGGAAATTATTTTGCCTACCAGTATATCTTCACAGAAGCATTGTTTGGTGAAGGAGGTTCAGTTTTGTAATAATGACTGGGTTCTACTGTCTTAATAGGTCAGGAGGAGCCCCAAAACGGTAAAAATTGTGAATTACAAAAATCGTTTTCTTAGGAACCGGTATGTCAGATTTGTTCATATTTGGCATTAATTATCCCTATGTGTAGGGGTTTGATTGCAGATAAGAATTTAGGGGCTAAAGTTTATAGGAGCCCTGTAAGGGGACTTAGAATTTTACATATGGAAAACAGAAAATTCTCTTTTTTTTCATCTATTTAGGCAAAATTTTTATTCAATTGGAGTTCTGAAGTATCATCTAGTCATAGGAAATAGTATTTGGCTCAATAAGAAGAATAGACTTTCCATTAATGGCCAGGGTGGGTCAAAAAAGGGTTAAAATAGAAAATTTTCAAAAATCTTCTTCCCAACAACCGGTCAGTCAAATTTGTTCATAATTGATATGGATTATCCCAATGAGTATGGGTTTAAAGTTTGTACAAATCAAGGATCTTGTATTTATAGGGCCCTGTAAGGGGACTTTGAGTTTTTGAGTAGGAATACTATTGGAAAACGGAAAATTCTCTTTTTTATCATTCATTTATGTCTTTTTTTTGTTCAGTCATAACAAATATGATTTTGTTTGATACGAAGGATTGACTTTCTAAAAGGGATCAGGTGGGGTCACAAAATGATTAAAATTGAACATTGTCATAAATCTTATTTTCAACAACCGGTCAGTCAAATTTGTTCATATTTGATATAAATTATCCCTATTATTAAGAAATCTAATTTGTACAAATCAAGGGACACTGGGATGTATAGAGTTTTTGAGTTTTACCTAGGAATACTATTGGAAAATGGAAAATTCTCATTTTTTTGTCCATTTGGGTAAATATGTTGTTCAATTTGAGATCTAAAGCATTGGTTAGTAACAATAAATTAATTTTGTTCAATAGGGAGGCTTGAATTTCCATAAGCGGCCAAGGGGCGGATGGGGCAATAAGTTTAAAAATGAGAATTTTCACAAATTTCCTCTTAATAACCTTTCAGTCAAACTAGTTCATATTTGATATAAATTATCTTTACATCAGCAAGGATTGAAGATTCTGCATATCAAGGGGCTGAGATATATTGGGGCCCTGTAATGTGACTTTTACATAGGAATATTATAGGGAAAACTGAATTTTTTCAGTTTGCATCCAGGTGTACAAAAAAAATTTTTTTAAAATTTAAATCATTTCTGCTCATAATAAATCACTAAGTGTGGGTGATTGAAGTTCTGACAAATTAAGGGGCTGGGTTGTATAAGGGTCCTGTACAGGGGACTATATTTTTTTTTACAGATGAATGGTATGGGAATTTAAAGTATTTCCTTTCCATAGCAATTAAGTTTTTGTTCAGTATGGGTGTGGGGGGGGGGGTATTTATCCATAAGTTGTTAAGACGACCCCCTCTCCCCCCTCCCCACTTCTCCAAAGAGGGTAAATATTATGGAATTTCAAAAAGTGCTATGGCCACTATGAGTCAGTATAGTGTCCTCAGGACCTCTTGTTTGTATGGTGTTTTAGCGTTGCTTTCAACAATTTTTTAGTCATATCATGACAGTATTCTGAGTGCTGCCACACTGGAGTATCATGCTACAGACACATGGTATGGTACCCCACCCGGTCACATTATACTGACACCGCAGGCCAACCAGATCTAGAACTATCCTCTTAGTGCTGAGCACAAGTGAGGACGCTTCTTGTACTTTTTTTTTTCAAGTCTTTGGTATGACCAGGCCAGGGACTAAACCCACTACATTCTGCATAAGAAGTGAACACTCTACCACTAGACCACCAATGCAGAGATTATTTCAATTGAATGCTGTTGTTATTGTTATGTTTTTTTATAAAGACTATCCAATCTTACTAGTGGAGGAAAACCTTAGAATGAATCTAAATAGAACCACATTACTTCCGCAAGTCACTGGCAAACTTTATAACACAAGATCAATCCAAACACTCTATGTGAGAAGTTTGCCAGTTACTTACATTTCTAATTGATTCACTTTGAGATCTTCCTCCAAGAATGACCAGGATATGCCATACAATAACATGTATTGTGGTGATAATGACGTTTTAAAATCAAGCCTCAGGTTAATCCACTTCTTAAGTTTTACAAGCCTTATATCTTACACACAGACTTTGTGGTTACAAACCCTGCGAGAAGTTCAAGAACTGTTCTTGAACCAGTTCTAGAACAGTTCATGAACAGAAAATGGCCTGTTCAAGAACTTGTTCTAGAAAAGTTCATGAACAGAAAATGGCTGGTTCAGTTCTTGAACCAGTTCCAGAACATTTCAAGAACTATTTCTTGAACAGTTCAAGAACTTCAGTTATTGAACTGGCCATTTTCTGTTCATGAACTTTTCTAAAACTAGATAAAGAATTCAGTGCCTACCAGTGACATGGAATGCTAGTTAAACAGGCCCAAAGAGTTCCAGCATAACTAAGTATGTTCATTACAGACATTAATCAGTTTCATATATTGATCTAAGTAGAGAGCTGCTGTTAAGGACAAGTTGGTAGTTGGCAATTACTGAGAAATAATGCAAATTGAGGACGAATTGCAGCCTTAATGTACCGTATATTATATTTTAATAAACAGACAGAGATGAATAATGCTAATTGACTTGCTTAATTATTTTGATAATAATGTGACAAGGACAATAAACCTTTGGATGTATTATCATGGGTTTTATAAAGTAAATTCACTTGAAATATTATAGAATATATCTTAATGATAATCATTTATGCTTTGTTATTGGTTTGTTGTAGTTTTTGTTAAAGAAATTATTGTAATGAAAATAGGATGACAAATTTCCAGGTTGACAAAATTCTAACCATTACTCAAGCACACCCATTTCTGATAACTGTTAACTTTTCCATTTGAAACAGCGGTGATAGTTGAATGACAATGAGATTCAATGTCGTATATCAGTCATCATGGGGATTGTAAAGAACATCAGAAAAGATTAAAAGAAACCAAAATTATTGAGGAGAAACTAAATTAAGTCAGGGAAACAACTTTTTATTTGTAATACAATCACAGTAATGATGTTGACTGAAGTTTAAGCTCCCTTTTTAGGTTTGGAACATATACACAATATTGCAATAAAATATCTTAAAGGAAACGTGAGTTATTGAGTGGACATCTTTTTTCTATTTTAAATTGTTGTGACCTTGACCTAATTTATGTCAAAATCACTCTCAGTTTTCATTTTCATGTTCTTAACATATATACAAAGTTTCATCAAAACATCATAAACGAGACAAAAAAAGTAAAAAAAAATCCCCCCCCTAATAAGCTTCCTTTTCAAATAACTGCAGCGGTGGTCTATGGGGTAGAGCTGTAGCAGTGGTCTAGGGGTAGAGCTGCAGTGATGGTCTAGGGGTAGAGCTGTAGCGGTGGTCCATGGGGTAGAGCTGTAGCGGTGGTCTATGGGGTAGAGCTGCAGGGGTGGTCTAGGGGTAGAGCTGCAGCGGTGGTCTAGGGGTAGAGCTGCAGCACTGGTCTAGGGGTAGAGCTGTAGCGGTGGTCTATGGGGTAGAGCTGCAGTGGTGGTCTAGGGGTAGAGCTGTAGCGGTGGTCTAGGGGTAGAGCTGCAGCGGTGGTCTAGGGTTAGAGCTGCAGTGGTGGTCTAGGGGTAGAGCTGCAGCGGTGGTCTATGAGTTAGAGCTGCAGCGGTGGTCTAGGGTTAGAGCTGCAGCGGTGGTCTAATGGGTAGAGCAGCAGCGGTGGTCTAGGGTTAGAGCTGCAGCGGTGGTCTAGAGGTAGAGCTGCAGCGGTGGTCTAGGGGTAGAGCTGTAGTGGTGGTCTAGAGGTAGAGCTGCAGCGGTGGTCTAGGGTTAGAGCTGCAGCTGTGGTCTAGGGGTAGAGTTGCAGCGGTGGTCTAGGGTTAGAGCTGCAGTGGTGGTCTAGAGGTAGAGCTGCAGTGGTGGTCTATGAGTTAGAGCTGCAGCGGTGGTCTAGGGTTAGAGCTGCAGCGGTGGTCTAGAGGTAGAGCTGCAGCGGTGGTCTAGGGGTAGAGCTGTAGTGGTGGTCTAGAGGTAGAGCTGCAGCGGTGGTCTAGGGTTAGAGCTGCAGTGGTGGTCTAGGGGTAGAGCTGCAGCGGTGGTCTATGAGTTAGAGCTGCAGCGGTGGTCTATGAGTTAGAGCTGCAGCGGTGGTCTATGAGTTAGAGCTGCAGCGGTGGTCTAGGGTTAGAGCTGCAGCGGTGGTCTAATGGGTAGAGCAGCAGCGGTGGTCTATGGGGTAGAGCTGCGGTGGTCTAGAGGTAGAGCTGCAGCGGTGGTCTAGAGGTAGAGCTGCAGCACTGGTCTAGGGGTAGAGCTGTAGTGGTGGTCTAGAGGTAGAGCTGCAGCGGTGGTCTAGGGTTAGAGCTGCAGTGGTGGTCTAGAGGTAGAGCTGTAGCGGTGGTCTAGGGGTAGAGCTGCAGCGGTGGTCTAGGGTTAGAGCTGCAGTGGTGGTCTAGGGGTAGAGCTGCAGCGGTGGTCTAATGGGTAGAGCAGCAGCGGTGGTCTATGGGGTAGAGCTGCGGTGGTCTAGAGGTAGAGCTGCAGCGGTGGTCTAGAGGTAGAGCTGCAGCGGTGGTCTAGAGGTAGAGCTGCAGCACTGGTCTAGGGGTAGAGCTGTAGTGGTGGTCTAGAGGTAGAGCTGCAGCGGTGGTCTAGGGTTAGAGCTGCAGTGGTGGTCTAGGGGTAGAGCTGCAGTGGTGGTCTAGGGGTAGAGCTGCAGTGGTGGTCTAGGGGTAGAGCTGCAGCAGTGGTCTAGGGTTAGAGCTGCAGCACTGGTCAAGGGTTAGAGCTGCAGTGGTGGTCTAGGGGTAGAGCTGTAGCAGTGGTCTCGGGGTAGAGCTGCAGCACTGGTCTAGGGGTAGAGCTGTAGCGGTGGTCTATGGGGTAGAGCTGTAGCAGTGGTCTAGGGGTAGAGCTGCAGCACTGGTCTAGGGGTAGAGCTGCAGCACTGGTCAAGGGTTAGAGCTGCAGCAGTGGTCTAGGGGTAGAGCTGTAGCAGTGGTCTAGGGGTAGAGCTGCAGCACTGGTCTAGGGGTAAAGCTGTAGCGGTGGTCTATGGGGTAGAGCTGTAGCGGTGGTCTAGGGGTAGAGCTGCAGCACTGGTCTAGGGGTAGAGCTGCAGCACTGGTCTAGGGGTAGAGCTGCAGCACTGGTCTAGGGGTAGAGCTGCAGCACTGGTCTAGGGGTAGAACTGTAGCAGTGGTCTAGGGGTAGAGCTGTAGCGGTGGTCTATGGGGTAGAGCTGTAGCAATGGTCTAGGGGTAGAGCTGCAGCACTGGTCTAGGGGTAGAGCTGTAGCGGTGGTCTATGGGGTAGAGCTGCAGCACTGGTCTAGAGCTGTAGCGGTGGTCTAGAGGTAGAGCTGCAGCGGTGGTCTAGGGTTAGAGCTGCAGTGGTGGTCTAGGGGTAGAGCTGCAGTGGTGGTCTAAGGGGAGAGCTGCAGCAGTGGTGTAGGGTTAGAGCTGCAGCACTGGTCCAGGGTTAGAGCTGCAGTGGTGATCTAGAGGTAGAGCTGCAGCGGTGGTCTAGAGGTAGAGCTGCAGTGGTGTTCTAGGGGTAGAGCTGCAGCACTGGTCAATGGTTAGAGCTGCAGTGGTGGTCTAGAGGTAGAGCTGCAGCGGTGGTCTAGAGGTAGAGCTGCAATGGTGTTCTAGGGGTAGAGTTGCAGCACTGGTCTAGGGGTAGAGCTGCAGTGGTGTTCTAGGGGTAGAGCTGCAGCACTGGTCTAGGGGTAGAGCTGCAGCACTGGTCAATGGTTAGAGCTGCAGTGGTGGTCTAGAAGTAGAGCTGCAGCGGTGGTCTAGAGGTAGAGCTGCAATGGTGTTCTAGGGGTAGGGTTGCAGCACTGGTCTAGGGGTAGAGCTGCAGTGGTGTTCTAGGGGTAGAGCTGCAGTGGTGATCTAGAGGTAGAGCTGCAGCGGTGGTCTAGGGTTAAAGCTGCAGTGGTGATCTAGAGGTAGAGCTGCAGTGGTGGTCTAGAGGTAGAGCTGCAGCAGTGGTCTAGGGTTAGAGCTGCACCAGTGGTCTAGGGGTAGAGCTGCAGTGGTGGTCTAAGGGTAGAGTGTCTGTCTAGCATGTGGAATGTCAGGGGTTTAATCCCTGGCTGGGTCATACAAAAATTGTACTTAAAGCTTCTTAGCTTGAAGCTGAACATTTACAGGATAGTTCTAGGTCTTGTCGGCACGGTGTCGGTACAATGTAACTAGGTGTGGTATCATATCATGTGTCTGCGGCATAATACTCTAGTGTGGCAGTGCTTAAAATACTATTTCTAGCACACACCATCGTGATATAGCTGGAAACTGTTTAAAGCTAGACGCCGTACAAACACTAATTCTTTCCAAGTTAGGTTATCAGCAGAAATCCTTTCCTGCTCCTACCTGGACATAATACAGACGGGGTCCAACTCATGTAAAGTATAATGTGCAATCAAATGCAAAATTTTGTACCATTTTGAAAATATTCTAAGAAATGAAAGAAAATGTCTTTTATTTTTTGTAACATGAATTTTTATTGAAAATGAATATCACTTCTCCCTTGTTTTTCCCTTCTATACAGCATTAAGACAAAAACATTTAAAACACTACTATTGCTGATTGCCAAACTTAAACAAATGCTTATGACATCTTTAGCAAAACATACTGTCCTAATAACTTAGCGATATTTATTTATTTTGTTTTCTGATTAAGAAACATCAACTAATGTATAGATCAGAAAAAATGTAAATGCAAACATAAATAAAATAAATTTTGTGTTTCTTGGTAAATCTGATCTAGGTTGATGTTATACATATAACTAATGATAGGTTTAAGTGTTCATGTTCACACTATATTCATATGTTCATGTTTTTGTATAGACTATAAACATGTTGTATGTTTAATTGCTGAAAAAGATATTTGTATCTTTTTTTAAGTACAGTTGTTTAAGTTATATTTAGCCCATGTGGTTCCGAGTAACAATAGAATCACTGTCGATCTCTGCAGAGGGGTAAGAATCCTCCAAATGGGTGTCTTTTTCATTTTATCATTTTTTGTCATGTTCACTATTGTGGTTAAATTATCAACCCCTGTGTGGTTTCAGGGAGCCATGAGTGATGGCAAGAACAGGATCACTGTGGCTTATGCATGAAGTTAGAAGCGACACATTGAGTAATAAGATAGAATTTGCTGAAACTCTGCAGTTCTGCAGGTATCAAGGTTCTAGATTCATTCTTCATATTCATCTGTTGATGTATTTTTTTTTAATCTGTATGTTAATTTGTTGTTTGTGTACATGTAGAGTGTTGGTGTTAAATAACCTATAATGTGTTGGTACGCCGTAAAACCCTATTCATTCATTCATTAAGTTATATTTGGCAGAATCTGATGTTGGGCGAGTTGTTCAATCTAAGCTCTGTTGGCTCAGTAATACTGCTCTTGTTGATGAAAGCTTGCGTGTTCAATATCTTTAAAATCTTAAAAGTTTTTGTATCAAGTATGCAGGAGAATGACATTTTATTGTGATTACCGGTAAACTGATACCTTAAGTGTATTAAATCTTAACATTGTGTTGTATTAACAGTGCTGTGAATAACTTGGTTGTTAAATAAAACATGTTCAAATACAGCTAAAAATCAGCTCCATTTATTTTCTGCATGCTTCAGTTCTACCCAGAATGACATCAAGCATGATTTGTGCAAGTCGTAATAACTTGTTTCACAATCGAAGTAAAACAAATAAGTTTTAAACTAAACAACTTTTGTTTGAGTTTAATTCAGCAGTTGTTGATTAAAATGCAATAATATGAAAAAAGGGGCATAACTCCTATAAAACTATACCCACAAACCTGAAATACAATCCCATCCAAGTTCTGCTGATACAAAAGTGTACCATCCCATGCAAGGTATTGTGATAAATAAGTTTGTGTACTTTCCCATACAAAGTGTTGTGATAAATAATTTTGTGTACTATCCCATGCAAGGTATTTTGATATTTTAGGTTGTTAAGCAACCTCAGTTTCACATTTATAAAGAATCTATCAATAATTGTTATTAAGCTTTTGTTGAATAATACACAAATAATTGTTATTAAGCTGATGTTGAATAATGCACAAATAATTGTTATTAAGCTTATTATAAATAATACACAAATAATTGTTATTAAGCTGATGTTGAATGATACACAAATAATTATTATTAAGCTGATGTTGAATAATACACAAATAATTGAATAATACACAAATAATTGTTATTAATCTGATGTTGAATAATACACAAATAATTGTTATTAAGCTGATGTTGAATGATACAGAAATAATTATTATTAAGCTGATGTCGAATAATACACAAATAATTGTTATTAAGCTGATGTTGAATTATACACAAATAATTGTTATTAAGCTGATGTTGAATAATACACAAATAATTGTTATTAAGCTGATGTTGAATAATACACAAATTTACACTCAATCAGGTATTATAACCCGACATATTGATTAAAATTTACAGAACTGAATTTCGATCTCATGCTCAAGATCTCGTAACAAAACAACATAAAAACTTCCAGCCCATTCCACTAACCTTTGTAAGTCTTCAGAATTCTTATGAACAAATTGTGACATCGAGGAACATTTTATTTATGCAGTATATTTGCAAAGAATACTTTTTATAAGGCTTACAAAGTATTGTAAAATAGGTAAGCTACATGCTTTTTACTTTTTTTTCATAACTTCAATTTTGACACTAAAAAGTTGGTAAACTTATGAAATTAAGTGAACTGGCCCCCTGGTTACAAACAGTTCACTATACATGCTCTTTCAAAGTTAAATCTTTGCCATAATGATTACTGAAAAGTTAAATGGTGCTTAGAGACAGATCCAGATTCAAGGACGCACACTTTTTTTTTTATCCAGGAACAGTTAATGGCTTCATTAAATGTCAAACTTGTCTGGAGCATATTTATTGTGTGACTTTGTTGCCATGACAACCCTTTTTATTTATAGAATAAAAAAGCAATTTCCTACTGAGTCATGTAAATTGACATGTTTTTCTTTCTTCTCGAGTGTAAAACAGACTGAATACATTAAGATTTGTCGGTATTCTTCCAAATTAAAGATGAGACAATTATTTGAGATAAAGATGATAAACAGAAAACTCCAGTTTAAAGCATTTTATAGTTTCTGAAATCCCGCTAGCAGTTTTATTGAAATTGATTCTGACATTTGAAAATTTTTTTTATTAAGTTTACAATTTTTTTTGTCATTATGGCCAATAATTGTCTCTTTTTGAATATGTAAAGATTTATAGATCAGACTAAATTTCAGGAAAACAACAGTTATTTCCTTATTATCCTACAGTTTTTACAGAGCTCTGGGATCTGAGAGCCTGTATTGTGTTTCTAATGATGGATTTGTATGACATTTGTATAATTATAATCCAATATGGCAGATTTGCAGCAGACAAAAACACCTGGGTTGTCTTCAGTTCGGAAAAAACATGACATTGTTTATAGATGTGAACATTCAAAAGATGTTGATTATGTTATGGTCTACATCCCACAATGCAACGTTTATTGATTTGACTTCCACAATGTTTGTCTCCCTCAACTTATCTTTTAATGATGCTTGGGTTCTTTAGTTATTTTTCATAAGAATGGACCCCTTAACTTGATTTTCACCAATGCTTGAGTCCCTTAACTTAACTTTCCACAATGCTCAAGTCCCTTAACATGACTTTCCCAAAATGCTGTTTGAGTTCCTTAACTTAACTTTCCACAGTGCTCGAATCCCTTAACTTGACTTTCCCACAATGCTCAAGTCCCTTAACATGACTTTCCCAAAATGCGGTTTGAGTTCCTTAACTTAACTTTCCACAGTCCTTTAAACCTTTGACTTGAATTGACCTTCCACTATGCTTTAGTCCTTTGACTTGAATTGACCTTCCACAATGCTTTAGTCCTTTGACTTGAATTAACTTCTACAATCCTTTAGACCTTTGACTTGAATTGACCTTCCACAATGCTTTAGTTCTTTGACTTAAATTGACTTTCCACAATGCTTTAGTCCTTTGACTTGAATTGACTTTCCACAATGCTTTAGTCCTTTGACTTGAATTGACATTCCACAATCCTTTGGTCCTTTGACTTGAACTGATCTTCCACAATGCTTTAGTCCTTTGACTTGAATTGACTTTCCACAATGCTTTAGTCCTTTGACTTGAATTGACTTTCCACAATGCTTTAGTCCTTTGACTTGAATTGACTTTCCTCAGTCCTTTAGACCTTTGACTTAAATTGATCTTCCATAATGCTTAAGTCTTTTGACTTGAATTGACTTTCCACAATCCTTAAGAACTTTGAGTTGAATTGACCTTCCACAATGTTTTAGTCTTTTGACTTAAATTGCCTTTCCACAATGTTTTAGTCCTTTGACTTGAATTGACCTTCTTCAATGCTTAAGTCCTTTAACTTGACTTGACTTTTCACAATGTTTTAGTTTTTCAACTTGATTTGACTGTTCACAATGTTTTAGTTTTTCAGCTTGAATTGACTGTTAACAATGTTTTAGTTCTTCAACTTGAATTGACTGTTCATAATGCTCTAGTCCTTCAACTTGAATGCTTTTGAGTATTATGATTTGACAATACCGAATACAACTCCAGAAAACAGAGTACAATAATGTTGTGTTTACTATCAAGGTTACAATCTATATCATAAAAGTCTAAGTGTCTGTATCAAGATCACTAACCTCTCACTTATAAGGTCATGGGTTTAACCTCAGCATGGACCAAAAACTTTATCTGAGAAAGTTTGCTGATAACAAGAGGAAGACTCTAATTTTTGTAACAAATGTTTGTCTCTTTATCATTTTAGCTCTACTGACCAAAGATCAGAGAAGCTTACACAATAGCTTGTTGATTTTAACGTTGGAATACTATGGGAAAACAGAATATTCTCATTTTCTCATCTATTTTTGTCAAGCATTTTATTTATCTTGTGATTTAAAACATTTCATATTCATAGCGAATAATTTATGATTTTAAAAAGGAAGTGTTAATTTCCATAAGATCTCACTAGACTGTTGAATTTTGCTTTATGTTCTATGTAAAATATGGTCATGTTCATCCATCTGTCTGTCCTTTCATCCATCCATAGATGGAGTCTTGTCCCACCTGTGAGAGGTGAGTGGTCATTAGACAACATCACCTTAGACCACTCATCCATATACAAGACTGATTCCAATGCAAGAGTTACCTACCATCATTCAAAAGGGGCATAACTCTGTAGACATAAAGGGTCAGAAGAGGCTCCCCAGGTGGTTAAAATTGTAAAGTGTCAAAATACTATGACCACTATCAGTATATACGCTCAGTAGAGCATCCTTGGGTATTTTTAGCCTCTATTTCAATTATTTAATGCATTTAGCATTGCTCTCACAGAATATATTATTTATCCTGCAAGAGACTGATGGTTCATTGCACAGTACTGTTTGACACATTGCTCTGTATAATCATGTCAATACCTACATTACAAGTTTTGACCCTTTACTTCATATAGACGCCTTTGGAGACCTTTATTATTGAAAGCATTAATTCACAACGTATCAGCAATGGGTGAATTAAGTTTATATTAACTGACAGAGTGGAAAACAGTGCAGGAATTGTTCAGATTGCTCGTGATGAGCAATCTGAACTCTTCCTGCACTGTTTTCAATGACCTTCTGTGATTGATGCAGGAAAACGCGTATCTATGGAGTAAAGTTTTAACTGTGTTGTATATTTCAGCCAAGGCAATAGAAGATCCCATACACTTCTATGCTGAGAGAATTCATGACTGTTTTGAGGGTATTGGTACAAATGACAGACAGCTTATCAGAATCATTATCTCCCGATCTGAGGTCAGTGATTTTTTTTATATTATAACTAATGCAGTATAAATCAAAAATGCTTATTTGAAATGATGTCATTCTATATATAGTTTGAATCGTCAAATACAGTTAAAGGGAATATATATCAAGATTTTTCAAAATTTCAAAGATGAATAAAAACATTTTTTTTCTAATATATCGTGCTAATATATAATACTCAACGACCTGTAATGCTAAATGGATATTTATTTAAACATGCCAAAATTGTATATTGAAAACAGATTTCAAACCTTGGGCTAATAATGTGCTTAGGTTGGACTAAAATAGATTTCCCGCTTAAAGTTGCAACGTACTTTGTGATGTATAAAATGAGTTACGTGATTTCATTTTGATTTCAATTTGATCCATTACACTGGTTCACACATAGTATAAATTGTTTCATCTTATAAATACCAAATGTGGTCTGAAGAGCTGTTGATTTTTAGAAATTGGATTTTGTTTGAAGTTTACCTCCAACTTAAAAATCAATTTTGTTACATTTTGGTGCATTTGATATACCAAACCATTCAGAGTTCATTTGACAATGATAATGAGTTTCTTTTTTATCCGTTTTATTTTATTTTTTAAAGACATTTGTAGCGTTTTTTCCTGTTATACTACCTTTAATAATGGTTTCTATATAGATATGCTGTCTTACTACAAAACATCCCTGTGACTTTGATTTTTACATAAGAATGCTATGGTAAAATAGGAAATTCTCTGTTTTTTATCTATTTTAGGAATTATTTTTAAATCATTTTAAGAGCTGGAGCATTGTTTGATTGTGATCATAATGTTCAAGACTGGGTTCTTGATATCAATAATATGAATCAGGCTCATAATGGCCCAGTAAAGAAGCATTTGTTTTTACATATGAATACTTTGGAAAACAATGATTTTTCTTTTTTTCATCTATTTTTGGAATAATTTCAATAATTTTGAGATCTAGAGTTTTGTTTAGTCATAACATTTGAGACTGAGTCCTTTAAAGGGGAATTAATATCCCAATGGGGCCAGCAGGGTAAAAAAAGGGATAAAACTGAATTTTCAAAAATCTTCTTTTCAACAATTGGTGTAAGAGCTAAATTCATTCATATTTGGTTTAAATGATATATGTGGGTAAAGGGTTTTTAAGTTTGTTCCAATAATGGGGATGAGAGGTTTTAGTTCATTTTGGATGTTAGGAGATATTGATTTTTACATGAGAATGTTGTGGGAAATCAGATAATTTTCATTTTCTCATCTACAAGTTCTTTAAATGCTTAGTCCATTCAAAATTCAAAAAGAAGTGACAAATAAAATCAGGTGAATGAGCCAAACCCAGAACCTCTGGCATGAATAGCTACCACTCTATCAACTGCATTACTTCCCTGCTTATAATAAGCTGTTTTCTGAAATATTTTTTTTTTTATTTATGTGATTGTTTCATTATTGTTCAGTTATTCATTAATGACCTTTTTATTTGTCTCTTGCAGTTATGTAATGGAAATATGCAAACAATTAGTTTATCTATTTCCAGACTTCTTATATTTTAACAAATGAATTTCTTTTCACTATGATAGGGCATAGCTGACAATTAAACAGATATGGACACTGTTCTTTTTCAGTAGATGGTAGTAGGCCATTGCTAATTAAACAATGTTTGACATGTGTCAAAAATGAGTTGTTCAAGCTGATGGTGTCAAAACTGTAATGCTCAATATGTTTGTATCTACAGTTTACTATTGGTAAAACCAAATGTGACTTTGGCAGGGTGGTAGTCCAATGGATAGAGTGTTGGCCCCTCATGCCAGAGGTTGAGGGTTCAATCCCTTGACCCGATGCCTGACATAAAACAACACTCAGTACTGGTTCTACCCAGGAAGCAGACTCGAGAGCGGTTCATGTATAAGCTCTGAGCTTTTATTGCAATCTAGCTAAAATAAATTGTATAAACTAAATGTGACTTTATTCTGAAGATTTATAGTGAGAGTTAGAGATGGCGTTTTTGAAATTTATCTCAATTCATTAAATCCCAGTTTATCAAACATCGTAGAAACGTAGTTCTCAAACATCAGAGAAAAGTAGTTCTCAAACATCAGAGAAAAGTAGGTTATAATCTTTAAATCCACAACATACATTGATAATACTATACATATCTTGATCTGCATTATTATAGTTGATTCAAAGTTTTAATTGATAATTGAGTAAGTTCATCATTGCATGGTATAGGCATAGCCAGTAATTACAGTTTCTTGTGCAACCAATTCACATTTGAGTACCTTTACCTGTCTTACCTGTATCAATCAATGATATGTTTGCAACTGTTCTCAAATAAACAAATACTGACTCCAGTTATTGTTGGTTTCAGATTGACCTTGTAGACATCAAAGTTAAATACAAGGGTCTCTACCAGAAGACAGTGTCAGAGATGGTGAAATCAGAGTGTGGAGGCGACTACAAGAGAATGTTGCTGGCTGTTCTTGGTGATGAATAAGTCACAGTTGTACAGAAGTGTACAGATATTAACAATGTTATACAGACATAAACAAAGTTGTACAGACATAAACAAAGTTTTACAGATATAGACAAAGTTATACATACATGAACAAAGTTGTTAGGATATAGACAAAGTTGTACAGATATAGACAAAGTTGTATGCATATTAACAAAGTTGTACAGATATAGACAAAGCTGTATGCTTATTAACAAAGTTGTACAGATATAGACAAAGTTGTACAGAAATAGTCAAAGTTATACAGATATTGACAAAGTTGTACAGATATAGATAAAGTTTTACAGATATAGTCAAAGTTGTACAGATATAGTCAAAGTTGTATGCATATTAACAAAGTTGTACAGACATAAACAAAGTTTTGCAGATATAAATAAAGTTGTACAGATATAGTCAAAGTTGTACAGATATAGTCAAAGTTGTATGCATATTAACAAAGTTGTACTGATATAGACAAAGTTGTACAGATATAGTCAAAGTTGTATGTATATTAACAAAGTTGTACATATATGAACATATATTTATGAAGTCTTACAGATATAAACATTTATAAACAAGATGGACAGATATAAACAGATATTGACACAGTTGTACAGATATTAACACAATTGTGCAGATATAAACAGATTATAATAAACACATTGTACACATATATTAACAAAGTTGTACAGATATAAACAAAGTTGTACAGATATAAACTAATATTAATGAAGTGCTACAGATACATGTATAAACATATATAAATAAAGATGTACACACATAAACAAAGTTATGCAGACATAAACAAAAGTAAACAGACATAAATAAAGTATACAGATATAAACACACTGTGATAAATAGTCAACGAGAGTAAAGTTTTTATAAAATGGTGATTAGAACAATTTAGAAAACAACACACTAAGGAAATACAAAAATGCATGAAAAATTTGCTTCAAGAAATAAATAACAAGAGTATAACAAGTATAATGCAAATATAGAGTATGATATTAAAATGCATGATGTCATATAGAAGATATTATAAAGCATGATGTCATAAATAAGAGATAAGAATAAATGATGTCATAAATAAGAGATTGGAAAGCATGATGTAATAAATAAGAGATTAGAATAAATGATGTTATTAACAAGTGATATGAATTAATGATGTCATAAATTAAATATTAGAAAGCAGGATGTTGTAAATAAGAGATTAAATAAATGATGTTATTTACAAGTGATATGAATTAATGATGTCATAAATTAAGTATTAAAAAGCAGGATGTCGTAAATAAGAGATAAGAATGCATGATGTTTAAACATTGAAAGATGTCTTAAAATGTTACAAGAGGCCTTAAACAAGAAGTTAAAATAAATTACTTAATCATTAAGTGGGACAAAATAAAAAATTGAACTGTCCATAAACAAAATATGAAAAAGTCAATTAAACAAACTGAGAAAATCTAGAGTAAATGTGTTTTGTTTTTAGTGAATATTGTATAAAAATAAAATCAATATTAATTTATTGTTAATAATGCTTATTTTATTGTACATTTAAAGGTTATGTATTATTATAACAAGTAAGTATTGGTATATTTTGTTTTTGTATTGCCTTGGTGTATTTATACATGTATTTTATTTGTGGCACCATGGGCTGGTTTCACCTAGCATCACAAGTTGAGATATTTCTCAAAAAAAAATATCTTTGTTCTTTAAATGATTACAAGTCTTGAACTCATAACATTATCATTATCCATATGTCATATCAGTCTGTCATTATCTATATGCCATGTTCAGTCTGTCAATATCTATATGCCATGTTCAGTCTGTCATTATCTATATGCCATGTTCAGTCTGTCATTATCTATATGTCATGTTCAGTCTGGCATTAACTATATGTCGTGGTATATATATGTCATTATCTATATGTCATGTTCAGTCTGGCATTATCTATATGTCATGGTATACATGTCATTATCTAGATGTCATAGTATATATGCCATTATCTATATGTCATGTTCAGTCTGTCATTATCTATATGTCATAGTGTATATGTCATGTTGTGTAAATCATGTTTTAAATGTCATGATCCATATATAATGTTCTAAATGTCATGATCCATATATAATGTTCTAAATGTCATGATCCATATATTGTGTTCTAAATGTCATGATCCATAGATCATGTTCTAAATGTCATGATCCATATATCATGTTCTAAATGTCATGATCCATATATCATGTTTTATACGCCATGTATCATTAAACATGCCCTATATGCTATGATCTATTACCTAACTTTCTGAACTGTGAGTAAGCTATACTGGGTTGATTTTGCAGCTTTTGGTTTCAATATCTACATACACAATAGAGTTTGCTTACCTGAATGAAATAAAAATATACATCAAAAATAATATACATCAATAAAAATATACATCAATAAAAAGATCAATGAAATGGTATCATTTATAGGCCACATGATTTAAATGAGTTGATTCCTGGTGTATTTCAAACTAAATAGTAGAATTCTAGTTACACCAAAGACTCCAATAAGAACTCCAGAGCTCTTGTAAATTAAATTATCATTTCACATAAAAATGGATAAACATTAATATTGTTCTTGAACCATACAAGGAAAGTGTTAATACCGTCCATTTTATAATTCTTAATTTCAAATCATCTAGAAAAAGTAATTTTAGATGTGTACTTGTATCTGAGATATAGCTGACAACAACTTACCACAGAGCATAGCTTATTTTAAATGTTATTTCCTTTCTCCATATGTGCATTATTTTACTTTAAAAAACAAACTTAAGGACTTAGTGCAAAACTAGTTTGACTCAATATAGCCTTGGTAAATAGGTTGGTTTGGGATAAGTCTCAATAAAGCCTAGGTACATAGGTTGTCTTGGGATAAGTCTCAATATAGTCTAGGTAAATAGGTTGGTTTGGGATAAGTCTCAATATAGCCTAGGTGAATAGGTTGGTTTGGGATAAGTCTCAATATAGCCTAGGTAAATAGGTTGGTTTGGGATAAGTCTCAATATAGCCTAGGGTAATAGGTTGGTTTGGGATAAGTCTCTATAAAGCCTAGGCAAGTAGGTTGGTTTGGGAAAAGTCTCAATAGAGCCTAGGTAAATAGGTTGGTTTGGGATTAGTCTCAATATAGTCTAGGCTAATAGGTTGGTTTGGGATAAGTCTCTATAAAGCCTAGGCAAGTAGGTTGGTTTGGGAAAAGTCTCAATAGAGCCTAGGTAAATAAGTTGGTTTGGGATTAGTCTCAATATAGCCTAGGGTAATAGGTTGGTTTGGGATAAGTCTCAATATAGCCTAGGTAAATAGGTTGGTTTGGGATAAGTCTCAATATAGCCTAGGGTAATAGGTTGGTTTGGGATAAGTCTCTATAAAGCCTAGGCAAGTAGGTTGGTTTGGGAAAAGTCTCAATAGAGCCTAGGTAAATAGGTTGGTTTGGGATAAGTCTCAATATAGTCTAGGTAAATAGGTTGGTTTGGGATAAGTCATCGAACTTGCATTCTCATAAAACAGCATAAAAAAAGTGCTAAGTCTCTTTTTTCTTAAAAGCAATAATCTAGAAACAGTTTGATGACCCAAATGTTTGTTCTCTTCAAACAAGATTATTTTGGAGCTGTATTTTATTAGGTATTTCTATATTCCCCTGATGACTGAAATATAAAACAAGCATAAGTGTCATCCTGAGACAAACATACCAAGCTCATTTTCAAAGAGACCCAGAATCCAATTTGCATTTCAATAAGTTCACTATGGAGATCTTGTAGTAAATGTCAATTTGTAAAGAAATCTTACAAACTCTCAGAACATAAAGAACATTCTATACATTTTGAAATAACTGCTGTCTGCTAAGGTCATTCCAAGATCACCATCAAATACAGATGTAAATGAAATCTGTTTGGAAGTTGTTTTTTATTTACTTATTCAATGAATGATACAATATTATACAAGGATATTTTAATTATTATGAATACTTCTAATACGTATGCTTTTGACACCTGCAGCAGTACTTCTAATGTGTATGCTATTGACATAGACACACTTGCAGCAGTACTTCTAATGTGTATGCTATTGACACGGACACACCTGCAGCAGGACTTCTTATGTGTATGATATAGACATTGACACACCTGCAGCAGTACTTCTAATGTGTATGCTATTGACACGGACACACCTGCAGCAGGACTTCTTATGTGTATGATATAGACATAGACACACCTGCAGAAGAACTTCTAATGTGTATGCTATTGACATAGACACACCTGCAGCAGGACTTCTTATGTGTATGCTATTGACATAGACACAACTGCAGCAGTACTTCTAATGTGTATGTTATTGACACGGACACACCTGCAGCAGGACTTCCTATGTGTATGCTATTGACATAGACACACCTGCAGCAGTACTTCTAATGTGTATGCTATTGACATGGACACACCTGCAGCAGGACTTCTTATGTGTATGATATAGACATAGACACACCTGCAGCGGTACTTCTAATGTGTATGATACTGACACGGACACACCTGCAGCAGTACTTCTAATGTGTATGATACTGACATGGACACACCTGCAGCAGTACTTCTAATGTGTATGATACTGACACGGACACACCTGCAGCAGTACTTCTAATGTGTATGATACTGACACGGACACACCTGCAGCAGTACTTCTAATGTGTATGCTGTAAACAGCTAGTCAGACCTGGAATAGGATATGGAACACAATGAAGCTGAGATCCACATGCAAGTTTATTGATTGGTAATCAGACCTGAAATGGGATATGGAACAAAGTAAAGCTGAGATCCACATGCACGTTTATGGATTTGGTAGTCAAACCTGAAATGGGATATGGAACCAAGTGTAGCTGAGATCCACATGCAAGTTTGTGGACTGGGAAGTCAGACCTGGAATGGGATATGGAACGAAGTGAAGCTGAGATCCACATGCAAGTTTATTAACTGGGTAGTCAGACCTGGAATGGGATAAGGAATGAAGTGAAGCTGAGATCCATATGCAAGTGTATGGACTGGGTAGTCAGACCTAGAATGGGATAAGGAATGAAGTGAAGCTGAGATCCATATGCAAGTGTATGGACTGGGTAGTCAGACCTGGAATGGGATAAGCAATGAAGTGAAGCTGAGATCCATATGCAAGTGTATGGACTGGGTAGTCAGACCTGGAATGGGATAAGGAATGAAGTGAAGCTGAGATCCACATGCAGGTGTATGGGCTCGGTAGTCAGACCTAGAATGGGATAAGGAATGAAGTGAAGCTTAGATCCATATGCAAGTGTATGGACAGGGTAGTCAGACCTAGAATGGGATAAGGAATGAAGTGAAGCTGAGATCCACATGCAGGTGTATGGACTGGGTAATCAGACCTAGAATAGGATAAGGAATGAAGTGAAGCTGAGATCCATATGCAGGTGTATGGACTGGGTAGTCAGATCTGGAATGGGATATGAAATGAGGTGAAGCTGAGATCCACATGCAAGTGTATGGACTGGGTAGTCAGACCTAGAATGGGATAAGGAATGAAGTGAAGCTGAGATCCACATGCAAGTGTATGGACTGGGTAGTCAGATCTGAAATGGTATAAGGGATGAAGTGAAGCTGAGATCCACATGCAAGTGTATAGACTGGGTAGTCAGACCTGGAATGGGATAAGGAATGAAGTGAAGCTGAGATCCACATGCAAGTGTATTGACTGGGTAGTCAGACCTGGAATGGGATAAGGAATGAAGAAAAGCTGAGATCCACATGCAGGTGTATGGACTGGGTAGTCAGATCTGGAATGGGATATGAAACGAGGTGAAGCTGAGATCCACATGCAAGTGTATTGACTAGGTAGTCAGACCTAGAATGGGATAAGGAATGAAGTGAAGCTGAGATCCACATGCAAGTGTATGGACTGGGTAGTCAGACCTAGAATGGGATAAGGAATGAAGTGAAGCTGAGATCCACATGCAGGTGTATGGACTGGGTAGTCAAACCTAGAATGGGATAAGGAATGAAGTGAAGCTTAGATCCACATGCAAGTGTATGGACTGGGTAGTCAGACCTGGAATGGGATAAGGAATGAAGTGAAGCTGAGATCCACATGCAAGTGTATGGACTGGGTAGTCAGACCTAGAATGGGATAAGGAATGAAGTGAAGCTGAGATCCACATGCAAGTTTGTGGACTGGGTAGTCAGACCTGGAATGGGATAAGGAATGAAGTGAAGCTGAGATCCACATGCAAGTTTATGGACTGGGTAGTCAGACCTGGAATGGGATAAGGAATGAAGTGAAGCTGAGATCCACATGCAAGTGTATAGACTGGGTAGTCAGACATAGAATGGGATAAGGAATGAAGTGAAGCTGAGATCCACATGCAAGTTTATGGACAGGGTAGTCAGACCTGGAATGGGATAAGGAATGAAGTGAAGCTGAGATCCACATGCAAGTGTATAGACTGGGTAGTCAGACATAGAATGGGATAAGGAATGAAGTGAAGCTGAGATCCACATGCAAGTGTATTGAATGGGTAGTCAGACCTGGAATGGGATAAGGAATGAAGTGAAGCTGAGATCCACATGCAAGTGTATAGACTGGGTAGACAGACCTGGAATGGGATAAGGAATGAAGTGAAGCTGAGATCCACATGCAAGTGTATGGACTGGGTAGTCAGACCTAGAATGGGATAAGGAATGAAGTGAAGCTGAGATCCACATGCAAGTGTATGGACTGGGTAGTCAGACCTGGAATGGGATAAGGAATGAAGTGAAGCTGAGATCCACATGCAAGTTTATGGACAGGGTAGTCAGACCTGGAATGGGATAAGGAATGAAGTGAAGCTGAGATCCACATGCAAATGTATGGACTGGGTAGTCAGACCTGGAATTGGATAAGGAATGAAGTGAAGCTGAGATCCACATGCAAGTGTATTGACTGGGTAGTCAGACCTAGAATGGGATAAGGAATGAAGTGAAGCTGAGATCCACATGCAAGTGTATTGACTGGGTAGTCAGACCTGGAATGGGATAAGGAATGAAGTGAAGCTGAGATCTACATGCAAGTGTATTGTCTGGGTAGTCGGACCTGGAATGGGATAAGGAATGAAGTGAAGCTTAGATCCACATGCAAGTGTGTGGACTGGGTAGTCAGACCTGGAATTGGATGAGGAATGGAGTGAAACTGAGATCCACATGCAAGTGTATAGACTGGGTAGACAGACCTAGAATGGGATAAGGAATGAAGTGAAGCTGAGATCCACATGCAAGTGTATAGACTGGGTAGACAGACCTGGAATGGGATAAGGAATGAAGTGAAGCTGAGATCCACATGCAAGTGTATGGACTGGGTAGTCAGACCTAGAATGGGATAAGGAATGAAGTGAAGCTGAGATCCACATGCAAGTGTATGGACTGGGTAGTCAGACCTGGAATGGGATAAGGAATGAAGTGAAGCTGAGATCCACATGCAAGTTTATGGACTGGGTAGTCAGACCTGGAATGGGATAAGGAATGAAGTGAAGCTGAGATCCACATGCAAGTGTATTGACTAGTAGTCAGACCTAGAATGGGATAAGGAATGAAGTGAAGCTGAGATCCACATGCAAGTGTATGGACTGGGTAGTCAGACCTGGAATGGGATAAGGAATGAAGTGAAGCTGAGATCTACATGCAAGTGTATTGTCTGGGTAGTCAGACCTGGAATGGGATAAGGAATGAAGTGAAGCTTAGATCCACATGCAAGTGTGTGGACTGGGTAGTCAGACCTGGAATTGGATAAGGAATGGAGTGAAGCTGAGATCCACATGCAAGTGTATAGACTGGGTAGTCAGACCTAGAATGGGATAAGGAATGAAGTGAAGCTGAGATCCACATGCAAGTGTATAGACTGGGTAGACAGACCTGGAATGGGATAAGGAATGAAGTGAAGCTGAGATCCACATGCAAGTGTGTGGACTGGGTAGTCAGACCTGGAATTGGATAAGGAATGGAGTGAAGCTGAGATCCACATGCAGGGGTATTGACTGGTAGTCAGACCTGGAATGGGATAAGGAATGAAGTGAAGCTGAGATCCACATGCAGGTGTATGGACTGGGTAGTCAGACCTAGAATGGGATATGGAATGAAGTGAAGCTGAGAATCAACTAACTTTCTAGGTTTGACTACCCAGTCCATTGACTAGCATTTAACTAGAGTTTTTTAAAATTGATTTACATGTTATTCAAATTGAAGGTGGAGATAATATGAATATTGCTTACAAATACTGAAAAAATACATTACATGCTATAAAACTATAGCTTAAAGATAATAAAAATATGAAAGATATACATTACAAATAACACAAAAGTAGCTGACATATAAAACAAATGTTGTTTACAGATAATAAAAGTATATTACTTATATACAATACAGATGAATCTGGCAGGATTCTAACTTATATAACTTACTGATATCAAAGTTACATAGCCTACATATAATGTAAATATAAGTTGCAAATAATATTAATCAGTACATTTCAATTAACAGTAATACAAAAGTTTCATTCACATATCACCATGAACAATAACAAACAGCTCATCATTTTTGTATAATATCTATATTTTTAAAAGTGACAATTTATCAATTCGTAATTTCTCGTATATTGTTATTGTAACAATGTAATATCATGTCAACCTCTTACCATACAATATCTGTATGAGTATATAGGAATATCATTACATTTTGTCATATTTGTGTGTCACATGTATATATTCAGCATCTAGTGATCTATAAACAATGTCATATATACAACAAATCTCTATATATTTATACATGTTAGTTTGTTAAAGCTGTATGTGGTTGTGATCAGTTGATTAAAAATTAAACATATCCCGAGTTGTTATCTTTGTCTGCCTCTGCATAATTATGGAGATATTGTTATTGAGATATTGTTATGATGGAGATATTGTTATGGAGATATTGTTATGGAGTTATTGTTATGGAGATATTGCTATGGAGATATTGTATACTGCACAGTTGGATACACAAGTTGTTCCTGTTATAACTGAAGGGCATAAGGTGGTTTGATCGTGGCATGTAACAGGATGTGGTCATACATGTAACTGACATCTAGGAGAATTATATCAATTGTTTTTATAGTATACATCGTCTTGCTAAAAATGTTACACATGTGCCATAATGTTGTACTTGCCGATTGTTGCCAAATGTTTGCAAAATACTGTCTGATGATTCTCTTACTTGTAGCAGAATGCTGTTTAATGTTCAATGTTTAATGCTGTTCTCTATTATACAGCACAATGTTTCCAATGTTTAATGGCATTTGACAGTATTGTTTAAAGTTTCTCTTGCATTTAGCACTACCTGTTGGTTGTTTTATTGGCTTTAGCAGAAAGTTTTCTCTTGAACTTGACAGAATGATTCAAATATTTCACTTACATGTATTTTTTGAATATTTTTTTTCTGGCATGCAGCAGAATGATGTCAAATGTTTCATTCGAATTGAGGAGACTGCTGTTGAATGCAGCATAATGATGTTAAATGTTTCCTGGAATGGAGGAGACTGCTGTTGAATGCAGCAGAATGATGTCAAATGTTTCTCTGAAGTCGAGGAAACTGCTGTTGAATGTAGCAAAATGATGTCAAATGTTTCTCTCGAATGGAGGAGACTGCTGTTGAATGCAGCAGAATGATGTCAAATATTTCTCTTAAATGGAGGAAACTGCTATTGAATGCAGCTCAATTTTGCTCATGTTTTCCTAGAATGGAGATGACTGTTGTTGAATGCAGCAGAATGATGTCAAATGTTTCCTGGAATATAGGAAACTGCTGCTAAATACAGCAGAATGATGTCAAATGTCTCTATGAAGTCGAAGAAACTGCTGTTGAATGTAGCAAAATGATGTCAAATGTTTCTCTCGAAACGAAGAGACTGCTGTTGAATGCAGCATAATGATGTTAAATGTTTCCTGGAACGGAGGAGACTGCTGTTGAATGCAGCAGAATGATGTAAAATGTTTCCTGGAATTGGGGAGACTGCTGTTGAGTGCAACAGAATGATGTCAAATATTTCTCTTAAATGGAGGAAACTGCTATTGAATGCAGCACAATTTTGCTAATTTTTCCCTAGAATTAAGATGACTATTGTTGAATGCAGCATAATGATGTTAAATGTTCCTGGAATGGAGGAGACTGCTATTGAATGCAACAGAATAATGTAAAATATTTCCTGGAATGGGGGAGACTGCTGTTGAATGTAGCAAAATGATGTCAAATGTTTCTCTCGAATTTAAGAGACTGCTGATGAATGTAGAAAAATGATGTCAAATGTTTCTCTCGAATTTAAGAGACTGCTGTTGAATGCAGCAGAATGATGTCAAATGTTTCCTGGAATTGAGGAGACTGCTGTTGAATGCAGCAGAATGATGTCAAATATTTCCTGGAATGGGGGAGACTGCTGCTGAATGCAGCAGAATGTTGTCAAATGTTTCTTTTTAATGGAGGAGACTGCTGTTGAATTCAGCAGAATGATGTCAAATGTTTCCCTGGAATGGGGGAGAAGACTGCTGTTGAATGCAGCAGAATGATGTCAAATGTTTCTCTGAAATTGAGGAGACTGCTGTTGAATGCAAAAGAACGATGTCAAATGATTCCTGGAATGGAGGAGACTGCTGTTGAATGCAATAGAATGATGTCAAATGTTTCCTGGAATGAAGGAGACTGCTATTGAATATAGCAGAATGATGTCAAATGTTTCCCTTGAATGGAGGAGACTGCTGTTGAATGCAGCAGAATGATGTCAACTGTTTTCCAGGAATAGAGCAAACTGCTGTTGAATGCAGCAGAATGTTGTCAAATGTGTCTCTGAAATAGAGGAGACTGCTGTTGAATGCAGCAGAGTGATGTCAAATGTTTCCCTGGAATGGATGAGACTGCTGTTAAATGCAGCAGAATGTTGTCAAATGTTTCTCTGAAATGGAAGAGACTGCCGTTGAATACCGCAGAATGATGTCAACTGTTTCCCTGGAAAGGAAAAGACTGCTATTGAATGCAGAAAAATGATTTCAAACGTTTCCCTGGAATGGAGGAGACTGCTGTTGAATGCAGCAGAATGATGTTAAATGTTTCTCTGAAATCGATTATACTGTTGTTGAATGTAGCAAAATGATGTCAAATGTTTCTCTGAAATGGAGGAAATTGCTATTGAATGCAGCAGAATGATGTCAAATGTTTCCTGGAATATAGGAGACTGCTGCTAAATGCAGCAGAATGATGTCAAATGTTTCCCTCGAATAGAAGAGACTCTGTTGAATGCAGCAAATGATGTCAATATTTCCCTTGAATAGAGGAGACTGTTGAATGCAGCAGAATGATGTCAAATGTTTCCCTTGAATAGAGGAGACTCTGTTGAATGCAGTCAAATGTTTCCCTGGAATAGAGGAGACTGCTGTTGAATGCAGTTGAACGATACCAAAAGTTTCTCTTGCATACAATAGAGTACTATCAGATGTTTCTATTACAAGCAACATCTTGTTGGTAATGTTTTTCTTTCATGGAACACAATAATGTCAAATGTTTTTCTGACATGTTGTTTAATTAAGTTAACTTTCTCTTGCACACAGCAAAGTGCTCTAAAATAATTGGCATTCAGTAGCATCCAATGAAATGTTTTTTGTTGTGGCATTTGGTATTATTCTGCCAGAACTTTTCATGAAACAACTGAAATTATGTAAAATGTTCGTCTAGAATATTGAAGAATGACTGCTTTCACATGTTCGTAAGAGAGATGTATAAGGACATTTATACTGTACACCTGTGTGATATTACCTACATGTATATCATTATTATGAAAGTTTTTATACTGCCTCTGGCAGTTAATTTTTCAACTAACTGTTTACAGAATTCATTGGAAATTGTCATTATTCCATTTCCTACTAAAAAAAATGAATTCACAAACAAATAAAAATATATCTACCAATGAATAATCTTAGACTCTAACTACGTGTAAACACAGTAGAAAGCCTTAGAACATTGGGTTTCCAATCTCGCTCTTAACATAACTAAGCATACGCATATAATATTACATATATACATGTATGTAAATATTAGGATATCAAACCTTGTGTTACCTCACCACAGTTATCAGCAACAATAACATCTTGAGCAGGGTGGTGGGGTGGGGTGGTGGAGAGAGATACATTATAATTTAACAACGACACAAAATATGTGAAGAAATCGTCACTAACGACATACTGAAGGTCGATTCAAAACGAAAATGTGATTGATGTCCTTCGGACAATTAGTATACGCGAGGTCTTTAATTTCTCTATGTTGTAGCACTCCACAACTCATTTTCAGTCTGAGAAAAGATCTGATAAAAAACTTTTTGAATTCAATTAATTATTTGTTCTCTATGAATGTGGATGAGCAATACACGGTGAGTTCTACACCCATAAAGCGATGATCGTGAGTGCAATATGATGGACACTAGTTTTCACACATTCAATTAACAATAACATTTAAAGTAGAAAGCCTTTTAAGCAACTAGATCTGGGTGGAGAAAAAGCAAAATTTACAATATGTTAATGTTGTAAATTATATAAACCTATAAGTTTGTTTAATGTGATCGTATAAAACTATTATTATTTATGCATCTGCGCTCGACTCTTAAGTTTAACCTATCTCATATTCAATTTAGTTATATATTTAAAAAATATATTATATATGTATTTTAAGGCCCTTATAGCATCATCATGCCATGTGCATAACATTGTATCTATCGGTCATATAGATGCATGGATTCATTATCCTAAATAGATTGATAAAACTAATTATAGTTTGCAAAAGAAACCAAAAGCGTAAAATGCATAATGTAACGGAATCGACTAAATCATGTGTGAAATAAGGGCCAGACAGAAGTGTAACACTATTTTATGACTTCCGGGAGACGGTATGCACAACCTTCCTCTTGCCAAGTGCTGCACTGATGCCACAACTATATATGGTAAGTTTATATTAATTCAATGTATTGCATTTCAATAACAACGGCCAACCCAACACGCATATATTTTGTCGACAAATCATTTTAAAAAAAATAAAATGTTAAATTAACTAGACCAAATATAGATCTAATTAAACAGAAAAAAGATATTGTGTTTCAATAGACAGTGTGGTAGATAAAATATAAGCTTGGTATTACGTGTTTGATATGACAAATGTGATGGACATTACTGACAGTAAGAAGACACTTCTGAAGATTAAAATGCCTCTCCTTTATGGCTTAACCATGAAATATGAAGAATGGAAGCTATTAGACCCAAAGTCAAAGCTAATCAAATAACATTATATAGAGATAATTGTCCTGCAAGGTTTAACCCTTTTCTCCATAGATACGCGTTTTCCCGCACCAATCATAGAAGGCTTTTGAAAACAGTGCAGGAAGAGTTCAGATTGCTCGTAACGAGCAATCTGAACACTTCCTGCACTGTTTTCCACTCTGTCAGTTAATATAAACTTAATTCACCCAATAATTCAAAAGCCGTCTATATTAGGTGTCCAAATGCCCCTATATTAAAGGAGTCCAAAGGCATCTATATGAAGTAAAGGGTTAATAAAAATAAGTTGTATAGAAAGATATTTATGAATGAATCCTGAATGGTATTGAGTGTACTGGTCATTATAAAACTATAGACCAAGAGTGATGGCTTAAACAAAATAGTACTACAGAAACAGAAATATGTTTTTCAATTATTTATGTATATAGGTCAAGCTCTTCAAAAATAATTATGCAGGTTTTGAAAGATACATGCACAACTGATTTCACAACTATATGTTAAGTATGAGGGATATTGGCAAAATATTAGAAATATATAAAAATATATAGAATTGCACTTATGAAGTCTGTGTTAACCCTTTACTCCATAGATACGCATTTTCCCGCACCAATCACAGAAAGCTTTTGAAAACAGTGCAGGAAAAGTTCAAATTGCTTGATACGAGCAATCTGAACACTTTCTGTACTGTTTTCCACTCTGTCAGTTAATATAAACATAATTCAACCAATAATTCAAAGGCGTCTATATTAGAGGTGTCCAAAGGCGTCTATATTAGAGGTCTCCAAAGACGTCTATATAAGAGGTGTCCAAAGGCGTCTATATGAAGTAAAGGGTTAATTGTTTGTAGAGGACGGAAAGTCAATGTCATTCAGAAGAATGCTGTATCGTTTTAGTAGTATAAGACATAACACAAGTATAGACAAGGTTTAATTACTGAACATTTCAACGAAACAAAGCTAAGTAACATAAATGCTATTTAGTAGACTAAGTGTCTTTATATGTCAAGCTCACGGTCTGTTTTAACTATTTGCAGAAGCCAAGAAGTCATGTTTATCCCTAGAATGTTGCTTCGTTTCAAGAAGTACTACACATTAGAAAATTATGGGCCAACTGAGATGACTCTGGGCAAATGAGTTTTATAGGAACAGACCTAAATGCAAAAAAAAACACATTTTGTAGGCCGAGTTATTTATACATAGATATCATTGTTAAACTCACCTCAAAGAAAGCTTCATGCTTTTGGTTATCACACTTAGTCAACTCATTACACAACTATAGACTAAATATGGTGACTAATTGTTAGACAGTTTCTGAGAAACGGAGATCAACGCAAAACGTTAAGTAAACGCTGAATTGATGACACTCACACGTCTCTCGTTTTTTTTCTTTAATTATAAAAGACGAGACAAAACTTACATTAGAGAGATGGGAATATTTCCAGTTGTTCACAATATAAGGTTAAACGTTTTGTTTTGGTTTCAAAAACACTAAAATTAAGTCAAGAATCTAGGAGTGTTGTTTGTTCAAGTGGTAAAGTAATCCCTGGAGATGACTTAAGTCTGGGATGTTTACTGTTGTGATATTTATGTCTTCAATAAATAGTGAAATAATCTGAGCACATTGACATCTCTTATCTCGCCCGATGATTAAATAACATACATTTGATTTATTTATTTAAATGAATCTTTATTTTGAATAGAATCGAAACTGGCTTTATCTGCCTTTCACGCGTTATCACAACTGGCTCAGTTCCAACGGTACAATTGTGACGTTGATGCTGGGGCCAAACCTGTCGAAATCCAGTTACTGCACCATCCATCATACCTGTTGAATTACTGTGATTACCGCTGTGTTTGAGATGTGATTACCGCTGTGTTTGTGTCCTGTTTACCGCTATGTTTGAGTTGTGATTACCGCTGTGTTTGTGTCCTGATTACCACTATGTTTGAGTTGTGATAACCGCTATATTTGAGTCGTGATTACCGCTGTGTTTGTGTCCTGATTACCGCTGTGTTTGTGTCCTGATTACCGCTGTGTTTTGTTTTTGTGTCCTGATTACCGCTGTGTTTGTGTCCTGATTACCGCTGTGTTTTGTGTTTGTGTCCTGATTACCGCTGTGTTTGTGTCCTGATATCCGCTGTGTTTGTGTCCTGATTACCGCTCTGTTTGTTTCCTGATAACCGCTATGTTTTGTGTCCTGATTACCGCTGTGTTTGTGTCCTGATTACCGCTGTGTTTTGTGTTTGTGTCCTGATTACCGCTTTGTTTGTGTCCTGATTACCGCTATGTTTGTGTCCAGATTACCGCTGTGTTTGTTTCTGATTACCGCTGTGTTTTGTGTTTGTGTCCTTATTACCGCTGTGTTTGTGTCCTTATTACCGCTGTGTTTGTGTCCTGATTACCGCTGTGTTTGTGTCCTGATTATCGCTGTGTTTTGTGTTTGTGTCCTGATTACCGCAGTGTTTGTTTCTGATTACCGCTGTGTTTTGTGTTTGTGTCCTGATTACCGCTGTGTTTGTTTCCTGATTACCGCTGTGTTTGAGTCCTGATAACCACTGTGTTTGTGTCCTGATTACCACTGTGTTTGTGTCCTGATTACTGCTGTGTTTGAGTCCTGATAACCGCTGTGTTTGTGTCCAGGTTACCGCTGTGTTTGAGTCCTGATTACCGCTGTGTTTGTGTCCTGATTACCGCTGTGTTAGTGTCCTGATTACCGCTGTGTTTGATTCCTGATTACCGCTGTGTTTTGTGTTTGTGTCCTGATTACCGCTGTTTTTGTGTCCTGATTATCGCTGTGTTTTGTGTTTGTGTCCTGATTACCGCTGTGTTTGTGTCCTGATTACCGCTGTGTTTTGTGTTTGTGTCCTGATTACCGCTGTGTTTGTGTCCTGATTACCGCTGTGTTTGTGTCCTGATTACCGCTGTGTTTGTGTCCTGATTACCGCTGTGTTTGAATCCTGATAACCGCTGTGTTTGTGTCCTGATTACTGCTGTGTTTGTGTCCTGATTACCGCTGTGTTTGTGTCCAGATAACCGCTGTGTTTGTGTCCTGATTATCGCTGTGTTTGTGTCCTGATTACCGCTGTGTTTGTGTCCAGATTACCGCTGTGTTTGTGTCCTGATTACCGCTGTGTTTGAGTCCTGATAACTGCTTTGTTTTGTGTTTGTGTCCTGATTACCGCTGTGTTTGTGTCCTGATTACCGCTGTGTTTGTTTCCAGATTACCGCTGTGTTTGTGTCCTGATTACCGCTGTGTTTGTGTCCAGATTACCGCTGTGATTGTGTCCAGATTACCGCTGTGTTTATGTCCTGATTACCGCTGTGTTTTGTGTTTGTGTCCTGATTACCGCTCTGTTTGTTTCTGATTACAGCTGTGTTTTGTGTTTGTGTCCTGATTACCGATGTGTTTGTTTCCTGATTACCGCTGTGTTTGTGTCCTGATTACCGCTGTGTTTGTGTCCTGTTTATCGCTGTGTTTTGTGTTTGTGTCCTGATTACCGCTGTGTTTGTTTCTGATTACCGCTGTGTTTTGTGTTTGTGTCCTGATTACCACTGTGTTTGTTTCCTGATTACCGCTGTGTTTGAGTCCTGATAACCGCTGTGTTTGTGTCATGATTACCACTGTGTTTGTGTCCTGATTACCGCTGTGTTTGAGTCCTGATTACCGCTGTGTTTGTGTCATGATTACCGCTGTGTTTGTGTCCAGATTACCGCTGTGTTTGTGTCCAGATTACCACTGTGTTTGAGTCCTGATTACCGCTGTGTTTGTGTTCTGATTACCGCTGTGTTAGTATCCTGATACGCTGTGTTTGAGTCCTGATTACCGCTGTGTTTTGTGTTTGTGTCCTGATTACCGCTGTTTTTGTGTCCTGATTATCGCTGTGTTTTGTGTTTGTGTCCTGATTACCGCTGTGTTTGTGTCCTGATTACCGCTGTGTTTTGTGTTTGTGTCCTGATTACCGCTGTGTTTGTGTCCTGATTACCGCTGTGTTTGTGTCTTGATTACCGCTGTGTTTGTGTTTGTGTCCTGATTACCGCTGTGTTTGTGTCCTGATTACCGCTGTGTTTGAATCCTGATAACCACTGTGTATGTGTTCTGATTACCGCTGTGTTTGTGTCCTGATTACCGCTGTGTTTGTGTCCTGATTACCGCTGTGTTTGTGTCCTGATTACCGCTGTGGTTGTGTCCAGATTACCGCTGTGTTTGTGTCCTGATTACCGCTGTGTTTGAGTCCTGATTACCGCTGTGTTTTGTGTTTGTGTCCTGATTACCGCTGTTTTTGTGTCCTGATTACCGCTGTGTTTGTGTCCTGATTACCGCTGTGTTTGTGTCCAGATTACCGCTGTGTTTGTGTCCTGATTACCGCTGTGGTTGTGTCCAGATTACCGTTGTGTTTGTGTCCTGATTACCGCTGTGTTACCGCTGTGTTTGTGTCCTGATTACCGCTGTGTTTGTGTCCAGATTACCGCTGTGTTTGTGTCCTGATAACCGCTGTGTTTGTGTTTGTGTCCTGATTACCGCTGTGTTTTGTGTTTGTGTCCTGATTACCGCTGTGTTTGAGTCCTGATTACCGCTGTGTTTGTGTCCAGATAACCGCTGTGTTTGTGTCCGGATTACCGCTGAGTTTGAGTCCTGATTACCGCTGTGTTTGTGTCCAGATAACCACTGTGTTTGAGTCGTGATTACCGCTGTGTTTGTGTCCTAATTAACACTGTTTTTGTGTCCAGATTACCGCTGTGTTTGTGTCCTGATTACCGTTGTGTTTGAGTCCTGATTACCGCTGTGTTTGTGTCCTGATTACCGCTGTGTTTGAGTCCTGATTACTGCTGTGTTTGTGTCCAGAAAACCGCTGTGTTTGTGTCCTAATTAACATTGTTTTTGTTCCAGATTACCGCTGTGTTTGTGTTCTGATTACCGCTGTGTTTGAGTTCTGATTACCGCTGTGTTTGAGTCCTGATTACCACTATGTTTGTGTCCTGATTACCGCTGTGTTTGTGTCCTGATTACCGCTGCGTTTGAGTCTTGATTACCGTTGTGTTTGTGTCCAGATAACCATTGTGTTTGAGTCGTGATTACCGCTGTGTTTGTGTCCTAATTAACAGTTTTTGTGTCCAGATTACCGCTGTGTTTGTGTCCTGATTACCGCTGCGTTGGTGGAAACTGGGAACTTTCTCGTCACACTTATAGAACATTTTTATTTCTATAAGGTTATAACTTTAGAAATAGCAACACATACACATGAACACACAAATAAAACAACAACAATAAAAACTGATGTGCAAGCAATACACGCATAAGGGACATGAGTTATTTGAAAATAATGTAAAATATCTCGCGATACGAGACGCGATAAACTACGTTTCTATGTGAGGTCTAGGTCAAATGGTTTCATAGAAATAAATAAATAAATTTATAGAAATAAATTAAAATAACAGTAGATCTATGTAGGTTAAGATAATTATACGGAAAAGAAGGTCATCTGAAAAAAGATGCGCTTGTTTTTAAATAGTACTATTATTAAACAAATACGCTCCAAATACGCTCCAAGTACGCTCAAAATACATCCCAAATACGCTCCAAGTACGCTCAAAATACGTCCCAAGTACGCTCCAAGTATACTCCAAATACGTTACAAGTACGCTCCAAATACGCTCCAAGTACGTCCCATACGCTCCAAATACGCTCCAAGTACGTCCCATACGCTCCAAATACGCTCCATATGCTCCAAATTTGGTGACCCTGGTCCAAACAATTTCAAGAAACAGAACTAAACGAAAAAAGATAATTGTCAGCTAAGGTCAAAGTCAGCGTCACTGGAAAACTGCAGCATTACTTAATCTACATCTACATTTTAACATAATATGATCCCAAGTGTACTCGAGTAATGTTATCATGAACGTGAAGGAAAGCTCTTTTGCAAGCAACATGGTTTTAATTAAAATAAACGTTTAATTGTTCATATGTCGACGTTTTTACGTTTGTGAACTCAAATGTCATAAATGGCATGTTGCTTCCAATAATGTAATACTCGGAGATGTTTATGACGTGTTTGGCAATGTTCAATATAACTTGATTTTGCGTCAAAGAAATATAAAGTTATTGAATTCGTTTATCTCATTCGGATGATATTGGCAATCTAGATGAAAGAAAAGTAGAACAAATTAATAAACAGTTTATTACAAAATGCTCAAAACCAACAATGCAGTTAATTCGATATTTGAAAATTCTATTTGTTTAAACAATTAAGCAATCACATAATTGAATAATTGAAATATAATTGTGTTAAATGGAACACCACAACTTAAAACAAGCAGTGCAGAGCAGTCAATATAAGCATATGACAAGTCAACCAGAAACCAGGTTGCGGGTTCGATTCCCCGATCGACCCGTTGCCTCTCATAAAACAACACTCAGTACTGGTACTGCCCAGGAAGCAGACTTAAGAGCGGTTCATATAAGTTCTGAGCTTTCATCTTAATCGAGCTAAAATAAATAAGTATACACTTACCAGAAGCATTATAAATGATATTTGTAAATGGAAAAAAAGAACTTCACAGCTTGGAAATTCTTACAGAAAACCAGTTATCAAGCAAGAAGAACCCGAAGGTATTGACGAAAAACCGATTTCAAGTTTCAATAATAGTAATATTGACCAACTTCCCTCAATTTATTGAGCAAAATTTTTTTACTATTTTTAGTAACAAAAATCTTGACCTTGAATTTAAAATCCCAAGCTTTAATTTTGTGTTGGGAACCTTTCAACACAATTTCATCAAAATATCTTAAAGGGAACTGAAGCTATGAAGCAGAATAAATTTTACACGTATTGTTATTTTAGCAACAGCTACCCTAGTAACCAGTCAGAATCATAATAATAACATATGTAAACGGAATATATAACTTTAGATGCATTCTTGAAGGATACTAAAATTACTGAGATGAAACTAAATGATTTCAACATGAGCCACTTTTACAACTTCATGTACTCTAGCACGATCTCTATACCTGAGGTGAAAACCTGAGGTGAAAACCTTGTTAAGCCAGAAAAATATTTTATAAAAATACACAATAGTGCTGTTCTTTTTTAATCAGTTTTTTATTTTGCTTTTATTTTAATTCCTTTAAGGTCACAGGTCAAAGTTAGCCTCATTTTCTCCGATTTACTATGTAAACGACACTGTTTTTACCCATTTGTTTTGATAGTATTAAAACTAAGAACTCCGTGGTATATTATGCCAATTTACTTAATTGTGATAAAACGGGCATGTTTTAATATGTGAATATTAAGTTACAGTAGTATACAAAGCTACACGCTAACTAGTGATAATTGTATTTTTGATATGATACGTAATTATGCGTATGTCTATCGGTAGCTATATATGGCTAATGTTATCTGAAATGTATACGTAACCGACTGTAAATAATATTTTGTATCGTGTATAATTATGATATTGCATCTTGTATAGAAAATGAACATAACACACGTAACAATTGCGTTATTGAAATTCCATCCCATACAATGTCTTGTTATAAGAATCCCTTTGTACAAATTTCAAAAGAATCGCGTTGTATTTGTTATACTTATAGGCAGATGTTTAATAAAACGTCATTTTACATTTAAAATAGAGGCTACTTAGTATGTTCAGAGCTGAAATTAAGTTCCATATACGATCTAATAATAATCACTCTTGTGTATAAATATAAACAGATTCAAAAACGTTTATTTGAGTTACTGAATGGATGTTGACTAAACTGCTGTTGTGCGGTAAATAAAGGAACATAGCTCGTGTAAATTACACGTGCGAGTCTGAAATACAATCCATGCAAGTTTTAGTGATAGCAATCATGATGCGTAAAAAAGAAAAGAACTGTGCAGCGTTCATTTTAGTTATTGAGCGGTTGTTGATTAAAATACAATTGTTAGTAAAATATATAACCATACCCAGTCAATAATTTTAAGACTGCCCGGTAATATTGACCGGGAAAGTGTAACACATGCGCGATTTTGTTACGCGTACCATTCAAACAAGAAGCCGTAGTTTAAACTTGTTGACAAATCTGTATCTAGAAACGCTCTTTGTGTTTTAGCATTGAATTGGCACTACCACGGCCATTTTATCTGTCAGGCGAGACTAGTTGGCAAACAATGACACTGACATTTTTCATTGTTTTGTGGGGAGGTACAAAGCTATTCGCAGTAAAAAGGAGTATACACCTGTTTTATGAATGCAAATTCTAAATAAGGATATCGAATGTTTCACGAAAGAAGGACAATTGTAAGCGGTGCATGTTTCTCAGTATTAAAGTACTGTTAAGCATGACGAGAAATCAAATGTAAATGTTTAAATTTATTGTCAAAAAATATGTGAAATAGAACAAAAAATCTTAAGTAAAACATTTGCAAAATTTATCTTAAATGGGGAATACATTTTAATGCAAATTGAGTGTTTTCAAAACAGGAAAGTCGACCAAACACAAACGCGAAGCTAAAACTTTGACATGTGACTAAAATCCCGGCGAGCGGCTCAAACAAAAAACCTGCTCTTTGAATCCAGCCTTGACAGATTTTCTCTTCGTAACAGTTATAGTAATGGTTAGCTGTTGTTCACAGCTGTTGATGATATTAATCCAACGTCCTTTTAATATTTTGCTTTAAAAACTGTAAGAAAAAATAATATAGTGGCTATCGAAAATCTCATTTTCCAGCGCTGACTCTGGTTAAGTTTTATAACCCATAGTCTGTCGTAACAAAATAGCCACCAGAGACTTCGCAGCAAGTGTAATTTTATAGAACTTGCAGTTTAACAGAAACTCCATCCTATTAATAGACATTTATAAAGATATTTTATTTGAAATTCTCATCGCCGGGAGACCCAATTCATTCATCAAGCTGTCTACATGCTTCCTTCCTACATGGTATTTACAGATCAATACAGCAATGATAAATGAAGCCCTGTCACCAACACATCTTCAATAATGTCAAAAAATTAGGAACTCGCACAAAAGAAAATATAGAGCATCGGAGAGTGGGCGTTCTGCTATATTGTATTTTACACGCTCTGCAGAGTAAGACGTTTTAACGGAAACATAATCAGATCCTCCAGGTATTATATGGGCAAATGTTTTCAGAATTAAATTGTTCTGTAGTGATACACGGCATGCACAGTGTTTGTCAAGCGGATGTTTGTTTGTATTAAACGAATGTCGTGAAACAAGTAACACGTGCACATGATACACGTGATACACGTTTATACACTGTATAGTTTTAAAGCAGTTTACTAAGTCATGCGTATTAAGTATTAAATATTGCAATATGTTGCAAATGTCAAATTGTCTTAGTTTGAGAAACCACGATTGTCAAATCATGTGGTGAAATAATATGTAAAATCAGATAAGGAAATACAGAAAAATCAATTAATGCAACTAAATAAAAAATAAATGTTTATTTAAGACTTTATAATAGTGTTATACATGAACCATTTTAATCAACCGATATGAAAAATTACATTTTCATAATTATTAACAACTTAACTTCATTTCCATAATTAACAACCTGACTTCATTTCCATAATTAACAACCTGACTTCATTTTCACAATTAACAACCTGGCTTCATTTCCATAATTAACAATCAGGCTTCGTTTCCATAATTAACAACCTGACATAATTTCCATAATTAACACCATTGTTTCATTTCCATAATTAACAACCTGACTTCATTTCCATAATTAACAACAAGGCTTAATTTCCATAATTAACAACCTGACTTCATTTCCATAATAACAGCCTGGCTTCATTTCCATAATTAACACCTGAATTCATTTCCATAATTAACAGCCTGGCTTCATTTCCATAATTAACAACTTGACTTCATTTCCATAATTAACAGCATGGCTTCATTTCCATAATTAACAGCCTGGTTTCATTTCCATAATTAACAACTTGACTTCATTTCCATAATCAACAGCCAGGCTTCATTTCCATAATTAACAACATGGCTTCATTTCCATAATTAACAACTTGACTTCATTTCAACATATTCAGTGTGTAGCGCGTCGTCCACTGGTGGAGCTTCGGATTCCGGGTCGGTGTTCGATCCTCCTCCACGGCTGTTTGTAGTTTACTTGAGCAAGACACATTATTCTTATTTATTTAATACTGGTTCCACCAAGGAAGACTTCGGGCGTGAATTGTCTTAGTTGTAAGAACTTGTATCACAACCAATGTTCATTTAATGAATTTAAAACAAAACAACAACCCGACTTCAGTTCCATAATCTACAATATAATTGCATCTTCATAATCTACAAAACTTTAACATTTTCGTAATAAAACACTAATTACATTTTCATAATCAATAGTTGTTGCACTTATTTGGAACAACGATAGGACATAGTTGGTGCATAGTTCGCGGCATGTTCCACAACAACACTTAATCAGGAGCGAAACGACTTCACATGTCATTTCCAAAACATGTGTAACGTCAACAGATGATATTCGGAACTGGCATGAGTGAGTTTTTCAATGAAGGTTATTTAAAAACACTAGTATTTACTTGACTGATCGAAAATAACTTGAGCATAAAGTGTGTTTTCCAAACTGACCATATCAAAATCATAACGATAAAATGTGTTGGTATCTGCCTATTATTACGAGGGGAAACAAACAACAGTCATTCCGGAGAAATCCCTCTAGCATACTATTATTGCAACTCATCCGCTCGCGATAAGCATAGAGGAGTCCAACGGTAATGGAGCACTGTTAGATAATGGACACGCTTACCACGGTGTGCCTTTATAATGTTCAAGTATGATATTCTGAGGACGAAATAATAAAATATTCAATGTGGCAGTGTATACTTCTTGTGTTGGATATGGGTTTGATTATTTACCACTTCCGTATTTATTTGCGTAAGTCTTGTAAGTTAATAATAGTGATGTTCAAAGTTATACCCAAAAAAAAAACGTGGACTCGGTTTGCTTATCGCTGCCGAGTTCTATATCATGAAGTTAGCTGATATACTACAGATTCTTTGACAGTGATGTTCGATTGCTGTTCAACTTCCAGGAAACGTCGTCTGCAGACTTTCCAGTGACTGGTTGTGGCATTGTCAAAGGATTTCGTGGCCAATTTAACCAGGTAATTACAGTATTAGGACTTAATGAAAATATCATAAAGATATGGGGATAGGGGTATAAATACATTAATCTACCAGTCTACTTTCACTTTGTCAACAGTGTACAGGCATCAAAACTAACATTCAAATGACAATATTTTCCCGAACATACTGTAATATTCCATAGTGCATGAGGCAAAAAAGAAACATGTAACACAATGCAGAAAATAATTAAATTGTTGCAATATTTGACATAATTTAATCTAAAAAATGTGAATTTAGAGAAACGATATCAAATGTCTTAATAAATCTTCCGTATATTCGGACTTATCTATTTATGACACAAATGTGACTAGAATTCATTATTTTTATTATTTGTATATTGATTGATGTTATGTACCTTACATTGTCATATCGTTTGCGAGTTAATAACATGCAAAATTATTAGACAGCTTCACGATAATATTATATCCGATTCTGAAGAAGATAATACGCAAATAGACCTTGCACTCTTTTTTCAAGATATTGATGTGGAAGACTTCATTATCCTGTATTCCGCTAATGGAATCAAGTACAGCTAAATACGGATTCCATTACACAACTACAAAAGCGCGGTTGGATTATTAATTCCACAGGAAGCTCTGCAAATAATAAACGTAGTTGGACCATACCTTTGTCTGTTTCTGTAGTCCAGGTAATAATAATAGCATGCTCTATTTGGAATGTAATAGATTAAAAATGTCGGCCTTAACAACTTCACAACCACTTGAATAAACGCATTAGCCAAACATTTGGACATTAGCGTTGCCGTTTTAATATGTATATACTTTGTTGGGATGTTGAGAACGAAACCATTACATAATTTTTAATCTATTGTTTTAATATGATAAATAAAAATATATAAACTAGTCTGCTCAATGTTAAAATTGAAGGTATGGTTGTCTTTATCATATACCTTAGGCATTTTGCTGTTCCGACTTATACGATATAGAGCAAGAAACTTAATACATACAAAAGAAACAAATCCTATAGTATTTATGTCATTGTTTTATTTTCTTTTTGATATACATTCCGCTAGCAAGTCATTTATTTCGAAATGGACTCTTCATTACAGATGACATTACAGTTACACTATCGTAACTTTATACGAGATACAAGGCGGAGTAATTCTATTCCAATGCATCAAGACGATCGGCACTATCTGGTATGCGGTCTTGGCATTTAATTAACGACAAAACAGCATCAGGTCAGGCAATATGACTGAAAATACACCATTCCTGCACCACGATTACTACTTTTATATAAATATTAGATAACTTTTTTGAATTTTTTTTTCTTTCATCTTATACGGACGACGCAGTGATAAAGCTACGCAAGTCCTGCGATGCGATGACGGTAAAAAATCTACATTGGTTTGTGCCAAGGTTGCATCACGGCAGTAAACTAATACTGCTGACAGTAATGAACAAACAACAATTAACGAAGATAAAAATAAATAACTGATATTTTAACAGAAGGATGATATAGTTACAATGCCATATTTTCATATATATAGAAAGAATACTATGCCGCTGGTCTCCAAAGTTTGTGATGGACATCCGTTATACTACCTATAATTGTCATTGATATCTATCAACCGATAATAAGTCCGAACCATAGAGTGCAAACCCGGGATTTCCTCATTATTTTGTTTCAAATTCGTGGAAACAAACACACACGCACGCACAATAATGGAGCATTTATCATCAGAACAGGGCAGGTGTCATCCTGCACAACAAAACAGATGCACCTAACACATTGAATAGTCATTAAAACAGACATTACAAACACACATCAGATGTTTTATTTTTTAGAGTAGACCTGCCCTTTAAGGACACTGCGGACACATTGCAAGGTATCTGATCATATATATAATGGTGCTTCAACACTATATATTGAGCAGAACACAAAGCGATTGTAAGCTGTTACGCACCATATAAAACCATTTTTCATACCAAATCAGCACTTTTACTTGCTTATTTGCACCAATATAAAAATAATAAACGAGGTTTTTGCGTTGGATTACATGTTCGCGGAAGAAATAGAAAATAAGTAAACAAACAAGCATGCTTAAAACAATAAGCAAATATGCAGCTTTAATTGGAATAGAGTATATTAAAATACCAAAAAAGCTATTTCGTGATTTTGTGAGTGATCGAGTCCAGGTTTAATATTGCAAGAATCCTACAAACGTTGAGACATTGACAGAGGTACATGGAATGTAGCACTGTGATCCCATAAAGAATGCTGTTTAGTTACGTTAACTTATTATTACGCCATTAAAACTTGTGTTTAATGTTCGTAAGAGAATAAGAGGCTGCGACGAGTGTAGACTATTTAATATGAACAGATGTTGTAGAAGTGGATGATGAATTACCACCAAATATTATAGTTCACGACAGTAGTTATCGAAGAAGATTAGCAATTTTTCCTTAAGGGACTAGTTAATTAGAGTCTCAAATAGATTTTACTGAAACGTCGCCAATTTTAAAAAAAACAATATCAGACATATGTTTTAAATACAAACCTTAAACCAAACACTCTGGAGACAAATGCGGTCATTGGACTTAAGATTGAAAGACATGCACTCCTTAGCTTTATTATCCTCTCCTTGTAGAGGTTTGATCGATGTTAACAGGAAGACTGTGGTCATATTAATCTGGGAGAGAATGACAGCTCCATAAAGACGAAACCAATTAGCGTTATGAAATATCCCAATCAATAAAGTACAATGAGTTATTAGCCTCTGAAAGAGACAAGTTGTCACTCCCGACACATAAGTACCTCAAATATATTTATTTAGTCGTTATTTAACGTCTCTGAGAGAAGTGTCATTGCCTGTTTAGAATGAAGTGAGTGATATGCTGTAACGAATACAACTGATTAAGCTGTATAAGTTCCTCAAATGCTAGAATTAGAGGAGTGATGTTGCGTAAACCCCTCATTAAAATTGAGTTCCCCAGTGGTGGTCTTGCTTCTGACAGTTTGACGGCGGTGGCTCTTAGTACCTTTTTATGGTATGCTTTAACAGGTATTGTGACAGCCACAAGATCGCAAGAACTATTTGGTTAATATTTCATGGCTCTCAGTTTATGAGTTTAATTCGTTTAAGTCGTCCAAAAACAGAAAAAAACTAAATTTATAAAAGAAGCTTTTGAAATTCGAATGTTTATTTCCCGTTAACACTGTCTTCTTTATATTTATTGTTTTTGTAATGGTCATTCTGCATATGTCTACATCATACACTTCTACCACACATCTTAAGTATTAGTATAATACCTTACCGTTATCAAACAGTGATCATATTTACCCTTTACTTCATTAAGATGCCTCTGAACTCCTCTAATATAGAAAGCTTTTAATTTTTTGGGTGAATTATGCTGATATTAACTGACAGAGTGGAAAACAGTGCAGGAAGTGTTCAGATTGCTCGTTACGAGCAATCTGAACTCTTTCTGCATTTTTTCAAAGGCCTTCTGTGATTGGTGCAGGAAAACGCGTATCTATGGAGTAAAGGGTTAAGTGATATTGCTATACCCTATATAATTGTTATTTATGATAAGATCGGAGGTCGTGAGTTCGATCTTCATGCTCGGCTCTGTGCATTATCCGCGAGCAAGATACTTTATTCACATACCATTATTGCTGTTTCTACCCAGCAAGACTTCGAGTGTGATTTGTAAAAGTAGTAAGAATTTCTCTTGTTTCCAAATCGATGTAAATAAATAAGTTAAGAAATCGATAATGCACTCACTACATTTCTGGCCTATAAATGTTTGACAGCGCTTTATTTACGAAAGCTCAAATTAATATATTTATGTTGACTTGCTCGAAATCAAATCCGTTTCCGTTTCAATTTTATATCTATTTAATATGGTGATAGTGTCTGTAGATATGTTGTTAACTATAATACGTGAACCAGTGTTGCGCACTATTTGAGGAGGCTTGCACTTGCTATGAAAACGAGATATTACATACGTGATTGTTTATACATTAACATTAACTTCAGCTCAATAAAATCAAATTCTGAGGTTTTGAAAAACCAATGCTAGCAAATCAAAATACGTTTATTACTAATTTTAAAAAAAGTCTAATTGATGACTTAATGCAAAATTGGAGTTCAGATATTGGAAAATAAGTGTTTTAACTTTATATAAAAACGTAAAAATGATGTTTGAATATGAGCCATATCTTGATATTGCAAAGTGTAGGGAGTACAAAAGTGTTATAATGCAGTTACGATTATCAGCACGTAGACTTAGTATTGGAACTGGACGATATGAAATAAACAGAATAGAAAGCAACGAAAGACTGTGTAAATTTAGTGTCTCTGGTGACATTGAGGACGAGTTCCATTTCGTATTTGGAGAAAGTATATACGAAGCTATTATTGGTGAAATCCATCATTTTTTTATTTCATCCAGTTACTGCACTCAATAAATAGTACTGTTATAAATGATTTGTCGTATCATGCAAAATGTATATTCAATGCTCTTCAAATTAGAAATAACACAATCCAAAATTGATATTGATCCATCCACTCATTTAATAAAATGTATTTGTACTGTGTTGTTAATATGACCTGACTTTAAACATTTGTGATTTTGTTATCGAGACGAAAAACTGTATATATGAAGTTTTAATAAAAGCTTGTTCTATTCTGTTCTGATGATTATCCGTTGGGTATTACAATAGGCGAGTATGTATGTTAATCATACGTAGAATAAAACGTCTTGCGTACATGAATAAGTACAAATGGATTCACGAAGTATGGAAACGGAAATATTTGAATTCGCACTTAAATAAACGTATCAAACTTACATTTTAGTTGTCTATATTTAGATTTTTCCATATTTTGTTCATAATTACGGATCTGTTGGCTTTTGGAAAGTACATGTCAAATCATAGTGTTGTTTAGAAATCACATGTAAAATCAAAGTGACTGTTATTTAGTAAACATATAATGTCAAATTATATGGTTTTAGTTTAGAAAATAAATGTGAAACCATAGTGTTGTTTAGAAATCAAATGTCAAATTATAGTGCTGTTTAGAAAACACAGGTCAAATTATTGTTTTTGTTTAGAAACCACATGTCAAAGTGCTGTTTAAGGAACACACGTCAAATTACATGGTGTTGCTTAGAAAACAAAATGCCAAATCACCGTGTTATTTAGAAATTACTGGTGTTATATTTGCCGTTGTTACGAACGAGGGTCAGTAGCTCCCGAATACAAAATCATATATTTAACTTATTTAAAAAACATAACATCTAGACGATCACGTTTTTAATTGTGTTTTAGCCCAAACAAAATATCCCCAACACGCACACACAGAAAACACACACACACGCAAAGAGCCAGTGGGATAATAAAAAATATAACATTTGTTCATATATCTGCTGCTGATGTGATATCTTCAAGTGGAAGAACTTCCAACTTGTCATCACACTTGTGGTAATAAGATCGAGTTGTGCTGAATGTGATGTCTTCAGGTGGAAGAACTTCCAACTTGTCATCACACTTGTGGTAATAACATCGAGTTGTGCTGAATGTGATGTCTTCAGGGGAAAGAACTTCCATCTTGTCATCACACCTGTGGTAATAAGATCGAGTTGTGCTGAATGTGATGTCTTCAGGTGGAAGAACTTCCAATTTGTCATCTCACTTGTGGTAATAACATCGAGCTGTGCCGAACGTGATGGCGTCAAGTGGAAGAACTTCCATCTTGTCATCACACTTGTGGTAATAACATCAAGTTGTGCTGAATGTGATATTTTCAGGTGGAAGAACTTCCATCTTGTCATCACACTTGTGGTAATAACACCGAGTTGTGCTGAATGTGATGGCTTCAGGTTGTAGAACTTCCATCTTGTCATCACACTTGTGGTAATAACATCAAATTGTGCTGAATGTGATGGCTTCAGGTTGTATAACTTCCATCTTGTCATCACACTTGTGGTAATAACATCGAGTTGTGCTGAATGTGATGTCTTCAGGTGGAAGAACTTCCATCTTGTCATCTCACTTGTGGTAATAACATCGAGCTGTGCCGAAGGTGATGGCTTCAAGTGGAAGAACTTCCATCTTGTCATCACACTTGTGGTAATAACATCAAGTTGTGCTGAATGTGATATTTTCAGGTGGAAGAACTTCCATCTTGTCATCACACTTGTGGTAATAACACCGAGTTGTGCTGATATGGTGGCTTCAGGTTGAAGAACTTCCATCTAGTCATCACACTTGTGGTAATAACATCGGGTTGTGCTGAATGTAATATCTTCAGGTGGAAGAACTTCCATCTTGTCATCACACCTGTGGTAATAACATCGAGTTGTGCTGAATGTTGTGACTTCAGGTGGAAGAACTTCCATCTTGTCATCACACCTGTGGTAATAACATCGAGTTGTGCTGATATGGTGGCTTCAGGTGGAAGAACTTCCATCTTGTCATCACACTTGTGGTAATAACATCGGGTTGTGCTGAATGTGATATCTTCAGGTTGAAGAACTTCCATCTTGTCATCACACTTGTGGTAATAACATCGGGTTGTGCTGAATGTGATATCTTCAGGTTGAAGAACTTCCATCTTGTCATTAGACTTGTGGTAATAACATCGAGTTGTGCTGATATGGTGGCTTCAAGTGGAAGAACTTCCATCTTGTCATCACACTTGTGGTAATAAGATCGAGTTGTGCTGAATGTAATGTCTTCAGGTGGAAGAACTTCCAACTTGTCATCACACTTGTGGTAATAACATCGAGTTGTGCTGAATGTGATGTCTTCAGGGGAAAGAACTTCCATCTTGTCATCACACCTGTGGTAATAAGATCGAGTTGTGCTGAATGTGATGTCTTCAGGTGGAAAAACATTCATCTTGTCATCACACTTGTGGTAATAACATCGGGTTGTGCTGAATGTGATGTCTTCAGGTGGAAGAACTTCCAACTTGTCATCACACTTGTGGTAATAACATCGAGTTGTGCTGAATGTGATGGCTTCAGGTTGTAGAACTTCCATCTTGTCATCACACTTGTGGTAATTAGATCGAGTTGTGCTGAATGTGATGGCTTCAAGTGGAAGAACTTCCATCTTGTCATCACACTTGTGGTAATAACATCAAGTTGTGCTGAATGTGATGGCTTCAAGTGGAAGAACTTCCATCTTGTCATCACACTTGTGGTAATAACATCAAGTTTTGCTGAATGTGATATTTTCAGGTGGAAGAACTTCCATCTTGTCATCTCACTAGTGGTAAAATCATCGAGTTGTGCTGAATGTGATGGCTTCAAGTGGAAGAACTTCCATCTTGTCATCACACTTGTGGTAATAACATCGAGTTGTGCTGAATGTGATATCTTCAGGTGGAAGAACTTCCATCTTGTCATCACACTTGTGGTATAACATCAAGTTGTGCTGAATGTGATATATTAGGTGGAATAACTTCCATCGTGTCATCACACTTGTAGTAATAACACCGAGTTGTGCTGATATGGTGGCTTCAGGTTGAATAACTTCAATCTTGTCATCACACTTGTGGTAATAACATCGGGTTGTGCTGAATTTGATATCTTCAGGTTGAAGAACTTCCATCTTGTCATCACACCTGTGGTAATAAGATCGAGTTGTGCTGAATGTGATGACTTCAGGTGGAAGAACTTCCATCTTGTCATCACACCTGTGGTAATAACATCGAGTTGTGCTGATATGGTGGCTTCAGGTGGAAGAACTTCCATCTTGTCATCTCGATAGTGGTAAAATCATCGAGTTGTGCTGAATGTGATGGCTTCAAGTGGAAGAACTTCCATCTTGTCATCACACTTGTGGTAATAACATCGAGTTGTGCTGAATGTGATATCTTCAGGTGGAAGAACTTCCATCTTGTCATCACACTTGTGGTATAACATCAAGTTGTGCTGAATGTGATATATTAGGTGGAATAACTTCCATCGTGTCATCACACTTGTGGTAATAACACCGAGTTGTGCTGATATGGTGGCTTCAGGTTGAATAACTTCCATCTTGTCATCTGATTAGTGGTAATAACATCGAGTTGTGCTGAATGTGATATCTTCAGGTTGAAGAACTTCCATCCTGTCATCACACTTGTGGTAATAACATCGAGTTGTGCTGATATGGTGGCTTCAGGTGGAAGAACTTCCATCATGTCATCACACTTGTGGTAATAACATCGAGTTGTGCTGATATGGTGGCTTCAGGTGGAAGAACTTCCATCTTGTCATCACACCTGTTGTAATAAGATCGAGTTGTGCTGAATGTGATATCTTCAGGTTGAAGAACTTCCATCTTGTCATCACACCTGTGGTAATAACATCGAGTTGTGCTGATATGGTGGCTTCAGGTGGAAGAACTTCCATCATGTCATCACACTTGTGGTAATAACATCGAGTTGTGCTGATATGGTGGCTTCAGGTGGAAGAACTTCCATCATGTCATCACACCTGTGGTAATAACATCAAGTTGTGCTGATATGGTGGCTTCAGGTGGGAGAACTTCCATCTTGTCATCACACTTGTGGTAATAACATCGGGTTGTGCTGAATGTGATATCTTCAGGTTGAAGAACTTCCATCTTGTCATCACACTTGTGGTAATAACATCGAGTTATGATGAATGGGAAAATAGACACGGGCCAAATCAGTACATATTCAATTTCTTTTAAACCATTTCGAAGTTTTTCTCTTTACATATTTTACCTTAAATACATCAGTTGCAACAAATATTACATAATTCTTTTTTATAATACTATAGGCTAAATAGATTATAAAATATATCGCTGTGATGGCATTATATTTCCTTAATGATCATGTTATACCACCGTTGTAATTTTCTCCAAGGTTCCAAACCTACAGTAATAGTGATTTAACTGATTGTGGTGTTTAGGAAGTGTTGGTTCCAAGGAGTGACTTTGGGATATATATATATATATATATATATATATATATATATATATATATGCGTGTTTATTAAGCACATTTAAAGGTTTCATTCATCACCGTGGTTTCCAATTATTCGCTTCCATATTATATCAAAGGTTTCCGAAGGAAAGACATATTGCTTTTTAATGCCAACTGTCACGAGCAGAGATGTGCCTTGTAAGAAATATAGTACTTACGCGGCTTCCCATAATGCAATGTCCATATTGCAGTCTCATACTTGCTCCATTTTTATATATATAAATCACAACCTTCGAAATAAATAATACATTAGAACAGTGTAAACTAAGAAGAAAACTGTTCTGGACTTAATTAAAATTGTTACCTTCTAATACGTTCCCCGATTCGCCCCAAACATTAACTCAGTGATATTATCATTTCTGTTATGTTCAATCATGACTCAATCGGTATGGCTAGTAAAACAGAATATGTCACCACCCTTCATAAACAGACTCAATAATACCGAGTCTGTCTCTCACCACTAAGGTCGTAGGTTCATGTCACACCCGCTCCAAAATCTGTACAATTGATGTATAAGTCTCAGCTTTTGTTTAAGCTTGTGTTTGTTTTTATATAACGAGCCCCCTGGAAATACGTATAAGAATGTCAATAGTTGGGCCAGAAATTCAGCCCGTATAATTTACATCGGTTACAACCGGGCGTTCAAGATAGAGGCTAGAGCAGCCTTGCAAAAATACCTTTCATTCGTAAATAAACATTGAAGTTGAACAAACATTATGATACCATTAAGATATGTAAACAATGTTAACTTTTAAAACAGGAAATACCTGCAAGAATGGGACTGAGCGTGAGTGGCTTCACTTCTTGTTGATAAGCAATCGGAATTCCTCTATTCTAGATTTGAACTGCATTTGGGGGCTGCGTATTGTACCCGGCATTCAATGTAAGATTGACACAGGATTGGGAACCAGGAATCCATTTACTCCGTAACAAAATAAACAAAATGGAACTCAAATGCAGGAGTGTTTACTTTCTCCGAACCGGAAGTAGAGTGAACCAGTCCGGGGAGTTCGGGTAGTACCGTCATAAGGACAGCAACCCGCATAATCGTCATAGGGAAGACTTGACGGTCCTGACGTCGGAGTACGATCGAAAGTCGGTACGAGGCGACGTAAAGTCAGATACTCAGTATAGAGTTCTAGGGAACATAACCAAGTTTATATAGCCATCGCCGCAAGGGACGAGTGAGGCTAAATCTACGATAATCCGGGCGCGGTAGTAGTATCTTAAATACCATATTAGTGCATTTTTGAAAACAGTTTTTACATTCAAATGATATAAGCAGTTTGGATCGCGATGTAGATTACGGAACGTTTAGGAGATAGAACTGTGTTTTTTGTTGTTGAGTATTTATCTTTAAATTGTATATATTGTATTATTGTATATTCGTAATTTTGCTACAAATACTATCGTAAAAAAAAGCAGACAAACCTCATGACGTTCCGCTCGCTAAAAGTACTTGTAAAACTAATACCCGAAATACTAGTATATAAAACTGTCCCCGAATACAAGATCGTTTTTGGAATTATACTTTTTATATATCAAAACGAAGGTCGTGGAACGATATTTTCAGTAAACGGATATAAACTATGCTGTTGATATGATCTATATATTTTATTTTAACAACAAGTCGCATTTAACGTCTTTTTTCCCCATGTCCCGGCGTTAAATTTAACACGGGTCTCGGCCTAATGTGTTATGTTTAAAAATTGCACGAAAGAGCAGACATTAGGCATATTCACATAAAATGGCATAACCTCTGATTACAGACGTGTGTGTTTTATAACAAAAACTAAACAGCCATAACGCAACATGCGAGTTATTACGTACATGCAATTAAGTGTACTGAACAGTTAAGATGAACAAAAAAAGTTTAGTATTGTATTAAAATTATGTATGCATTATTATGTTCATTGTTTTATTATATGGTACTTGATATTGTTTCATATTGCAATTATGAGAAATGACCTTTTTCCCCATAGAAAAAAGGGGTTGTCCGCCAACGTTTTTTCAAAGAAATGATTGAAACGTATTTATATAATTCAATTATTTTAGAAAAAATCGCGAGCAAATGAATATTCAACTCATATCATACAAAAGTAAAATCTCAGTTGAACATGCTTATGTTGAATGGAATATATTCTCTTTGCTCTAAATGGTTGATATTTCGTATTCAAAATGCCCTCTATGATTTGCCTCCCCTTACCATTTTTATCGAATATAACGCCTGTCCTCACATTTTGACCATATTTATCATATTTTTTACGCGGAACATTGTCTTTTAAAAATTGTATTTACGAATAGTGTAGTGTCTAAGAAAATTGAAATATTTGGAAAATAATTTACATCTTGTATCAAGACTTTCCGATGTCCTCTATCACAACGTCATTTTGAAAAACCTATGGACGCCGCATTCTATGTAACATTTATTCTAAGTACTGGTTTTATCCAGGAACACTTCAAGCGTGATTTGTCTAATTTGCAAGAACTTGTTTCACATTCAAAGTAAAATAAATAGGGTTTTAAACTATATTCAAATAGTTCACGTAGGTATAATAATATCATTGATTTTGAATCACCTAGTCTCCACAAAATTCATGAGTCCATTGCAGTAACCGATATTCCGATATTCAGCTATTTACTTGTAAAACAAATGATATGTAATACGTTAATTAAAACTTCATATTACATTTTATACAATGTTAACGTTAACGTCGTGCTTAGAGGTACCATTACCGTGGGCCTCGTCCGTGTGTTTTTAAGTGTTTCAAAAATATTATTAAAAACAATTTCAATTAATATTGTCAACCCAAAATCAATTAATGGTGGATTGTTTGGAAAGGGCGGTGTGGCAATTCTGTGGCACAAATCACTTAACGATCATGTTCAAACTATAGAAACATTCAGTGAACGCACAGCTGCTATAAAGATATCGTTTAGAACTTGCAATTTGTACGTCATTCAAGTTTTAGTGAAAAGATAAACATTTTTAAATTGGAAGTAGATAGAGTGAACGACATATATGTGATATATGTGATAGACAATGGTGATAAAATTATTGTAATGGGTGACGTTAATGCTTGGAATTTCTTGGAAATAAAACGTCCGTACTATCGAAAACACGAGATTAATATATTCGATCACTCTCCGAAATGATGTTGTTGTTGTATGGTGTTTAGCGTCGCTTTCAACAATTTTTCAGTCATATCGCGACGGTGTCTACTTGAGACAGTATTCTGAGCGCTGTCACACTGGAGTATCATGCCGCAGACACATGGTATGATACCCCGACCAGTCACATTATACTGGCACCAGGCCGACCAGACCTAAAACTCTCCTCTAAATGCTGAGCGTCAAGCGAAGAAGCTTCTAGTACCATTTTTAAAGTCTTTAGTATGACCCGGCCGGGGATCGAACCCACGACCTTCCGCATGCGAGGCGGACGCTCTACCGCAGACCACGCCGCGGTCTTCTCCGAAATGAATAACCTGGCAGTGTTAACAGGAACCGATATGTGCAATGGCCCAAATTACTCATTTATCCCAGGGGTAAATATGTCACCAAGTCTGATCGACCATGTACTGATTGATGATTCTTTGATCTCTTGTGTACGTGAGTGTTATATTGAAGAAGAACCTCCACTAAATGTTTCTCGTCACCTGCCTATATTTATGCAAAAACAGGTTGACTTAGATACTGACAATGCTTTTGTTACTTCTGAACAATTTACAAAACACTGTTTCAACTGGTCATCGAACGCACAAAGGGAAATCACAGGTAAATAAAAAGCCTGGAATGTTAATGATATGTATGAGAAAATAATCGCTTGTTTACAAAACAGCATAGAAATCTGTATCAAAAAGAGAAAGTTTAAGAAATATCTTAAACCATACTGGTCACCAGTGGTAGAAATCTTACATAAATCCATGGTAACGTCACGTATCGAATGGTTAAAAAATGACCGGCCGAGAATTGAGGAATTTTACAAAAAATATAAAAATCAAAAACGTATATTCAGACGTGAACTGAGACTTGCAGGAAGGCTGTTTGATCGAGAAGAATACGAAAGAATTGATAAGTTGGCAGAAAAATATCAAAAGGGTTTCTGGAAAGTGATTAAAGCGAAACGAAAAAACAAGGAAAATGCAAAAAATGGCAATAATATTATATTTACAGATAAACTTGAAAAATAATCCAGAAAGAGTACTAGACGGCTGGCGAGGTTATTTTAACGATCTTTATGCATTTTCTTACGATACACATTTAAAACAAAAGTGGAAAAAGAACTCGAGTCTAAAATCGACTTAAACGAAAACAAATATGTATCAAGTCGCTTAATAAATCCATTAAATCCGAAAGCGTTGTTAAAAAATAGTACAAAACTTACCAAATTGGAAAAGTGCCTCCAGCGATAACATTACATATGAACACATAAAACACGGAGGTGAAATACTGGTTAACTACATAACAAGTTTATTTAACAGCATTTTTAACCATGAAAAAGTACCATTATCATTTAAAGAAGGTATAACCATAACTTTACATAAAGGCAGTGGAAAATCAAAAACAGACCAAAACAATTATAGGGCTATCTCCTTACTTCCAGAAATTAATTTTGACAAAAATCGAGGGTAACACGAATCTACAAACTCGATTACACACATTACAACAAGGGTTTTAAAAGGGGAAAAGCAGTAAAATGGTCTCGTTTCTCTACCAAGAGGCAAACAATTACTAATCAAGCTTTATAGACGCTTTGAAAGCGTTCGACCGTACATGGATCTCCGGGGTTCTCTACAAACTGTATGTGTTAAAGCATATCGTATATTTAACGACATGTTACATGGAGTGTCAAGTCGTGTGTATTCCTGCAGGTATTTGTCAGCTCGATTCCAAATCCACCAGGGAACCAGACAAGGAAACATTTAGTCCCTGTTCTTATATACCGTTCTTATAGACGAACGCCTACATACTCTCGAAGCTTCAAATCACGGACTGAAAATAAACACTGTGTTTCTCTGCGCTCCTACACAAGCAGATGATATTGTTCTGATGTCATTGTCGAAAAACAGACTAAATGATCAAATAACAATTTGCAGCACTTACGCAAACAAACGGCGTTATTCGTATACCGCCTCAAAATGTGCTGTACTTATACATAATCAGAAACAACGTCATCGGCCGGAAAACAATACTCTGTAGTATGCAAATTAACCACTTCCAATTGTCATAGAATACAAACATCTTGGTATACTCCAGAATAACAGACGAAAATCCCCTACAAATGTAGATACGGTGCGTCAAACTACGCAGGGAACGCTGTTTTCGTTAATAAATTTCGTTATCCATAGTAATGGCGTCAACCCTAAAACGGCAGCAAAACTTTACACGTCCATTGTCCTACCACGAGCTCTATTTGGTTGTGAACTATGGAATGATATAACAAAAACTGACTTGTCTTACCTAGAAGCTACTCGCCATTTCTGTCTAAAACGCATCCAGAACCTACACCATCTTAGAAACATACATAGACTTACAAAGGTTATCGTTCCAATGATTTGTCGACTGAAAGCAACTGACGTTACTCTCCAGTTATTCCTTAATAGACATTACCAATGCAAAAACATGTGTACAAAACGAAAAATGGCTTTATAAATACTCAGAAAAATTTAAACTGGAACAGTACATCGAGCAATTCAAGATATCAATCACATTTTCTGCAATAGAACCATGGAAAAGTAATTGTAAAAAACAAGAATAAACTTCGAAATGCAACACTGGTTATTACGAATTAACGCAAACGATGATTGCTTCCGGTTTCGAAGGATCCACAATAAACTATCTCCTGGAACAGTCTGGTTAACTGCATTAGAGCATCCGTCTTCCATCGAGTCCATGACATTCTTAGCCAAATTGTGCACCAAAATCAAACCAAATCAAGAACTGTTTAACATGCGAGGCACAATATACAGATGAACTGTTTCATTAAGTCTTTGATTGTAGCAGTAATAAACATTAATGCATGGGACTAGCGTACTGGAACTCTCTCAATATTCAGTTTCCAAGTGATTTATGCTCATTTCCACGGAACAGTACCAAAGACATTCAGTTACTATTCTTGATTGGATATGTAGATATATTTTCATCTTCACTGTTTACATTAAAGCAAATCTCAGAATATATGAACTTCAATGCTGCTTTCCTGAGATCAATATACGCTTGCTAATAAATGCATTTCTATATGATTTACATTAAGAGACTGGTATTAAAAGGAATTAAGACCTGAAACAAGATATAAACACTTTAAACATTTTCATGTTTCGTTTCGGTGAAATAACCTAAATGTGCATATAAATCTTTCAAACTAGAGTCTAACAACAAGACAACAGATTTAAATAATTTACTTTATTTTACGAATAAAGACAGTTATTTATATCTACATCGATGATAAAACCATTGACTTTGTAAAATAAATTAATTACTATTTTTTAATTCACAATGTGATCATAGTATTTATATTGTAATATTATTTGTAAAATCTCCAGAAATGGAGGGATAAAATTTGATAATAATAATAATAATGTTATAAGTGTACAAAATTTTGATAGTTTACGCAAGATGTAAAAAAATTCGATAAGAATGCCGCGAGCATCCTTAAGGTGCTGTAATTGCCTTAATATCCTTAATCCGTCACTATTGAGAACATCAATCCAGCTCGGTACAAGAACAGTATGTGTTACTTGCGGGACAAAACTTATATACAAGGACAATACTTATACACAAGGACAATACTAATATACAAGGACAATACTTATATACAAGGACAATACTTATACACAAGGACAATACTTATATATATAATACTTATACACAAGGACAATACTTATATATAATACTTATACACAAGGAAAATACTTATATACAAGGACAATACTTATATACAAGGACAATATTTATACTCAAGGACAATACTTATATACAAGGACAATATTTATACACAAGGACAATACTTATACACAAGGACAATACTTATACACAAGGACAATAGTTTTATACAAGGACAATACTTATATACAAGGACAATACTTATACACAAGGACAATACTTATACACAAGGACAATACTTATACACAAGGACAATATTTATACACAAAGACAATACTTATAAACAAGGACAATACTTATATACAAGGACAATACTTATACACAAGGACAATAGTTTTATACAAGGACAATACTTATATACAAGGACAATATTTATACACAAGGACAATACTTATATACAAGGACAATATTTATACACAAAGACAATACTTATAAACAAGGACAATACTTATATACAAGGACAATACTTATACACAAGGACAATAGTTTTATACAAGGACAATACTTATATACAAGGACAATATTTATACACAAGGACAATACTTATATACAAGGAAAATACTTATATACAAGGACAATACTTATATACAAGGACAATACTTATATACAAAGACAATACTTATACTCAAGGACAAAACTTATATACAAGGAGGACAATACTTATACACAAGGACAATACTTATACATAAGGACAATACTTATACACAAGAACAATACTTATACACAAGGACAATACTTATAAACAAGGACAATACTTATATACAAGGACAATACTTATACACAAGGACAATAGTTTTATACAAGGACAATACTTATATACAAGGACAATATTTATACACAAGGACAATACTTATATACAAGGACAATAGTTTTATACAAGGACAATACTTATACACAAGGACAATAGTTTTATACAAGGACAATACTTATATACAAGGACAATACTTATACACAAGGACAATACTTATATACAAGGACAATACTTATACACAAGGACAATAGTTTTATACAAGGACAATACTTATATACAAGGACAATATTTATACACAAGGACAATACTTATATACAAGGACAATAGTTTTATACAAGGACAATACTTATACACAAGGACAATAGTTTTATACAAGGACAATACTTATATACAAGGACAATACTTATACACAAGGACAATACTTATACACAAGGACAATACTTATACACAAGGACAATACTTATATACAAGGACAATACTTATACACAAGGACAATACTTATACACAAGGACAATAGTTTTATACAAGGACAATACTTATACACAAGGACAATACTTATATACAAGGACAATACTTATACACAAGGACAATACTTATACACAAGGACAATACTTATACACAAGGACAATAATTATATACAGAAAATTGTATTTAACTGTTGTGCATCTTAACGCGAACAATAAATCTGGATATCCCATAAAATCTGTATTATGTTGGAAACGGATTTTATTTCCATTAAACAGGGATTTTCAGATATTTCCTCGTAAAGTATAAATGGAATTGATTTTGCCATAACATGCAGTCAATTCCGTGTTAGATTTGTTTTTTAAGCGAATAACAAATGAAATTTGGAAATTCAGTAATAACTTTTTTCACAATCGAAGTAAAGTGATTAAGTTATGTTGAGTTTTGTTTGATAAATTCTGGATCTGAAAATAAGTTTTTTTCCTCTGTCATTTCTAGACATACTACGGTATTTCAGTTAGATTTACCATTACAACAACGAGGATTTGACAGCAGAAAATACAATTTCGCTGCACTGCGATTTTCTTTATTTTTTGTTCATCAGTAAAATCTTTGAAAGAGTAAAACCAGAAAATGAAACTATTATATACAACATCTCCATCATAATTGTTTATACATGTAACAACTTTTGACTTCCAGCAAATAGTTTGCCTTCATGATTTCGCTTATAGTCATGAAAGGTTTTATTTGTAAAACAAAATACAAACAGCCGGCCCGAGAATATCCTGATTTTTAAAATACTGGGAGAAGGAACTAACTACTGTAATATTTCCAGAGTCTTTCTCTGACAGTATTTAAAACAAAAATTGGTCTTGCTTTTCTTTTGTTACTTTTGCAAGAAATATGTATCATCTTCAAATAATTGTTGATTTTCTCTATGATGCAGTTTTAACAATACGAAATCATGTTAAAACATGTATTAGAAAAACAAAAATATTGAAAAGATTATGCACCTGACATTTTATGTACCTGGCGTGTGATGCACCTGACATTTTATGTACCTGGCATGTTATGCACCTGGCATTTTATGCACCTGGCATGTTATGCACCTGACATTTTATGCACCTGGCATGTTATGCACCTGGCATTTTATGCACCTGGCATGTTATGCACCTGACATTTTATGCACCTGGCATGTTATGCACCTGGCATGTTATGCACCTGACATTTTATGTACCTGGCATGTTATGCACCTGACATTTTATGTACCTGGCATGTTATGCACCTGACATTTTATGCACCTGGCATGTTATGCACCTGACATTTTATGCACCTGGCATGTTATGCTCCTGACATTTTATGCACCTGGCATGTTATGTATTTTTTCAAGGAGAATCAAAGCAATTTCCTTGAAATATTAACTTGAATAAATCAAATACACATGTGTATGTTTATGCTGTATAGAAGTTTGGATAACGCTACTCAATAGTTTGACGAAAATATTAAAAATACAACAATGGCGGGTTAGCTGCTCTGTTCAGTATATTTGAAATAAATGAATCAACACATTTTTAGTTCCATCTTATTACGAAGGTTCTTGAGGAAATAAGAGCATTTTTTTCTGTTTTTTAATACCCTTTGTATAGGTTTAGTACGTTCCTACTGAATATTTGAAGCAAAATACTAAATTGTTGATGGTTTTTTATTTGCAAGCTGATCCTTTCCCCATTCATCAACTCTCTCCTGAAAAATAAAGTTACTGAAAAATTAATGTATTTTACAAAATACAAGATAATGAGTTCTTTAACGCCTAAAAGAATGAATGTTGTTCTTAGGTCCAAAATACTATACATAAGTGTCGTATTTAACGTGGCGTTAAAAGCGTAGTATATGCTTTAATTATTACGAGGTTAGTGCTTACATTTTCACGCGGTACTCGCATAATGGCGGTAATAAATAACCCTGGTTTGGTTTTATTTAAAAAAAAATGTATTTTCTTTTATATTCTCTCCTTTTTTTCGTGATTTAAATTTTGTGATTTAATTATTGGAAACTTGACATTTCAACGCTTACACACAATTGAATTAAATGTCTTGGTATATGATTTTAAGATTATCTATTTTTGTAGAATAGGTGAAACACATGGAAATTCCACGTCGGCCGATATCTCGCGCCTGTGTGTATGGCAATACAGTTTCATGCCTGAAAATTGACAGTATTAATACAAATTTGTAATTTTTAGAAGAAAGAGGTTAATGGTGGTAACATTAAAAAAGTTAAATGATTCCTTAGGAGTAAGACACCCATTGGAAACAGGAAGTATTTCCGTAGCTATATATATATTAACATTTGGAAACATCATATCATGCAATGGGCAAATCTATCGAAAATACATTACCTCAAATTTATAAAAAATAAAATTGAAAAACATGTTAAACGAAATACAGATACATCTCTTGTGTAGGCAGTAGAGATGATTCCAAAGTAACTCACAAATAATCGGATACTTAGCCTGGTTGATGAAAATAAAGACATTTTATATCAAACAAGAAACAAAGCATTAAAAGAACACAAACAACACTATAACTTGTTGATCGACCCTCATACATCATTAACTGTACTTATTCACGTTATTTTCCTACTTTGAGCTGCAGAAGAAATGAAAAAAAAATCGTATTAACGTTAGGAAATCCCCTAATCAATATCTTACAATGTAATATTAGGCTGTAATACGGACAGACTGTCAATTTGGAGGCTTAAGTACCTTGGAGAAACATTTTAACCATTATTTAGTGGCTCAATCAAAGTTGTTGTCTACAGAATACTGAGATGCAAGATTCAAAATTGTCATTCCACAGTGACTCCTTATAATAGAAACTGCTAATAGGGACTTTATTATAATCATAACTCAACACAGAATATTAACTTCTGAATATATCAAAAGAACGTATTTTCTTATAAGATTTGTTCTAATGAATATTCCAATAAATATATATCAAGATAACTTTAACTAAAACTCAAAGTCAACGTGGCTACAATGTCCCCCCCCCCCCCCCCCCCCCCCCCAAACGGGCTGATAGAATCATGATCCCAAGCTTATTTTTATTTCCTAACTATGCAGATATTCATTCTTCATCAATATTTAATGGTCGCAAATAACGAATTAAAACATTTACAATTATGTTCAAATAAAACTTCCTTTTATTATTATCGAAAGCCTCAATAAAAAAACGCACATCTTAATAATTATGATACGTTTGCTGAATTTCATTATATAATTTTATCTATTTGACCCGTATGTTTACACGATTAAAAGTGCTACACAATAACATACCAATTACAGAACAATTCGATATTACGATATTTCGAAAGCAAAGACATATTAGTTATAATCATAGTGAAATGTACAGCACAAAGGGTTTTGTCGTCACGACTTTCATCGTCAGATGTAAGACATTTTTTTTGGTTTTCGAATTTTACATTTAATCTGAGGATACATCTTAATTAGATGTTATTTTTATGACAGAGCTTAGTGTATTAACATGTGGCTTGACAGCGCTTAGTGTATTTACATGTGGCTTGACAGAGCTTAGTGTATTAACATGTAGCTTGACAGAGCTTAGTGTATTAACATGTGGCTTGACAGAGCTTAGTGTATTAACATGTAGCTTGACAGAGCTTAGTGTATTAACATGTGGCTTGACAGCGCTTAGTGTATTAACATGTGGCTTGACAGCGCTTAGTGTATTAACATGTGGCTTGACAGCGCTTAGTGTATTAACATGTGGCTTGACAGCGCTTAGTGTATTAACATGTGGCTTGACAGCGCTTAGTGTATTAACATGTGGTTTGACAGCGCTTAGTGTATTAACATGTGGCTTGACAGCACTTAGTGTATTAACATGTGATTTGACAGCGCTTAGTGTATTAACATGTGGCTTGACAGAGCTTAGTGTATTAACATGTGGCTTGACAGCGCTTAGTGTATTAACATGTGGCTTGACAGCGCTTAGTGTAATAACATGTGGCTTGACAACGCTAAGGTATTAACATGTGGCTTGACAGCGCTAAGTGTATTAACATGTGGCTTGACAGCGCTTAGTGTATTAACATGTGGCTTGACAGCGCTTAGGTATTAACATGTGGCTTGACAGCGCTTAGTGTATTAACATGTGGCTTGACAGCGCTTAGTGTAATAACATGTGGCTTGACAGCGCTTAGGTATTAACATGTGGCTTGACAGCACTTAGTGTATTAACATGTGGCTTGACAGCACTTAGTGTATTAACATGTGGCTTGACAGCGCTTAGGTATTAACATGTGGCTTGACAGCGCTTAATGTAATAACATGTGGCTTGACAGCACTTAGTGTATTGACATGTGGCTTGAAAGCGCTTAGTGTATTGACATGTTGCTCGACAGCGCTTAGTGTAATAACATATGGCTTGACAGCGCTTAGTGTATTAACATGTGGCTTGACAGCACTTAGTGTAATAACATGTGGCTTGACAGCGCTTAGTGTATCAACATGTTGCTCGACAGCGCTTAGTGTAATAACATGTGGCTTGACAGCACTTAGTGTATTAACATGTGGCTTGACAGCGCTTAGTGTAATAACATGTGGCTTGACAGCACTGAATGTATTAACATGTGGCTTGACAGCACTTAGTGTATTAACATGTAGCTTGACAGCGCTTAGTGTAATAACAGGTGGCTTGACAGCGCTTAGTGTATTAACATGTGGCTTGACAGCGCTTAGGTATTAACATGTGGCTTGACAGCGCTTAATGTAATAACATGTGGCTTGACAGCACTTAGTGTATTGACATGTTGCTCGACAGCGCTTAGTGTAATAACATGTGGCTCGACAGCACTTAGTGTATTAACATGTGGCTCGACAGCACTTAGTGTAATAACATGTGGCTCGACAGCGCTTAGTGTATCAACATGTGGCTCGACAGCGCTTAGTGTATCAACATGTTGCTCGACAGCGCTTAGTGTAATAACATGTGGCTCGACAGCACTTAGTGTATTAACATGTGGCTTGACAGCGCTTAGTGTAATAACATGTGGCTTGACAGCGCTTAGTGTATTAACATTTGGCTTGACAGCACTTAGTGTATTAACATGTGGCTTGACAGCGCTTAGTGTAATAACATGTGGCTTGACAGCGCTTAGTGTATTAACATGTGGCTTGACAGCGCTTAGTGTAATAACATGTGGCTTGACAGCGCTTAGTGTATTAACATGTGGCTTGACAGCGCTTAGTGTAGTAACATGTGGCTTGACAGCGCTTAGTGTATTAACATGTGGCTTGACAGCGCTTAGGTATTAACATGTGATTTGACAGCGCTTAGCGTATTAACATGTGGCTTGACAGCGCTTAGTGTATTAACATGTGGCTTGACAGCGCTTAGTGTATTAACATGTTGCTTGACAGCGCTTAGGTATTAACATGTGGCTTGACAGCGCTTAGGTATTAACATGTGATTTGACAGCGCTTAGTGTATCAACATGTGGCTTGACAGCGCTTAGTGTATCAACATGTTGCTCGACAGCGCTTTGTGTAATAACATGTGGCTCGACAGCGCGACAGTGCTTAGTGTAATAACATGTGGCTCGACAGCGCTTAGGTATTAACATGTGGCTCGACAGCGCTTAGTGTATCAACATGTTGCTCGACAGCACTTAGTGTATCAACATGTGGCTCAACAGCGCTTAGTGTATCAACATGTGGCTCGACAGCGCTTAGTGTATCAACATGTTGCTCGACAGCGCTTAGTGTATCAACATGTTGCTCGACAGCGCTTAGTGTAGTAACATGTTGCTCGACAGCGCTTAGTGTATTAACATGTTGCTCGACAGCGCTTAGTGTAGTAACATGTGGCTCGACAGCGCTTAGTGTATTAACATGTGGCTTGACTGCACTTAGTGTATTAACATGTGGCTTGACAGCGCTTAGTGTATTAACATGTGGCTTGACAGCGCTTAGTGTATTAACATGTGGCTTGACAGCGCTTAGGTATTAACATGTGGCTTGACAGCGCTTAGTGTATTAACATGTGGCTTGACAGCGCTTAGTGTATTAACATGTGGCTTGACAGCACTTAGGTATTAACATGTGGCTTGACAGCGCTTAGGTATTAACATGTGGCTTGACAGCGCTTAGGTATTAACATGTGATTTGACAGCGCTTAGTGTATTAACATGTGGCTTGACAGCGCTTAGTGTATTAACATGTGGCTTGACAGCGCTTAGTGTATTAGCATGTGGCTTGACAGCGCTTAGGTATTAACATGTGGCTTGACAGCGCTTAGGTATTAACATGTGATTTGACAGCGCTTAGTGTATTAACATGTGGCTCGACAGCGCTTAGTGTATTAACATGTGGCTCGACAGCACTAAGTGTATTAACATGTGGCTTGACAGCGCTTAGTGTATTAACATGTTGCTCGACAGTGCTTAGGTATTAACATGTGGCTTGACAGCACTTAGTGTATTAACATGTGGCTTGACAGAGCTTAATGTATTAACATGTGGCTTGACAGCACTTAGTGTATTAACATGTGGCTTGACAGCACTTAGTGTATTAACATGTGGCTTGACAGCGCTTAGTGAAATAACATGTGGCTTGACAGAGCTTATTGTATCAACATGTGGCTTGACAGCGCTTAGTGTATTAACATGTGGCTTGACAGCGCTTAGTGTATTAACATGTGGCTTGACAGCGCTTAGCGTAATAACATGTGGCTTGACAGCGCTTAAGTATTAACATGTGGCTTGACAGCACTTAGTGTATTAACATGTGGCTTGACAGCGCTTATGTATTAACATGTTGCTCGACAGCGCTTAGTGTAATAACATGTTGCTTGACAACGCTTAGTGTATTAACATGTTGCTTGACAGCGCTAAGTGTATTAATATGTGGCTTGACAGCGCTTAGTGTATCAACATGTTGCTTGACAGCGCTTAGTGTATTAACATCAGGCTTGACAGCGCTTAGTGTATTAACATGTGGTTTGACAGCGCTTAGTGTATTAACACGTGGCTTGACTGCGCTTAGGTATTAACACGTGGCTTGACAGCACTTAGTGTATTAACATTTGGCTTGACAGCACTTAGTGTATTAACATGTGGCTTGACAGCGCTTAGGTATTAACATGTGGCTTGACAGCACTTAGTGTATTAACATGTGGCTTAACAGCGCTTAGGTATTAACATGTGGCTTGACAGCGCTTAGGTATTAACATGTGATTTGACAGCGCTTAGTGTATTAACATGTGGCTTGACAGCACTTAGTGTATTAACATGTGGCTTGACAGTACTTAGTGTATTAACATGTGGCTTGACAGCGCTTAGGTATTAACATGTGGCTTGACAGCGCTTAGGTATTAACATGTGATTTGACAGCGCTTAGTGTATTAACATGTGGCTTGACAGCACTTAGTGTATTAACATGTTGCTCGACAGCACTTAGTGTATTAACATGTGGCTTGACAGCGCTTAGTGTAATAACATTTGGCTTGACAGCGCTTAGTGTATTAACGTGTTGCTCGACAGCGCTTAGTGTATTAAAATGTGGCTTGTGTAAATATTAATTTCATTTATAACTGTATCTAACTAGTTCTTTTGCATAAACGTGTTAACAATCTTACCAATGTTACACACGTAAAATAATAACTTATATTTGATGGTTCAATGAAATAAACTTAAAGATGCAATTATTTTACTGCTTTTATTTTAGATTAATCCAACCGATTAAATGCATAATATATTGTCATAAAAATTGATACATCTACTCTGTAATTAGCAATACCATTTATTTATTAAAACATTTATTTAGTTTTGTTATAAGTTGATAGCTTTTGTAAAACAAGATCCATGGGTATGAATAATTGTATATGAGATGTTTCTATAAGTATTTCTGAATATGATCAATTTTCGAGACTATTTTCACATTCTTATACAAAACTTCTTAAAATCAAAACAAAACAATGCTTCGTAAATCACGGGCAAATGACGTAACAATAAATTGCAGACAGAAGAAAAGAACACTAACCGTTAGACGTGGTGCTGTAAAATAGTCTCATTCCGACTTTTCTAAAAAAATCAAACCAAGCCTATCAAACAAATTTTAGAAACAGACCGGCAATTAAAAACAATTGCATGGAGGCATATGACGCAGATACAAAGACATAAAATGCACTGTGAAGTTTAAATGACAGCTATGTGCGAAATGAAGCAATGCAAAGCAATATTGCACGTAAACTAGTTCGAGGCAAATCCAATTATAACCTGTCGTATAAAGATACAGATGGTGTCATTATAAATATCACGTAATTGTTCATTAAGGTAAAATAATTACCCACGTATACTTTTCCGTGTCTCTGAGTGTTAAAACTGCCAATTAGTTAACTTTAATTTTTATATGTGTAACGAGTAATTTAATTATTGAACTAACATTAAAAGTACAAAAGCATTTTAAGACAATGCTATTAAAACTATTTACTAAATGAATCTTAATAATGCATTAAGAACAGCAAGCATTAATGGTTCACGGGATGAGCCAGTAAATATTGAACCGTTTAATGCGCCGTTTGCTATTGAGAAAACCAACGCGTGTTTTAATCGTCACAAAAGATGTAATTACGATGTGATTACAATGCTGTCGATTTTTTTAGTTGTATGCATATATATGACAACACAATTAGGATTAGAGTGTAGTTTATTTTTAACATTGACGTTGCAGACATACAATGTATATAGTACTGGTTTAACTAACTGTTTGACTATTTCGATCTGTACTGTTAATAGAATAAAATCATGATTAAAGACAACGGAGCAGATAAAAACAAAAACAAGAAAAACAAACAAATATATACGATGTATCTAGACAACATATAACATATAACACTCTCACAACAATGCACATGTACTAGTGATCTCGTTTCAGTGTTTCTGTTAAAGTAAAACACTGGCAGTTTATACACATCTAGTCCATACACAGTATCGCTACTGCGCAGGTATTTAAAACATTTAACATCAAAACGAAATGTATTAAAAGCACACAGTCCTCAAAAAGGCATTTAACACCAATATCCTAACAAGCATAACATTGTCGAAATACGGAACAAATAAGTATACTGGTAACAACGAGTAAGAATCATAAATACGTGGTATACAAAACAATAGAATGATGCACAATGTACGTTTCGTAAAGTTTGCCTATCATTGTCAACGATAATTGTTATCAACAATGCACGTGCTGTAACATACCCATCAACCAGTAAAATGACTACAGTCGAGTTTCACGTGTATAAGAGTAGTTTAGACATTAAGGAAATGGTAAAGATGAACGTTCTTGATTTTAACAAAATATAGGTTATCGACCAACCATTTCTACTGTTCAAAATAAAGTCATGCCTCAAACGGGCTTGGATCCTTTACCATAATTATACGGTGTACGTTCATAGCAAGGTCTTTAATCAGAACTGTGCCGTCACTTGACCAAGCGCTTGTGATTCGTTTTGCACGGAAATGCTTCCTAGCCTAGACTGCATCTTAGCTAAGTCCTCGTCAACGTACACTACCTCGTGAATATCTTTTGCTGGAACTCGTGCGCGGTACAGCTTCTGTCTAGCACGACAGGAAGTAAACCTGTCGATAATGTCACGTGGTTTGTCCAAGGATGATTTGCCAACACGGTGCGATATGTTGATTTCTGAGATATCTAAGTCTACTTTAAAGACAGAAGCCATTGTTGAAATAAAAGTGTCTCTAGTTTCCGTCTTTTCGATTTATGTATTGATGTTAATGACTTATATCTACAAAAAGGGGAATAAGGCTGACCCTTCTAATTCTAGAGGTATTAAGCTGGTAGATATTATTGAAAATTTGAAATATTTTCAGACTGGCTCAAATTCACTGTAATTTTTTTCTGCAGATAATGAGAACAAATGCTGGCATGGCATGTACAGCAATAAGATATCACTGGTGACTTTTATTTGGGTTTTTAATATACGGAGATATCTTAGAGCTTTTAAGGACTACTTTAAATATATAAAAGAAATTTAGTTGTATCATTGCGCTGTCAAAACTGCATTTTATGAGCAGATAAATTCCTGTTATGGAAGATACTCTTAAATCGTATTACGTCAATTAAGGACTACTTTATTTATGAAAAGAAACTTAGCTGTATCATTGCGCTGTCTTTTAAAAGAAGGCTTGTCAATATACCAGTTAGTCTGCATTTTATGAGCAGATACATTCCTGTTAAGGTCAATCATATAAACAGACTGATTTTAATAACCGGTTTGAGTTTGGCATTCTAAATGGTTTTGTGTATTTTTATGGTGATTAATTATGTCGTTGTTATGGTAATGAAATGTGTTCGCTACATGTACAATTCATGTACGCTACATGTCCTTATAAAATACAAAAATAATAAGAAACATATATGTTTTTAACCCCTTCAGCACTACGACTAATAAATTCATATTGTCAAGTCCAGTCTGCCTCTATATCCGAGGGTTAATTGTCTCCAATAAGCTGTATGAACTTACTGCTATAGCATATCACATGTCCTGTAGATTTCTCAATACTGCAAATTACGAACATGTCTCCATTAATTTCTAGTTGCCATAGCAACATATATTTTTGTCGAGTAAGAAAGAGTAGACTTAGACATTAACACTTTGTCTTTAGTTCATCATTTCATGTTTTATGCTAAAATTGTTCTATTGTGAAATGTCGGCATTAACAAATTGCCTTAACAACGTGTTACTTTCTATAGGGAACACATATATATACACACTGCTGTTAATTGTAAGAAACAAATCAGTCTTATTCGTCTGGATATATACAGAACGGTACAGCTAACCCCGCCACGTTTGTATAGTCTGGATATTTTGGAGATATTCTCCGTCAAAATATTGAGCAGCGTTATTGAAATTTGTATTTAACAATAACAGTCAAATCTAATAATAAAGACCTGGACTGCGTTTCACAAAATAACTTACGATAAAAATCAACGTAAGTTAATTTGACAATTTCTCTGTTGTGTGTTCAAATTTTGATCGACATTTAAAATGATTGTATTTTCAGAAAATATATAACTTTCAGCATGATTTGAGCCAACTTGGCTTCATTTGGATGAAAATTAAAGATATTATAAATAATTGTTTGTTTACGTTTACGACGATTTTTGCCGTAAGTTTTTTGTGAAACGCACCCCAGGGGCCGTATTCATAAAGCTTCTAAGGTTTATTTTCATCTAAGATATTCAAAATTTTCTTAACTTTTCATCTTAAATCCATATTTTCATCTAAGATTAAAAGTATTTCTTAAGTGTTATTCAGAAAGCATCTTAGCGAATAAATCTACTAAGAATAGAACATTTTTCCTCTCAACTGTAAGATAACTCTGAGGTGTATTAACAATTTAAGCAATTTCTTAAAACCTATAATTTGATTTAAAGAAATGATACTTACACCAAAATTATGCATTTGAGCACGATTTCAGTATACATGTGTCATTAGACTTTATCAACTGCTATTAAAGATATACATTTTGTATTGATTAACCTCTATTCTCTATTTGTCTGCCCGTCCGAATGACCGCCCGCCCGTCCTTCCGTTCGTCCGGCCGTCTATCTTTGTTCATTCGTTTGTTTGTTGTTTGAATATTTAGCAGCATGTCTACGCCATCGAGGGCTAACAGGCGACCACTTTTTCCTTGGATCCTAGAAGGTCAATCAGTACTCGAGAATGCCTATCTCTGCAAGTAACTGATAATTTTCCCATTTAAATCAGCGTTGTGAGGCAAATGACAATAAGGCGCAATGCCGTATATCTGTCAGTCATCACAGAGACTATGACTTGGCGGTGTTTCACGGAGGGTCAAATAAGAAATTCGAGTAAGAAAAACGAGTGTCGAGTGAGCAAGTCGAGTAAGAAGTCGAATGTCAAGTGAGAAAGTTAAGTGTCGAGTGAGAAAGTCAAGTGTTGAGTAAGAAAATCGAGTATTGAGTAAGAAAATCGAGTTTCGAGTAAGAAAATGGTTTTGGTTGTTAAACACCCAATTAAAAAATAGGACATTTTTGTGATGACGGCCATTATCGAGGGTTTATCATTTGTATGAGATGAATAGGAGATAAAATCCATCATCAGTTCATTCATGTGGAATAGACAAATATTACCCTCTTGGTCAAAATTGCAGTGAACTTGGCAGAGTCTTGTCTCCGCATATAAGTTTGACCAAAAGTGTGAGTTTATTATATCACACAAAATTCTAATGATAGATTTCTATATTCTTACTCGACACTCGACTTTCTTGATCACTCTATTTTCTTACATGACACTCAGACATTTAATTTTCAACTCAACACTCAATTTCTTAACTCAACAGTTAGAACTTCTATTTAAATTCCAACAGAACGTCTTTAAAAATATATTTGTTACACATACCTTACTATATTATAGGAGAATTATAGCAATTTTTCTCTGTCATTCAACACTGTTATGTCGGTTCAAAATAAAGAAGAAACATTGATGGTTTTCAACTAAAAATCTACCTCAAATGTAACAATATTTATTTTGTTTTTAAATTGATACCATATAGATGAGAAACTGAACTATCGCATTGAATTATATTTGTTTATACCAGCAGCAGAGAATTTGTTTTGTAAACAAACTCTGACCATTTCAACAGATACATTAATGTCTCTGTCTCACTAGCTTTTGTTTTGACACCCCATCATGGATAAAACATTAATTGCTGATCAGTGTCTCTTTTTATAAAATAGTTTTAAAAAATTTACTGCTAAGTGTTTTATTTATAATAAAATAGTAGTAAAATTACCTTATTTTTATTTAAAACATTTAACTTGTTTATTTAAATATTTGACCTTCTTAAAGAGTTTATTTTCACAATATCTTGTGATCATATTGATTTTAAAAAAGATCAATATGTTTTTCATATGTTAAAGTTTTTCGACTTTCTTGCTCGACACTCGACTTTCTTACTCGAAATTTATTTTATTACTCGAAATTTATTTTGTTACTCGACACTCGACTTTGTTACTTGACACTCGACTTTGTTACTCGAAATTTATTTTATTACTCGACACTCGACTTTTTTATTTGACCCTCAATATTTTCTTTCTTGACACTCGACTTTCTTATTAAACACTCAATTCTTTTAATCGATATTCGACTTCCTAACTCGACACTCGGCTTTCTTACTCGACTTTCTTACTCGACTGTCCTTACTTGACACTCAATTGTCTTACTCGACACTCGACAGTTGTAAAGCATCTATCCCATTTACAAAGACTAGTATAAACAAAATATATCATCATAGTTTCAATGATTTTCTTTTCAGTTCAATTCAATGGAATTACATTATTCCATTTTACATTACTTGCGGAGATGGGGGTGTGTTCGAGTACTGGCTAATCTGTTAGGATCCCAGGAACTAGTGGTAAGGTTAACTGATCGTCTTTTAGCCCTTGATGACATAAAATTGACGCTAAATTGGAACATACCAAATACTTTAAAAATGGTACTAGAAGCTTCCTCGCTTGACGCTCAGCATTTAGAGGAGAGTTCTAGGTCTAGTCGGCCCGGTGTCAGTGTAATGTGACTAGGTAGGGTATCATACCACGTGTCTGCGGTATGATACTCCAGTATGACAGCGCTTAGAATTCTGTCTCAAGTAGACACCGTCGCGATATGACTGAAAAATTGTTGAAAGCGACGCTTAACGCAATACAATACAATACAATACAATTAATACATTACAATACAATACAATACAATACAATACAATACAATACAATACAATACAATACAATAAAATACAATACAATTAATACAATACAATACAATAAAATACAATACAATACAATACAATACAATACAATACAATTAATACAATACAATACAATACAATACAATACAATACAATACAATACAATACAATACAATACAATACAATACAATACAATACAATACAATACAATACAATACAATACAATACAATACAATACAATACAATACAATACAATACAATACAATACAATACAATACAATACAATACAATACAATACAATACAATACAATACAATACAATACAATACAATACAATGATATATCAAAGTCTTGTGGTGTATATAAAAGAACGAAATTATCTATACGCATTGACTGTATACATACATAAATATATTTTTATTGTTTTATTTTGTAGTACAATCTGTTTACAAACATGTATACAAAATAATACAATATAACAGACAGCCAACATAGGCCTACGAAGTACTGTTCTGTAAATACGTTTGTGACTTATTGGAGTTTTTATACAGTTATTTTACAGGTATTTCATGTATTTTTAGCAGTTAACGCCATAAAATAGTTTATACCTGTTGTTTCTACGGTCTCGGTATTTGGTGTATGTAATTGGCATTGGATTGTATTATGCTACTCGTAGCATCTGTGCATACATGGAGGCATTCATTCTCTTAAGTATTGTTGTATGGTGTTTAGCGTCGCTTTCAACAATTTGTCAGTCATATCGCGACGGTGTCTACTTGAGACAGTATTCTAAGCGCTGTCACACTGGAGTATCATGCCGCAGACACATAGTATGATACCCCACCCAGTCACATTATACTGACACCGGGCCGACCAGACCTAGAACTCTCCTCTAAATGCTGAGCGTCAAGCGAGGAGGCTTCTAGTACCATTTTTTCCGCATGCGAGGCGGACGCTCTACCACTAGACCATGCCGAGGTCTTCTCTTAAGTAGCAATGGCAGCTGTAGACAGTTGTCAAGGTAGTTTAAACCCTGTATATGGCAGATGATTATTGAAGTTGTCCGCTAGTGTTATATATCCCATATATGAGATGTTAACAGGTGCTAAATACATGTATAGTTTACACCTGCATAAAGGGTAGTTTGCTAACAGTCTATATTTTGCAATATTGCATTTTTCCTTTTTATTATCACTGTCGTAAGCGATAAAGCAGTGGTAAAACAATTATAAAAAAACTTATCGACATCGTTTACGACACATGTACATACGAAAAAAAGCAGTATGTCACATGCAAGGAATGTACACTCTCGCTATAAGCATCTTATTTTATTCTCATCTGTATCGTTCGCTCATCATAATTGATGCAAATTGAATTGTACACTGCATAATACGCTTGGTAATTCAAGCGATGCCCGGCCTGACTGGTTCAGTCAGTAACGCTTCTGTCT